>CM061920.1:143772361-143981420 GCA_031002005.1 Vandiemenella viatica
ATCCTATTGCTTCTCTCTTTGACTTTATTAATTGCTTGTTTAGTTGTTTTAAGTATTCCCAACTGTTTTTCCGTCTCATAAATTTGTGGTGTTCCTGACACACTAGCCTCTTTAACCTCATCTCCCTATTGCAGTATGGAGGTTCTGTACTTCTCTTTATTTGCTGCTTTGAAATAAACATTTCCTCGCCCTTTTTTTTATTATTAAACTCTTCTCATTTCGCCTCCACTGTACTTGATTCATCCTTGTTTAGAGTCACCAAGTAGAACATATCTGAAATTCTGCCTGAAGTTGAGGAAGCCTTCATCCAGGAACTGAAAGATTACAGACTATGGAAACCAAAATCAGCAATACCGGAGCTGTTTCTCAAGACCTACACCCGTCGGATTCTAAATTTTCTCCCTTGATAAATTCTTCCTATTCCAAAAACGAGTATGGTATAGAATTGGTTTTGATCCTAATTTATCTTATTTATTTAGTAATTCGGAGCTGTGGAAGTTGCTGGTAGTTAAATGTGCTTGCTGTAATTCTGAAATAGGTCTGTAATGAATTTTTCAATTAGCTTCTGCCATGAACAACACCTACGGTATCCTAAGTCTACCGAACTACTTCAACACCAAATTTACTCTTTCCCTTCGGCTATATATACAATCCTCAGATAGAACATTAATGACCGCCTGCCTAATAGCCTGTATGTCCGCCTTTGGCACGGATAACAGTGGCAACGAGTCTTGGCATGGAAGAAATGGGGCCTTGGTAGGATGCTGGAGAGGGTTGGCACGTTTGCACACATTTCATCTAATTCACATAAATTCTGGAGAGGGGGGGGGGGCGATGAGTTCTGATGACATGTTCAATCATATCCCAGATGTGTTCGAGCAGTTTCAGATATGGCGAGTTGGGGGCCTTGTTACATATCTTATTTTCTTTTTACAAAATGCCATTGCCATTAGGAAACAAGATCGTCATGGAGGAGTATATGTTATCTGCAACCGGTGTACTATACTTATTGGCCATCATGGTGCCTTGCATGAGCTCCACTGGACCCATGGATGCCCACTTGAATGTTCCCCAAAGCATAAATGAGCCGCCGCCAGCTTGTCTCCATCCCTCAATACAGGTGTCCAGAAGCTGTTCCCCTGATAACGACGCATCAGATTCGTACCCTCCCATCTGTATGATGAAGAAGGTAGCGGGATTCATCAGACCATGCAATGTTCTGCCACTGCGCCAACGACCAGAGACGATGGTCACGTGTGCATTTCAGTCATAGATGCCGATGTCGTGGTGTTAAAATTGGCATGCATGGGTCATCAGCTGCGGAGGCCTATTGTTAAGAGTGTTCGGTGCACTGTGTGTTCAGATTCACTTGTATTCTGCCCAGCATTAAGGTAAGTTCTGCGAAAGTTCACCACCTGTCCTGTTTTACCAGTCTACGGCATGTTACATCTATAATGAGTAGAGGCCGCCCAACCCATCGACGTTTGATGTGGTTTCACCTTTGTTTCGCCATGTGTTGAAGACACCACAGCAACCCTTGACCACCCGACAAGTCCTGCAATTTCCGAAACGCTCATACCGAGCCTCATAGTAGGTCCTTAGATTAAGTGGTTGGATTACTATATTAATCAATAACAAAAATAGTTTCTCATAGTTCCATTTTGTAAGAAATCGTCATGTTTCAGTCCCCTACCTCACTTCCTTGAAACCAGTATGTGTTGCCCCTCCCCCCAGTTTAAATCTTGCTCCCCCCCTCTAGTTCTGATCCCTGGATACACACCCTTGATTGGTTCCATCGTATTTTGCTGTACCACTTGTGCAAAACCTCCTTCCCTTATTAAGGTATTTGCAAATCTCTGTTCCTTTGTGTTATTTATCTTATTTCCCGCCCATTTTACATCTGGTAAATTTAAATCCTCTCCAATAATTACCATTCTACTACGCTCACCTTTTAACAGTGAATGTGAATTTAGTGTATCTCTAAGAATCTCATCATCATCATTCATTCTTCCACTACGGTAATTAGCGATTTTTTCTTTTTTATCGCCCCAAAAATGTACTCTTAGTAAGTCATTGTCATTATCTATGAACACTAGAGAACTATAGTAATCTTTGCTCACCAGTATGAATACCACTCCACCAATAGGCTATTTGACAGTATTCAAAATATATTACAAATTGTAGTCATTCGTGTAGATTAATCCATAAGGAAGCTATTTTGTTAAATTTGACGAAAAAAAAGATGGGTTGTTTTTAATTAAAAATGTGAAATAAAAATCAAATTTTTATTGCCTCTTGTCACGTGACAGAAAACGCTCTGGGTTGGAGATCGCTTTAGTGACGTCATCTGCCTGTACGCGCTGTGACTGCGTATGGAGCGTTTCCCGATATCCAAGTTTTCAACTATTTGTTGCTGGTTATCTCTTGTTACTAATGAGATTTTGTGTTGATATAAAATGATGAACAATTTGTAGAAGCCTACAGCGGAAAAATACCGAAAATTATTTGTCGGACTGGCTATAGAAACAGCCACTGACTTTTATTCTACTGAGCTTCGAGAATCATTTATATTTAAACCGGAAGTTAGAGATTAACAGAAATTTTTCATAAAACTGATTAAAATTTTAAATTAAGTTAGTAGTTTTAGTAGATATTTACTAGAAAAATGTAAGTGTAGTATATGGTAAGAGCAACAGTTAAATAACTGAATGTTATGGACAGTTTTTCTTAACTGCGAATCATGTTTTTATTGGAAGAAGTCATAAAACGTCATGCAAACGTTTGAAACAAATTGCTGTCATACAAGAAAACTTATATAGAAAGATAACCTCCTGCTTTTAATTTTGAAACATACCAGAGATATATCATCACCCAAGTACTCGGCGGTGAATAATTGGATTTATTTTAACAATAACATTGCACGCTAATCTCTCAACAATTCCGGAACGTTTTGAATACTTTTACGTGACGATACAACTGTATGTTGCCTTCTGACATAAATGCATCTATTTAGGCCAGTGGTGGGCAACCCAAATGATCTTGCGGGCCACTTTGAAAATGCGTCCTAACTCCGCGGGCCGCATATAAAATTATATATTGCATATTATATTAGATGTTCCGAGATGCCCGCGCATTATGAGTTCACAGAATATAACATAATTATTCCGCGAACTGATAACTGTAAACTCATAAATAAAATATGCAATATCTGTCATATATTTGCAAAAGTATTATTTTAAAATCAAAGTAATTTTTTTCTTATAATTTCGACAGTTAATTTTGAAATATATGGATGTACAAATAATGTATTTTTTAAATACATTGGTTTTCACTAATATTGGCCACAGCATCTTCACAGATGATAGTTGTAGCGACTCAGCTATCACTTGGGTTGAATGCATAGCATCTTCTTTTGTGACTGAATAGTCCGATGGGGGCGCGACAAATTTTGCCATATCTATCGCACACGAAAGAGGGATCCGGTGGATGTACTTCACTGTTACGAAGCTTTATTTTATCCAACCATGCTTTGTCATATTTGGACATGCCGGTGGTGATATGATGACGCCATAAGGGTCTCGTGCTGGCGCAAGCTTCCCAGTCAGAAGTGCGCATGCCGAAGCTCTCCAATTCACGTTTGCAGGTGTCCTTAAACTTTAGCATCGGGCGCCTTACAGGTCTCTTGATATTAGCAATCTGACTGAGCATGACATTCCGTGGTAGTCTCTCAGGGTCCATTCTATGGACGTGGCCAAGCCAGCGGAGTCGTCTTTGTTTTAGGGTGGCAGTAATACTGTGACACTTCGTGGTAGACAGAACACTCTCATTGCTCATTTTGTCCTGCCACGTGACTCCAAGTATTGTCCGCAGGCAGCGCATATGGAAAGCGTTCAGCTGTCTCTCTTGCCAGGCGTAAGTGGACCACGTCTCAGCTGCGTACAGTAAGATTCTCAGGACACACGTCTGGTATACTAGAATTTTGGTGGAGAGCGTTAGATTGGGGTTTCTCCAGACACGTGTGGATAGCTTGACAAAGGTCGTCGCGGCTTTGCCAATTCGTGCGTCAATCTCCTTTTGAATGGACTGGTTGGATGTAGTGATGGAGCCGAGATACTGGAAGTGTTCTACTACTTGAAGAGGGATGCCTTCCAATGTTATTTCTGGAAGATGGTCTGTGCCCTGAACCATGACAACCGTCTCCTTGGAATTGACACTCATCGAGAACAGATGACATGCATGACCAATTCTAGTGAGCGCCTCCTGAAGCTCTTCTTTGGTATTAGCGACAAAAGCCGCATCGTCAGCATATAGAAGTTCACGAACAATTAGTTCAATACGCTTTTTAATAGATCTCAATAGACTTATATTAAAAAGTCTACCGTCACTCCTTGTACGCAGATGTACTCCAACGTGACAGTTTTTAAAAGCTACTAAGAGCAGAACAGAGAAGAAAATTCCAAAGAGTGTGGGCGCTAAGACACAGCCCTGTCGTACACCGCGGTTTACTTTGAAGGATGCAGAACCTTCGCCATCAAATATCACAGAGCCTTGCATGTTATCGTGAAAGGCCTTGATTAAAGACAACAGCGTAGGTGGGCAGCCGATTTTGTGCAGGATGTCGTAAAGGCCGGTACGGCTAACTGTATCAAAGGCTTTATTTAGATCGACAAAAGCCATGTATAAAGGCACACGATGTTCACGGCATTTTTCTTGAAGTTGGCGGACAGTGAAGATCATGTCACTCGTGGAGCGGCCGGCGCGAAATCCGCACTGAGATTCGGGGTAGACACGTGAGGCGAGGGTTTCCAGTCTTCCCAAAACGACTCGAGCGATAGCTTTTCCAGCAATGCTGAGGAGGGATATACCTCTATAATTGTTGCAATCACCTCTATCACCTTTGTCCTTATAAAGGGTAAATTATCTGCATCACGCATGTCCTGTGGTATTGTACCCTCATACCAGCACCGCTTTATGAGTTCATATATGACCCGAAAAACACAATCAAGTTTAATTATTTCCTCTGGTAGGTTGTCACGACCTGTACTTTTTCCCAGTTTGAGTCTCTCTAGTGAAAAATGAAGTTCGTCCTGTGAAGGTAAATCATCGAGTTCTAAAGCAGTAGGATAAGTTGGTAAACTATCTAGTGCTTCAGGCTTTATGCTGACTGCCCTGGAGTAAAGGTTTGAGTAGTGTTCTGACCATCTTTCCAACTGCTTCTGCTTGTCAACAATAGGTTCCCCATTTAAGTCTTTTAGGGCAGCACGTTTCCTGGTTGTGGGCCCGATTGCACTCTTGATGCCTTGATACATGCCTCGGTAGTCCCCGATATCATGGTACTGCTGTATGGACTTGCAGAGGTTTGTCCAATACTCATTCACGCAACGGCGAGTGATACGTTGTAGATCTGCTTTAGCTTTTTTGTATTCCAACTTGGCTTGATCACTAGGGATGCTTAGAAGTGTTATATGAGCTGCTCTTTTGTGCTCAATGTATGGACGTAATTTGTCCTCGTAATCAGCAAACCAGTCATTCTGAGACGTATCTTTTGTTCCAAAGGCGCTTAAAGCAGTTTGTAACAGTTTTTCTTTCGCTAGAAGCCACATGTCTTCCGCGCTACCTGTGTCCATCAGTAAAGCATGACTGAGATTCTCTTGTACTGCAGCTGAGAATTGTTTGTGTAAAGCATCATCATGATTGACTGGGATATTAAACTTAATTTTGCGGCGGTTGCTTTTCGCTGAATGGATCTTCTTGGGAATCATACGTGTTTTGGCCATTACCAGAGAGTGGTCAGTGTCGCAGTCTGCACTGTGATAGGTTCTGGCATTGAGAACGTCACGCAAATCACGTCTCCGAGTGATGATAAAATCAAGCTGATGCCAGTGACCCGATCTTGGATGTTTCCATGACACTTTGTGAGCAGGCTTATTCTGAAAATAGGCGTTACATACGCAGAGGGAATGTGATGTGCATAGTTCCAATAGACGCTGCCCATTTTCATTTATGTTCCCTATTCCATGGCAGCCGATACAATCCGGCCAGTTGTCAGAACTGCTGCCAATTCTTGCATTGAAATCACCAAGAATAAAAAGTTTGTCAGAGACACATACTTTTGCTAGACATGCACGTATGTTTCCATAGAAAGAATCTTTAACTTCTGGAGAGGCCTTTAGTGTAGGTGCATAAGCTGATATTAGGGTTATGGGACCCGAAGCAGTTATTATTCTCAAGGACATAATTCTCTCTGAAACACAGATGGGTGCCTCAATGCAATTAGACAAGCTGTTGCGAACTGCGAAGCCCACCCCGTGCTCTCGCTTTGCGCCATTGTCTCTACCCTTCCAGAAGAAGGTGTAATTTTGTTCACAAACAGTGCCCTCATCCGAAATCCGAGTCTCTTGCAAGGCAGCGATATCAACTCGCAAACGCAGCAGTTCCCTGTCGATGATAGATGTTTTCCTAAGTTCAGGGATGCCATCAGTTGGGGTGTCAGTTCCCGGTAACATGGTTCTCACATTCCATGAGGCAAATCTCGTTGTCGTTATCAGGTTTTTATACGGTTTATAACTGTTTTTATTTTTGCCAGGTGATTGCTTCTCTCATCGTTGTTACAAGCACTGTGACATGCTTGCTGCTCCACACACCTATAGAAGCGCAAGATGAGGGACGGATCAGTACTTAATTGGCTGGGGGCTGCCCAGCTTGAGGCGGGCGGTAACTGATCAATTAGCCACAATGGACTATCCCACCGCCGGAAATCACCCCTGGCGCTCGTGCGCACGCCCATCAGCACAGAGCTTATAACCGGTGACTGTGACTCCCCGTGTTGTTTCCGCACCTTGACAGGTACGTGTGAAGTGTCCTCTCCACGTCACTACATCGCCTGGGACGGTAGTAAGAAGCCATGAACTTGCCCAGCATTCGTGACTTCCTCTCGACCTCGACAGCTAGTTCTGAAGGGGCAACGGGTCACCACGTGCAGAGCCATCTCGGTTGCAGGAGTTGCCGACTTGGTCGGGTAGAACCCTAATGTCGCCTACGGTACTCCGGATCCGTTGCCTCATCCGCCAGCAGCGCCGTACCGAAGATCTTCTTCTCCGCCGTTGTTGCCGTTGAGGACTTCACCCGTAACCCTGGGCAAGGGGACTGCGATATACCCCGCAGAACTGGGTCCCTGCCGGACTTAGCAGCTCCACACTCCGGCGTACTGAAGTGCAGAGCGCCTACCCCCGCGACTAGGACGCGCCGGACAGGATTTACTCCGGTGGCAGACAGAGAAGGAGGCTCTGACCACCCCAGGAGCCGGGTTAATGGCCTCGTATTGAGCCGAGACCAAAAGCGGTTTTCACTACATTTGCAATTGTAAACTAAGTATAATTTGAAAAAGTGTGATGAATCACGCGGGGCGAAAAAAATCTTCCAAGGCGGCCGCGGGTTGGCCAACCATGCTCTAAATCGAGTACGATGCTTATTTTTATTAATTTTAATTATTCAAAAAAGCTGCTCACATTTATACGTGCTTTTCGTGAGAAAACTCTCAGCTGTGGATATTTTTCTTCTGTATCTGAAATTTCTGAATCTCTCGCGGGCCGGATTGAAGCTGGCGGAGGGCTGGATCCGGCCCGCGGGCCGGGGCCCGGGGGTTGCCCATAGATGATTTATGCAGTATTTACTTTTAATGCGCAAGTAATTTTCAGTTTTTTTTAATCATTTATCGGTGTGCAAGTAACGTCCATTTTCAGTTTTGAAGTCTTTTTTGATTATGTCTCAAATGTTTATAATATTCTTGCTATCCAAAAATTTGTGAAACACTCGGGAAAAAATAATGTTTTGGTGGATTTTAGAAAAAGAATATGCGGCGCAACCAACAGCAGCTAGTGTCTAAAGAAAACGCTCACAAATAACAAAACATATTCCCAAGCGAGGATCGAACATAAGAACCCTAACTTTACTGATATTCGCCTTAAACACCGTACTACATTATCTCAAAGAAATTATGGTGCAAATTACATTTACAGTAAATGATATGCGACTTAAACGCAATGTCGTTTGGGTTTCTATGAGCAAGTTGCAGCGACTTTTTTTCCTATTTCAGCTAATGCGGGAATGTTTATTTGGAGAGTTTTTATTGTTGTGGATGTAGATTGATGTACTACACACTATTTATAAACCATATTTCCAACAATTTATACACAAATTCAGAGAAACAAACCAAACGTTACTTAGGTAGTGTGAGCGCCTGCTGGCGCGTGACATCACGAGTGTCGTTGGCACGCGCCAAGCAGCAAAACAGCGTTTTGGCGGGCTTTCAAATACTCTAAATTTTAAAGTTTAATTTTTATGTAAAATAAACGCTTTTGTCATATAGTAAATAGTACCCGGTAAATAACGTGTATTAATAAACTATTTAAAACCATTTTCAAAAAATAGTCAAATAGCCAATTGCTACCCTGTGGTATACTCTGTAACTTTCAGGGAAAACCTCATTGTCTAGTACTGCTTCTTTTAACCAAGACTACCCCTATAATCACTTGTGGCTCATGTATCTCAATTCAGTTTACAAATTCTGTCACTTTGTTCATTATACTTCTACAGTTCACCAATAACACCTTTATTTTTGGCTTTGTGGTATTTTTAGCATTAATCTTTGTCTTTCCAGTTGTACCCAATTCAGTTATATTTCAATAGCTTCATCCGTTTCTTTAGCAGTTGTATTTTTTCCCATAGTGCATGTATAAGCAGTATCCCTTTGATCCCTTATTTTCATCCCCTCGCCAGCAGCTCCTAAACTAGAAAAAGGCACAGTCCTGACCTCATCATAACTGGAAGTGCGCTCCCTTACAGTTCTAGCTAACAACTCAGAAAGTACTCCCTTCCTCCTATTTAGGTGTACGTCATGCCTAGTAAAACCCTACCTGCCAATGGTGTTTGCAGGCACAACCCCCAAAGCAGAAATAATGTCTCTTCCAAGTAGCATCTTTGTTTACACGTTCACCCGCCTCACAGCCTGGTTCAACTGTGGTCGATCATGGCTACTTAGAACCTGCATGAGTTCCGCTGTGGTATGCTGAGCTCCTTCACCACCTTTCTCAGGTCACTCTCTATACTATAACTCGCGTTTCTATCAATACTATTTCCGGCACCTCGCACTATGACTACTGTATCGTCCTTAGTGAAATTCCTACAAAGTGAACCTATATCCTCTATTACCTGACCTAATGATGCACTGTGTTTGAAAAAGCTTGTGGCCTGGTAACCTGTGCCTAACTAATCTTGCAGAAGAGAACCTACTTCTCTCCGTGGCTATTACCTAGCAGCAGAACTTTTTTCTTCCTTCTACAGCTATATTCCTAAAGGCCTGCTGCACCTTACATACTCCTACATCTGCACGAGGCTCTCCCTCATCTGACTCTGGTAACAGGTCAAACCTATTTCTCCCCACAATTTCTGGATTCTCTGACTTCTTCATCCTGTTAACCAAATTTCCCCTATTACCTGTTACCATTCATCCTTCTCAACCTCCTCACTAAACCTAACATTTCTACTTTCAGCGTCAAAAGGCAGACCCTCCACAGAGACAGCTTCCACTGGCTGAGCGCCCTTCACATTATGTAACAAAATACTTATGTTGGCAACAGCTAGAAATTTTAATTAATATTTTCATCTTACATTAGGGCAATGGTTACCCATACGGCCTCTTTGAGTACATGCTGCTGCGTAGTTCTGTGTTCCATACATCAGCGATCACCAGCAGGTAGGGTTGGCGTGATTAAATAATTTTGATTAAAATCATAATATAATCATGATTTAAATCAAATTATTTTTTTCAATAAAAACCAGGGATTTAATCAAATTTTCATTTATTTGACTAATCAGAATACATAACTAACCAATGTTTGAATTGTAATACTTAAAATAATACACCAATTTCCCTGCTTTATCTGTCTCCAACCTATTTCATGAATTCGACTGGACAAGTCCGAATGTGAAAAATATTCTTTCCATTGACGCTGATAATGCTACTGTCCAAATAGTTGTCTGAAAATTGGATATTAGTTGGATTGTTCATCTTCATTAAAAATATATTTTTGCGACTTTCATCAATTTAGAGCAGTGACATTTTTAAATCTTCTTTAGTAATTATCACAAATTTGAAGAATTTTAATTGTGACTTTAATTTTATAATTATTGGCAGTAAATCATTGTATTGAGTTCTAGCTCCCTCCAATGAACTTTCTTCCTCTTCTTCTGTCACCTTGAATTCGGTTTCAGTGAGGTCTAATAAATACGCCAAAAAGTGGCTGGGTGTCTTAGCTTGGTTATATCTCTTTTTAAAGTTAGATATATGGCTTTATCGAATTTGGCTTCAAGTATTTTACATACCTGTACTGTATCTGACAGAGACGCCTTACTTTTCTGTAAAGTATCCAGTGTAACTGATACTGGTTTCAGTATCTTCAGAATTCTTCGACAGATCTTTTTATTACCATGATTTCAACTTTTTGCTGAATTAGAATGTCTATTACATCTCACAAATCTTCAGAAACTTTTGCCATTCAGAAATCAGTGACAGTGTTCCAACGAACGTCTTGGGCCGATACCTACTTTTTTAAACACGTCTGCAACGTGATCGTTTCAGAAATATTTAAAAACAGGTCTTTTTTTTAGAAATTGAATTATGGTTACAGTTCGATTCGGAATGATCATATGCATCAGCTGAGAGTTTGGAACTGGAAAAATCCAAGAAGGTCAAGAGATATTAGCACTGAAAGTTTTGCTGTAAGGGGAAATAACCAGGGAAGAGAAGCACGTAGGGGGAAAAAAGCAGAGGAGTCAATGGTAACAACAATGAACAATATTCATAAGAGAAAAACTAAAGCATTTTACGACTTCAGAAGGAGCACGAAATTAGTTTTGCTGTAAGGGGAAAGAACCAGGGAAGTCAAGCGCGTAGGGGAAAGAAGCAGGCGAATCAATGGTAACGACAAAGAACAATATTCATAAAAGAAAGACTAAAGCATTTTACAACTTCAGGAGGAACCCGAAATTGATGGCACGTAAAAATAAAAAAGAAGTTGGAAATTTGCATAGACTTTCTAAAGAAAGTATCTCTGCCAAATACAGCAACTGGCCATGCAGTCATTCAATATCAATGTTCTAGTAAGGGGCAAAACTTTTTTTTAACATTTATCCAAAATGCATTGCAAAACGGTGGCAAAATGAAGCAGACTCACTTCATCACTCATGTCTTGAAAGAAGTCGCAATATTTAGTGGTTCAGCTGGTGAGCACAATAAAAACCACAGCCGCCTTTCATTTCCTTTTTTATGTAAATCTGAATCAAATTGGTGGTTTGAAGACGATGAGAATTACATTTCCTATTTGTGGGCATTCGTGGGCATGCGATAAAGATGTTGGTTTATGAAACGTAAAAACAGTAATGCAAACACCTAAAAATTTCAAAGAAACTGCCAAAGCATCCAGATATAAACCATTCTCTTTCACTGTGGTTAGCGTTATCCAAAAAATGTTGGTGGACTGGTAAACGATACTGGACTCAATGTACGTTCCAAAATGACCTTTCAAAACGCAGCCTATTAGAATATCAATTCCATCTACCTACAGCCGATTGCTGCATTACCGTACGACGTACCACCGAGGAATGATAATGGGCATCATATGGGCTCCACGATATGATCAAACATCGGACATTGGCCTATTGAAACTTTCCCCTCCAGTTTAAAATGGTATGTTAAACTTAAGAAAAAACTAATACTGCACAATTGTTTCGTAATATTCCGTTTGTCGTAATACACACTAATCAACCACAACATTATGACTACCTACCTACTATCGATATAAACCCTTCCAGGAGATAGCAGCGTCAGCCGACGAGAAATGACTGCTAGTCAGACACACGCACAGTGCATTTAGTATCAGTGAGCTAGCTATCAGTGTTTAGAATGAGTAAGGCGCGCGGTTTTTCTGAGTTTGAGCGAGGGCAGATTGTGATGGCTTGGAGGCTCAGCTCGAGCATTTCGGAAACTGCACGACTTGTCGGGTGTTCGAGGATTGCTGTGGTGAGTGTCTTCAACAAGTGGTGAAATCACGTCCGAACGTCGAGGTGTTGGGCGGCCACCCATCATTACAGATGTCGGACGTCATGGGCTGGGCAGAGTGGTAAAACAGGACAGGTGGTCAATTGTGACGGAACTAACATCAGACATTAATTTTGGCAGAGTACAAGTTTGTCTGAACACACAGTGCACCGAACACTCTTAACGATGGGCCTCCGCAGCTGACGACCGATGCATGTGCCAATTTTAACACCGCGACATCGGCAACTACGACTTAAATAGGCACGTGACTATCGTCACTGTTCGTTGCGCAGTGGCAGCGCGTTACCTGGTCTAATGAATCCGGATACCTTCTTCATCATGCCGATAGGAGGGAATGAATCCGTCGTTTTCCAGGGAAATAGCTTCTTGACACGTGTACTGCAGGACGGAGATAAGCTAGCGGAGGCTCAATTATGCTCTGGGTAACATTCACGTGGGCATCCATGGATCTAGTGGAGTTCGTGCAAGGTACCATGACGGCCAACAAGTATCGTACACTGGTTGCAGACCACGTACACCCCTTGGACGACCATGTTTCCCAACGGCAGTGACATTTTTCAACAATATAATGCGCCATGTCACAAGGTCTGGAGTGTGATGGAGTGGTTCGAGGAACACAGTGGCGAGTTGCAATTGATGTGCTGGCCCACCAACTCGTCAGATCGGAATCCTATCGAACACATCTTAGATGTAATTGAATGTTGCGTCAGAGCTCATCGCCCTCTCCCCTCCCTGGAATTTACGGGGTTAAGTGACTTAGGTGTGAAGATGTGGTGCCAACTCTATCCAGCGACCTATCAAGGCCTCATTGCTTCCAAGTCAAGAAGCGTCGCCGCTGTTATCCGTGCCAAAGGCGGGCATTCCGGCTAACAAGTAGGTGGTCATAATGTTGTGACTGATCAGTGTACTTCTAATATTTACGTTCTTTATTGTAGGTCTCTTTCCGATATCCAGGATAAAATTTAAAGATTTGCAAATCCTGATAAAATTTTTGCCATTCTGGTGCTATAAAGATCTTCAGTCATATGACCCACGAATAAATTTCAGTGCTATGAGCACCATCACTGCGTAGGTATCATGTCCAGTCATACGTTTACTCATAATATTTACGGAATTATTGTGCCTGTTCACTTTGCCCATTTACAGAGGAACGTTTGATAAGATTTAGAGGAATTGCTTCACTCCGAGGAGAAACTAGATGTAACAAGCTCTGATTTCACGTTCACTGAACTTAAAATGTTTTTATTTTAGAAATCAAAGTTATTGTACATGCAGATATACTAATGCCATGAAACTTTAAACATTAAAGTTGATTTTTCTCAAGTTTTATAAAAATTACCTACTTTCCCCACCTGAGTCTTCATTTGATAATTTTTACAACATGCTCCTTTGTATTGGCCATTTCCAATTCCAATCCCTTGAGAATCGGTTCAGTAAATCTGGTGACCAACCATACGGTATAGCATTATCATTTTGAATGTCTGTTCTCAATTTACCCACACTGGCAGCGTTACGAAACTTGCAACCCTACAATTATACTGAGATTTCAGAGGCTGTATAAAACCGATAGCAAGTTTAGTAAGATTTTCAGACGTATATGGCTTTCCAGATATGTCTATGGTGTGAAATCGAAATACTTTGCTCTGTTGTAATAGTGTCGCAAATAATCGGTTCATTGTGAATATTTGACCAACTATCAATATACAAATTGACACAATCATCTGAAAGGCATGCGAAACATTTTTCTTCTTCTTCTTGGCATATTTCATCTAATAATTTATCGGATATATCCTTATGAGATTGTGGTGAGTACCCCGGGTGAAGCATCGAAATGGCTTATTTCTTATTATTTAAAATGTTACTGCAGGTAGTAGCAAACATAGCATTTGGTATATTTTGCTTGTCTAATTCTTCTTTGTTACATTTTGAAGTTTTAATTAAAAATGAGCTTAGGTTTCCACATTTATTCTTTTTAAATGGAGACGGTGCGCAGCTGTCGTTGTTTAATGAAGGACCTACAGGGCTGGGGAGTGGTATCAATACCGTGACGTTATCTGAAAAAATGTTTACCTACTTTCAACAGAATTTTATGGAAGGGGTGACTAGCGATGGCAGGAGGTTGTGCATGAATAGGATAGATTACATAAAATTTTAAATAATAATAATAAAATGTACTTTAGTTATAAAGGAACCGATTAATTAAAATAATATTTAAATCAATTTAAAACAAATTAGCTATATTTTAAGCATTTTTTGTTATTAATTTTTCATTATTAGATTATATAGAGAGTATTTTCCCATAGATATATTATTATAAATATCAGCAAAAGTACTAATCTACTTCAATAACATCCAATTTTTCATTTTTGCGCATTGCATTGTGACTTTTCATTTACGTTATAGGATGCTGCATTTTTTTTATTTTTTTTATTTACAAATAGCACAGCGTCCAGTTTCTATAACAAATTTCCAGAATGGATCTTGATGTCTTTCGCAAGGCATTTTTATTTAAGTTTGTAACATAAGAACATGAATAACTCGCAAAGACGTTTTTTCTGCGTCAGTTGTCAAAACAAAGTGATAGGAATCCACTTTTCTCCGCCGCCTTATGTTTTGCACAGAAAATAGTTTAATTACGTTGTTTATAACAGAATTATGAAAAATCATTAATTCGATTTTAAAAAGTCAATTATTTTTATCTTATGTAAAAAGTCGCAATTTTTTTCCAACCCTGCCTGCAGACATCGCACTATAGAAATGTTTTTCAACCTGTGGTTTCAAAGATGGTACAGGTGGTCCGCAGGTAAAATATTAAACCGCATTCGTATTGTACAGGGCGTTCGCCGGGAAACGCAACCCACTGTTAGCGCTACAAGGAAGAAACTGCTCCCGGCGAGCGAGCGGTCAGTTTCCGGCATTGTTCGACCGTCGGCCGCGGACTATTTCATAATAATTACGCTTCATAAACTTGTGTGCTAAGCATTTAAATGTGACGTAATTCATTAGCTTACCTTATAAAAGATGCTGGAAGTGTTGACCCTCTTGTGTAATGCACATTTCACATCTTCTGAACATATTTCGAGACACACGCTGCCCTAACTGACTTAATGATTTTTTGGGTGACTGTTCTAGTCGAAAAGCGATATCATCAATTTTCTCCTCTGTGAGAATACGGTTGACCGACAGTCTCTTTTTGTTAAAAAATCAACCCGTTTCTCTTACTTTTTTAACCAGACGCAGAATTGTTGATTTAGCTGGCAGTAAAGCGCCAGGAAATTCGCGACGAAATTTACTGCAACACTTTTTAAACGACTTCTTCTTCACATATGTATCGTAGAGAAATATTCTTTGTTGCAAACTGTAACGTACCATAATTTTACTCACACTCAAACACGGTACAGATTAATAAGAGTATGAAGCCCCAAACCAGCCAAACCGCGAAGAAACGTTTATTCACAACACTGATTAATAAGAGACTGAAGTCACAAACTATCTACAATGCAAAGAAACCGTTCTTAACAATGTAAGGGTCACTGCACTGCACTGTTGGGGCAGCGGAGGTGTTAAACAGTGCGGTGATTCACGGTGCCGTGTGGCGGAAACTGCTGGCGCCACTGACCGAGCAAGTTGCCGACGGCAACAGATTGAGAGGGTAGCGTTTTCCGGCGAACGCCCTGTATAAGGCTGGCTAAAAGTGAGTATAAGCTGCAAGTCTCACTTTTTAAAAGCCACGAGTATTTCAATGACCAGACAAAAATCTGGCTTTTCAAGGATGAATAGAGGATCATATTGTTTCTACTTTAGTCTGTTCATATCTAGTTGGCATTAAAAAGACTGGCGTTTGTTTAAGAATTAAATTAGTGACCGTTTTATGAGAGTCTCGTAGTAGATGTGAGGGACAACGGTTTGCGGTAGGGTTGCTAATATAAGAGTGGTGAAGTGAACAAAATAGAAGGATGCCAGGTCCCGTTTCCTTTATTTTGTGCATGTAGGTCGCTGGTATAGCTTAGCATCCAGCCTACAGTAACATTATGGTTCAGTTGGTTGTAGTGGATGTTTAATTTTTTTAAATTTAATTTAATTGCAATGGAGCACAGGCTTCGATGGCAATTTCCTTACACCCCCATCTTTCCCCTATCCTGCACCCACCTACATTTTCCCTCTACAAATTTTATCTTTAAATTCTTTCAACGTTTTCGGTAAATTATTCATCATTTCTCTTGGTAACTTATTCCAGTCCCTGACACCCTTATCTAAAAAAGATAATCTTTTGCCTGAAATCGAGTGCCAGCTTGTAGTCATGGTCATCTTTTCCCTTCCATGCTCTACTTTTCATACCTACTCCAATATCTTTCCATGCCTCATCGCCAGCATACGCCCTGTAAACTCCCATGACCCTCCTCATCTTCCTCCTGTCTTGCAATGAATCCCATTCCAGCTTCATTATCATATCCGTCACTGATTGCATTCTGCGATAATTTCCAGAAACAAATCTAGCAGCCCTTTTTTGCACCTTCTCCAACTCCTCTATTTGATACGTAAAATGAGGGTCCCATAATACACTACCATATTCGAGCAATGGTCTGACCAAAGTTTTGTAACCCAATTCCTTTACTTCTCTCGTACACCTCCTCATCACTCTCTCCAACAAGTGCATAATTTTGAAAACTTTTCCTACCACCTGTCCAATGTTTCCTGCCCAGTTAAGCTTGTTTACAAATGTAATGCCAAGATATTTACATTTCAAGTCTTCAGCAAGCAATTCTTTCCCCACCTTATATTCATAATTAACCTTTTGTTTTTTATTTGTGTATCTAATAAGCTGACTCTTCCTTGCATTTATCTTCATCCCATGTTTACCAACCCAGCTAGATATCCTGTCCACATCACCCTGCAACTGTTAACAATCCTCTATCGTTTTGATTTTTTTATATAGCATAATGTTATCTGCAAACAATCTAATTTCAGATAGTAAACAATCAACACAATTATTCATTAGAAATACGAATAACAATGGTGCCAATACGCTACCCTGCGGCACTCCCATTTTTACTTCCACTTCTTTTGATTCTATATTTCCTACCCTAACTTTCTGTTTTCTACCTTTTAAAAATTCTTCTACCCAGCAAATCACATTCTCATCTACTCCAATGGTAGAGGGCAAATGTAGGTGGGTGCAGGATAGGGGGAAGATAGCTGTGTAGGGAAATTGCCACCGGAGCCTGTGCTCCATTGCAATTAAATTAAATTAAAAAAAAAAAAAAATTAAATTAATTTACCTTATTTACTACCATTTTATGGCTTACTCTAGATCTAGTGCTCCACTATCAATTTGGCCTCCCTGTTCCATTTCATCTGAAATATCTGGCATATATCCCACCAACTGAGATTCGCATGAATATCCTTGCCTGAACCCATGTTGCCTGCTTGAAAACCACTTACATTCCTAACATATATTTCTGATGTTGTTGCATATCAATCTTTCCATTAATTTACCTACCACTGATGTCAAACTGATTGGCCTGTAATTCTCAACTCTATTTCTCACCCCTCCTTTATGTACCGGCACTAATATAGCATTTTTCCAGTCCTGTGGTAATCAGCAAGTATCCAGACTCAATTTAAATAATATTTCAAGATAAGGTACAATGTCACATCCGCCTATCTTTAAGATATCTGTAGTAATATTATCTACACCAGTCCCTTTATGTTTTTTCTGCTTTCTTATTTCCTTCATGATTTCGTCAGGATGAATTTCAAATTTTTTACAGTCTTCATTTCTAATTTTGTTGTTAAGCTCGTTCTCCGAATTAGACCCTCCCGTTTCTGATTCATTGTCCCTAATGCTTTCACTAAACCAGTTACTTAAAATCTCTGCCTTTTTCAAATCGTCAGTAACTTCTTCTCCATCCTTATCTATAAGTGTCTCTACACCCTCCCTACCCCTCAGTTTCCTGATATAGCCATAGAAATATCTACATGCATCAGTGAATGATCCTACTGCACTGACAGTACTCTTCATAAACCCATCTTCAGCCATTTTCTTTGCTGTTATTAAGTACTTGTTTAGTTGTTTTAAATATTCCCTACTACGTTGCTGTCTCTTAACTCAGTTATGTTCTCTTCTTACCAACCTCTTTAACCTCCTCACTTCCCTATTATAGTACATAGGTTCTCTACTTCTCTTTATTTTCTGCCATGGAATAAATTTTTCTTCCCCCATTGTTATTATCTCCTTGAACTCTTCCCACCTTGTGCCTTCCTTCCCTTTGCTGAATTGTTCTCTGAAATATCTCTTCAAATTTGAAACCTGTGCCTTTTTATTACTGTACCTATTTACCCCTTCAATTTTGGCTGCTGGTTTACTGAATCCTCTAATATCTATCAGATCTGCGTGATGATCACTTATTCCTTGAGTTACTTGACATCCCACAAGGTTTTCATCGGGCTTAATTAGAAATCTATCCAAAATATTTTGTACCCTAGTGTTTTGCTCAACCACTTGTGTAAATCCTCCTTCCCTTATTAAGATCTTTGTTCCCTTGTGTTATTAATCTTATTTCCTTCCCAGTTTACACCTGGTAAATTTAAGTCCACACCAATGATGATCATTCTATTCTCACCTCTGAAATCTGAGTATGAATTTAATTTCTCCCCAAGAGCCTCATCTTCTTCTGTCATTTTTCCACTGCTGTAAACAGCCAACACTCTGATTTTTTCGTTCTTATTACCCCAGAAATCTACCCCAAGTAACTCATGGTCTTGAACTGTCGTAGTTTTTGCTAACTAGTATGAAAACTCCTCCACCAATTGCTCCTCTATCTCTGCGGTACACTCTGTAACCATCAGGAAAAACGTCACTGTCTAGTATTTCTTCTTAACCAACTCTCTACCCCAATTATTACTTGTGGTTCGTGTATCTCTGTTAAGGTTGCAAATTCGTTGGGAAGGGTGAAAACTTTATAGTTCTCTTTTTAATTTAAAAAAATGTGCTATGTTGCTTTTTATTGGATACTCATTGCGGCATACAGACGGAGGCGTACTTAACATTAATACAAGGAGTCTCAAATAAAATACAAAGCACACCCTTGTCTTATATATGCAAATAAACAAACACAAACCACTTAAGAAAATGATGAATATTGATGAAACAAATTTAACAGTATGAAATTTTACAAAGAAGCACAAAAATTCCACATTTTATTTGATTGATTTTCCCTTTAAAACAACAGGGAATGATCTTTACAATTCTAATTATCGGATGCAAAACTAAAATGGATTACATTAGTATGAATATGTCGGGCACCAGGGTACTTTTTACATGACCCACAAAATGTTGTTGAAAGTTCATTAAAGTTTGTCCATTCTTTAAATGTAAAAATTGTTAAAATAGCTCGCAGCTTTAAACAAACACTAACTCAGCTTAATCGGAGGCGAGAATTCTTAATCGCTCAAAGTTTCTTTTGAAAGGGCCGTTAATGGGCTGGTCTTAAATGATTTTAAGTACAGCACTGTTAAGTTCTTTGTACATATACTGTAATCGTGTAGACTGCTCCATCGACGGCGAAAAGATTGCAGCATGTGCTAGCTACAACATTCAAGTCAACAATTGACACGAGCACTTCTGCCTACTGCTGAATCAAAATAGGCTTTCCTCCTCAGAAAGCAAAGTACGCAGAATACTATGTCACTCTAGCTTGTACACACAGTACAGAGCGACTCCCAATCGAACGTCCTCCCTAACTAGAGTCCTGGTCTGGAAATCAACCTTGCTCACTCGAGGCCAGGTACAGTGTTAACCTTACCCACTGAGGCCAAGTACGAAGTGTCCTCAAAAATAGTCGAACTCTGGCACTTGCGTCTTCTATCGATGGCCACGTCTATGATGACGTATTTCGAAACATAAGGACAAAAATACGCTTAAATTAGTATCAATCTGGGATTTTTACGCCAATGATTGGTTCTGCTATGTTACCTCCTGCTCAGAAAGCTATTCTATTACCTAGAATCATTTTTCGGCGTTTCGTTAGAAACTGTTTAGCTTCTACAACATTCGTGACGTGCATCTCCCAAAATCTCGCGGTAGCAAAATATCAGCGGACGTTGATGTACCATCCCTGGGAGATTTCCAGGACCTAGCGGTCGCACAGCACTGTTGCTCACAAACACTGCCCACTGTCCGTCCCTGACCTCCCAGGTGGTCCAGGTGTATCCATGGTGCGTTTGGATACGGGATTGGCGCTCCCGGGGCTCCGAGCTAGCATTGGCGCGAGGAGTAGTCGTTTGATGTATCGGAGCACACAGTACTCTAGCATCCGAGACTAGCTCCCGGCAGACCACGCGACGTTGACCCGTAAAGCTTCCTTCAGACTACCAATCCCAGCCTGGATGACGCTGCTAGTTGGTGGAGACAGGGCTGGGTAAAGGACGCCTGGAGCTAAGCATCCAGAGGCGTGGTAGAGTTTTAACGAAAGTGAACCCGGCGGTGATTCTTCAAACGCTCCAAGGGTAGCCTTGCTAAGAAGAGGACAACGGGCATCGGCCGAATTGGGGTGGGTATGGGTTGGCTACATGCAGGGTAGTTCGCATGGGGCAGACGCTTGAGGTGTCGGGACCTGGCTGTGCCCAAGTCTTAGTATCCGATGACGAGTCCTGGCAGACCACACGGTGGATACTCTGAAAACAGCTTGTTGGCTTCTCAATCCCAGGCTGGTTACCTGGATAACGGCCGCTGGTCTTCTTTATGAGATGTTTCGCAGGGGCATCGTCCCCCGTCGGCGACTCTTCCAACGTTGTGGAAAATATATTTTTTCCGTTAACAGGAATACCACGCGGCTTCGGTCGAAATGAGCTTCTTGGGAACAGACGTATGGTACTGGTGATCTGGCAACGGCCGGGGTCGTCTTCAAATTGTATAGACTGGCCCTCGCTGGGACCGGTGATCAGTGATCAAGGAATCTTGGGGTCCCCTTGCCGCCGATATGAGCTATTTGCTGCCAAAATAGGTCCTCTTATATGTGGAGACTGGTAGTGCACGGGTCCGAACATCTGACCCAGGTGGGGCTGCGAAACCATTGGAGCGCTTCGGCGCGGTCGTGCACTACGTTGGTGCTCTGCGAAGCTTGGACGAGTGTGTGGAAACCTACACCCTTCAGAGACGCAAAATTGCTGATAGTTGATGTGTGAAGGAACACGCTATAGGAGCTTTAGCGCGTGGCCCGGTGGCCGACTGGCAGCTTTTCGCTGCTGGTTGGCTGCTCGGAGGCGTGCGCAAAGGGCAATCCCGCGCTGTTGCTCGGTTTGCTGCGGCTTCCACTTTTACCCCTGCGGGAGCGGGTGGGACTGGTCGCGCGTGGGAATAGCAGAGATGCTTAAGCTTACGCCAGGTTTTGGATGGGTCTTCGGTCTGAACGTGGCGGGCGCTGGCTCCTCGTGCCTCCCCGTTTGCACCCTTAATCGGTGGCGAAACGCGCCTGGCTCCCCGTCGCCGCTGTAATGGCGGGTAGTTCGGAAGCGCTTTGTTCCTGCGATGCTGGGTGGTGGATGTTCGGAGGGGACAGCGAGGGTCTCTTAAGAATTAACATTCGGTTTTGCACGTTGACCGGCCCCATCGTCCCTGGTGTTTCATGTCCGTCCCTGAGAGTTTGGCGTTTGTCTGTCGGCCGCTTGCTACCTGGAATTTTGTCTCCTCGTTCGGCCGTAGCAGCTAGCATATTTCTGCCTTGTATTATATGGGATGACCCTCTTTCATCATTCCAGGTTTATGCACGTTTGGCCCCCATTGACGTCACAGGCCCAGACAAGTTTCTATAGGAACCCTAGCACACGCCATTATGGTTTGACAATAAATGCCATCACACCAGTCAGATCATTCTCATTGACAGCCAACGAGACGATAAACCAACAGAGAAGAAATGTCCAATCGAAATGAAGTTGGAGTAAATGTCTAACGATAATACACTCACTATACTCTGCTCAATGGAGCTGCATTTCCCGGCTGACTCTCGCAGTTAACAATGACTAGTGAGGTTCTCCTGTTTTCAACATGCTACAAGTAAACAGCACTGACATCAAACGGCTCACTTTTGGTTTGTCACCTAAACTGTAATTTAATCCAGTAGCTGTACTCGAAGAAGTTGGGTACAATAAAGTCACGCTCACGCATGAAGAATGGGATGTATTGAGACAGTTGGTCTATAGTATAGACCGATAGTATAGACTCTATACTATCGGTGGCTTTTTCAATAACAGTGAGCATATGCAGTTTCTTACTTGGCAACCATACCATCTCGTCCCGAATAGTGGCTGGATCAAAAACTATATGGTTTTATAACAATGCTGTACCTGCCTGTGGCGTGTTTCTTGACGAATCAAAATGGGACAACATGGTTGATGCCCTGCCAGCAGTGACCAGCGCAATTGGCACCATGAAGCCCTGGAGTTATCCAGTTATCAAGTAAAACGAGTTTGTGAATATGTTATCAGTGAAAGTGATTCGTGACTACGTTGTTCTATGTAGGTCTTATAGATTTGTATTTCGATAATGTACAGTCTTTATCATTAAATGTGGCCAGGCTCCTCTGGGTATATCTCCCTATTTTGGCACACTTCGGCAATATAGCATAAGCACGACGTCACAGGAAATTGTAGCCAGTCTCTTGACTCCTCCCATGACAGCATCCTATTGGTGGATGTTTAATCTATATTTCAGATGATTCGTTTCGTAATGTCAAGTTGCAGAATGTAAAATTAAAGTTAGGTGGCAGATACGTGTCTTAACTCCGCCCTCTAAAGTGTCTGATTGGCCGGATATTTCAACCAATACCACATACAGCTGATTCCTTTCCTAGTGTAATATTGTTAAGGCTAATATTAATATTTGGAAAGTAACTTAAAGATTTGGTTTAAAGTGTAGCAAAGAGTAGACAGGATTTTACATTTTATTCAGATTTATCTCCTTTACTCTAAAGAAACGTTAATCTTATTTTATTTGAGATAATTTCTATTCATATTTCTGCTTTTTGAATCATCCATAAATCCGTGTATAAACGGACCAAAGGTTAGGCAAGTCACGAATCTTTGAAATCTTAATTTTTAGTTGATATGGAAGCGGTCCTAAGGATATTAACGTTAAAACATTTATCTCGAAGGCGGACAGAAAGTTCCATACAGGTTATTTGTTTACGGACAGGATAACCGAGCTCATAGAGCATGCGGCGTGGTCTAGTGGCTACCATTGTAGCCTAATAACGGTGCGTTCGCTGGTTCAAAACTATATTGGGGTAATTTTTTTTTTGTTTCCAGACTATTCCAACATACCCATTGTTTATGTATTAAATATGTAATTTTTGTAGTAAAAAATAGTTAACAATTAAAACATCAGACTAAAAAACTATTTCTATTAAATTTTTCTAAATAAATTTTTATTATCAAAACCATAGCGTTTAATCGAAAGCACTGAGCTATAAACAGAATCATCTCTTAAATTCACTCCTCATGACAAACCATTTCGCGCACATTCATCTCTGGAATTATTGACTATTAGTGACTAATTTCAAAGAACGTCCAAGCAGATCTTACCATTTGCAGCAGGCATCTAATTTTTTTGTAGATTCTTTCACATACCTGTAGAAATAACAAGTATAACGGGGAACAATTAGGTGTCATAAAAAGTTAAGTTTAAGAATAAATTCTAATCTCTAACGGGAATAAACTTCCCCCTTTGCTATAAAAATATAATATTAGATGAGGAACACATATTAATAAATTGTAATTGACTGTTGCATAATATAATGTAATTGATAAAATAGCGATGTAGCGCCCGGTCCGGTGGCAATCTCCCTACACACACCCCTTTCTCCTTTCCTCTTCCAACCTACTTTTGTCCTCTACTAATTTTTACTTTAAATTCCTTCAGTGTTTCGGCTAAATTATTCATTAGATGCGTTTTTAATTTATCCCAGTTTAATTTTTAAAATAATTTTGTTCTATCTGGCAGCATTGTAGAAGTATTACTAAACGCAGAAACGCTTATTTATAATTGATTAGAATTTTTGGTTAGTGGACAAGCAAGGAATAAACCATGTTCGAGGTTTGTATTATGAATTTACAGGAACGATCGTAAAGGGATTATTGGGTAAAAGTGTCCTGCAAGACAGATTTAATGAATCTATCTTCCTTAGCTGCGTTGTATACACACTGACGAGCAAGGAAGCAGCAGCCTGAGTGCCATTGTCATTTGGTTAGCGTTCCAGGTTGCTGAACAGGCGGTTCTTAATTCGAATAGAAGTTTTTCATATTTTTAAAAAATTTATTTTTATTTCCTTTATAAACGTTCCGAATCTACACATTGCTTATGTGTAGAATATATCCTTGATTCTTTCCTAACTGCGTCAGGAAATAACATACTCATAACTGAAAGTATCCAATGTTTCTTAACCAACCACTGACGTGAATATGAAAGCTTCTGTGGCGGCAACAGTGAACCAAAGCTACTCGGGTTTCTAGCCGCGTCGTAATCACATTGTCTGTCCCTTTTCAAACGGCACATATGATTCCAAAATAATTGTTCCACAGTAGTGCGAACTTCACATTTCAGAAACTAATAATTTCTATAATTCTGTAGGTGGACTGTAATGCTTAGGCATTTTGTAAATATATGAGAGGAAATCACATAAACTAAATATTAGTACAGTAATAAATTAAACGACCACCGTCACTCAAAAAGTTATAACCGGTTATTTTCACAGGACAAACATAAATTCTTTTATAACTAGTGTAAGTAAGAAAGTTCATCGGGCTTAGAAGCAGGGAGTTCTTAAATTACAGTTTTTCTCGTTTTCTACAAGGCTGTTAGTAGTTTCTGTATACAATTACTTTATGTGCTTTACAGCATTGCGATTTAATAATACAAGGGTTAAATACTCATTACTTAATGAGGCATGAAATTTTCTACGTTATTCTTTGTTTGGAATTACTACAATATAATCACAGAAATTAAACACCAGCATATAGCGAAGATGGGTGTAGAACGCTCATGTTTCGTCACCCGTCTTAACCGACTCCAAGAACGCCTAAGCCTTAAGAATTCAAACAAACATAGTCTGCCGGTAAAGTAAGGTTGATAGTGTCTAAAGACCGGAAGACCGAGCGTCGTAGGTGAGCGGTAACGCTCTGGTCTTGCATTCGGGTTCGAATCCCCGATCGGCCATCCAGATATGGGTTATCTATGGTTTCCCAAAATCACTCCAGGCAAATGCTGGGATGATTCTTTTAGAAGGCCATGACCGAATTCCTTCCCGTTCGTTGCACAAGTCATTTGCTTCCTCTAATGACTTCGACGTCGACGAAACGTAAAGCCATAAACAAAACAAGAGAATGGATCGGACGGAGGTATTGTTAATTCGATTTCAAGCCCGTCGCCACTATAATAACTTTTGGGAAGCTTTGTTTTTTTTTTTTTTTTTTTTTTTTTTTTTTTTTTTTTTTTGCTTTACGCTCATCGACATTGAGGTCATAAGAGGCGGGATAGGAGTAGTGGCAAGGATTTTGAGCATTCTCTTTTAGAGGAATCATTCCGGTTTTCATTTGGAGTGATTTGGGTAAACCTTCAAAACCCCACATTTGCATGGCCAAACGGGGATTCCAACCTATGACCTTCCGAATGAGAGGTCAGCGCGCCACGATCACGCCCGGTCATTCATAAACTGTCACAGCGTCTACAAATGCGTGTTCCAAAATGGTAATAGGTACTTGTTCAACATATAAAACGGCCAATACATTAAATAAAAAAAAATATTTCTTCTATCTATATATCTATAAAACTAAAACCGGATAAATTTGAATTAGAAAAACTCAGAGACTACAGAGCAGATTTCGATGGTGTTTTCACTGTTTTAAAGCTTAGAATCTCAACTCAGTTGTTTGGTATGTCTTACGCATCTATATTACATGACGTTGGAGCATTAAATGAAATTATTAATGTGTGGTGACAGATATCAAAGATGAAATCACTAGATATGGCAATTAATTTGCAACTACAATATCTCTGAACATAGCCTTGAATAATAGTATCAAAAGCAGTTAATAGTAATACCTATGTTGCATATTCCAAGCTAAACGAAACTTGAAATATTATTTCCTTTCACTCGTAAGTTTTAGTTTTTATGTGCCAAGATGGCTGTAATGAATACAAGTAACTAATAACTAAAAAACGGCAGAGATTTTCTTTAACCACGATCTCTGGCAGTTCAACTACAATGTCTCCGGCCATCAGCATTAGTCTCCTATTCACAATAAAATCATTTATTTACGATAATATTATTATGGATCCACTTCTGATCCTTGTAAAAAGGCTGAATCCGCGGAGTTAAAGTATCTGGCGTTTAGAGTAAAAAGTATATCCATTTAATTCGCAATTGAATGAAATGTGAGTTACTAACATAATCTAGCGTTGTTCAATAATGTAGTAATGCAGTTTCTTAACCACGGTGTCGAAATTTATAACTCCTTCAGACAAATTGAAAGTAAATGAAACTTTGTACAAATGTTTCTCATTGCGGGAATAAAAATAGCGTACTGATAAATCTACGCGAACTATACCGGGCAGCGCCGGGAACTCTGTTAGTTATCTATAAATCATTGGGAGACCGTACTTTTTGGATTGCCCTCGTACATTAAACATGCATTCCCGCCGTATTTTCAGTTACCAGCTATTATTTCCTGCTTTAAGTTGGATAATTGTTGTGAAACCTATAACATATTGTGCCGAATACGCTGCTCGTGTTAAATTATTACGTGTATTATTTACGCGTTATAAAGGTATTCTTCTTTGCAGAAGGAAGTCGTAAAGTTAAGACTATTTCCTGTTACAACGTTGCCACAATTGCTTCCTACAATTTTATAACGTTTTCTGCATACTGGCAGTACTGTAGCAATTTCCCTAAATCGTGTCTCATAGCTGGACAGTGTCAAAAGAACAGACACATTGGCGAAATGAAAAATTATTTTTCTTCCTTTTTGATCTAGAATATTTTTGTTTAACTGATTACTTCTGTAATAACAGTTTGATTATTTATACAGATTACTATTCAATCATGTAATTTTGTATCTTTATATACATATACCTTTACATTCGTTATATAATTGACGAGTCTTTTATCTCTGATAGTCCAGGTGTCTGTGTGGGAACGCACTGGCTTGTCGATGTGGTGGTCCTGGGTTTAAACTCACGTTCTGTTAAATATTTTTTCATTCATTATATCCTTTTCACTAGCTGCAAAATATATATCATATTTATATATATAAAAACATTATTATATTTGACAGCAAATTGTTTAAAAATAAAGTCTAATCTCAAACATTATTACACTTGTTGGATATAGAACAATCATTTTTTTTAAGACTGCTCATCTGTGAATATAAGAAAATGTAATTATAAGTTATAGTTACAACAATTTGATTTTTATACAGTTTATCAATAAGAATTCTATTAAGAGTTTTAGACTATACTTCATTAAAGTTTTGAACATTCTGTCAAACAATACTGAAAGAGATGTATCAGTCTACAAATGTAGTAGCATCTTTGGTTATTTATCATTTAGCGCTCCACATGAAAACATTTTTTTACATTAGTTCATGTGCCACATTGGCGGTTCAATACATGTGTTTCGAATTTAGAATACTGTTCAGACAATATAATCTGACTAGTTTGGTGAATTTTATTGCCATAAAGGCAGATAGTGTGTTTTGAGTTGTTCATGCTAACCTGCTGTTTAGTTTTTTTGCTTGTTCTGTCGATGTGATTATTTTTATTATTTATGTGATTTTAATTTGCTGCGAGTTAGGCATTTTTATTTGAAATGTCCCCTCAAGTCATCAGAAAAATTCCATAAATTTTGCACCCGACCCCTCGCCACGCCCCCCCCCCCCCCCCGGGAAGGTTGACACTAATTTGTCTTTAACAAGCTGCTATTAACAAATGACTTTGACCAAACAGTGCACAAGAGTTCAGTTCCAGTGACCATCGATACTGATGGCATAAGAAATCAGGTGAGTGTGATGAGCACTGAGGTGTATGATAAAGACATGGTATCCTTTGCCCATCCTGTAACTCCTCAGTCTGGACGTGGGGTTTGTAGGCCCTTTCCTCCAGTTACTTGTATGTATATGGTGTCATGTGGAATTGTGGTGTATGAATGGCCATATATATATATATATATATATATATATATATATATATATATATGTGTGTGTGTGTGTGTGTGTTCCTATGTGGTTGTGTGCCTATCATGATGGGATTCTAATCGACATTGAGATTTCACAATCAATGACTACCTATGTGTTGATGATACATGTAATCAATTGACTATGATGAACAATCCATATGGGACAAGTACTGAGGTGTATGGCGAAATCAAGTCATCCTATGCACACACTCTAACACGTCTGATGATTTTTTGGACATTCATGAGGCATGGGGGCTCTGTCCTCAATTTTTCGTTGCCATGATTGGGCTAGTTGTTGTTTCGAGCTCATTATAGGCATGGAAATGTGTATGTGTGCGTCTCTATCTGTGTATGTATGCGTAAATATGGCGATACCTACCTTTAACTCGTCTCTCTGGATGTATGATGTGCTCATCCTCCGCTTATGTTTGTGTGTGCTTGTGTGTGGTGACGTAAGGATTTGTGGGTGAGAGCTAGTATGAATATGGGAGTTATGATATTTGCCTGATGACCAAGTGTCTACTGCTACTCATGGCACTGGAGAACATGTTACTGAATGGCAGAAAGTTCTTGTGGTGCTGATGTAAACAGTTTTGTACCTAGGACACATGATATTGAATGACAAAGAGGTCTGTACTATGTACATAGTATAAAATTTTTGGAAATATATAAATACGCTACTATTAAAGATAACTATGTACATAGTTATCTTTAATAGTAGCGTATTTACATATTTCCAAAAATTTTATACTAGCCACTTGTTACTAAAAATATTATAATTAAAAGTTTTTTATCTACTTACTAGCTACGATAACTTTATTGTGAAGTAAAGTTCTAATCCAATTTTATACAAAAAGTACATAGTACAAATTTTATTAGACTACGTTATCAAATAATTTTAAGATTTGTTTAGAAGGTACCAGAAGTATCTGGGAAAAATCGTGAGTGGAAAGTGTGGCGCCTGTCGAAAATACGTGATGAAGGGTGCGGGTTGTAGTTGGTGTACGAAGTGGTTTGATTGGACATTTAGGGACTAGGGAACTTGCGCAATAAATGAGGTTCTCCCATGGTCTTGTTCACTTTGTCTTAGCGATGAAAAGATGAGAGAGATGGGCTAAACAATCAGGTAGTTGCTCTTAAACCTCGGCCTGTTAAGGCTCATCCTACGGAGGCGCAGCCTGTGGTGGTTCAGCCTGTGGAAACTCAGCCTGTTGGGACTCATCCTGTGAAGGCTCAGCAGGTGGAGGGTCCACCTGTGGGGGATCCATCTGTGGATGCTCAGCCCTTGAAGAATCTGCCTATTGATTCTGAGCCAGTGGAGGCTAAGCCTATAGAGGCAGAAAGTTGAGGTGGAGGGTTGAAGGAAGGTTGAGTAGGGTGGTTGGGTGATGATAACAAGTCATATGATTAGTAGGATCAGGAAACCAGAAACTTCATGATAATTGTGGAGAGAAATATGATTTGACCTGTTACCGGAATCAGAAGAAAAGAGCCTAATATAGATGTAAGAGTAGGCAGCGTGCAGCAGGCCTTTAGGAATAGGGGCGAGCGAATAACTAATGGGAAAAGTCATGGGAGAGGTGTAAGGTCCTCTTCTACAGGATCAGTTAGCCAGAGGATACCAGGACAAAGGTTTTTTTTTTTTTTAAAAAAAAAAATCATGATGCTACATATGGTTCATGTATTAGAAGTTGGTTTACTTTGAAGGAGTTTCACTGACGACAATAGAGTAGTGATAGTAGGAGGTGCGGAGAATAGTATTGACAGAAATGCGAGTTATAGTATACAGCGTGACCTGAGGAAAGTGGTGAATGAGGCGCTGCATATAAGAGTTGAGCTCATGCAGGACCTAAGACGCCATGAACAGCCACAGTTGAACAACGCTTTGAGGCATGGAATCGGAAGGGCTATTTAGGAAAGGAATTAGTCCCGTCGGGGATTGTGCATGTGAACACCACTGATTGGAAAAACAACGGTGCCAAGTTTTTTTCATGTTTTTCTTTTAATTATTTTTTTTTCAATTTGTAACACTACTCATGTTGACCAAAAAATCATCAGTAACATGTGTTACAGGTACCAAATTCTTCACATCAATATCGTCTCATTTATCTCACACTACAGACCTCTTTGTCATTCAATATCATGTCGCTCATTTGCTGCAACAGTGACATAACTCAAAAACTTCAATTTTACAGGAGGGTCAGTTCAAATATGTTCATGTGTAATAACTTTATGCATTCACTAGAAAAGAACTTATATCTATGTTTTAGAGAAAGAACACAATGTAATAGAAGGGAAAATGTACAATTTCAGTTGCAGGTCATGGGGAGATTTCTTTTATATCCTTACAATCATCCTCATTTTGAATTATGACATTCTTGCTGAAATTAATGTTTTTCTGTCATGGCATAAGATTAAATGTGTCGTTTTTGTAATAGAAATAAGTGCAAGACAGTAAATGTTTTCTCAATTTATAGTTATGTCACACATTCACAATACCTGAAAACAATGGGGATTTTTGTTTGCCAAACAACAATTTCATCAAAAGATGCTTTATTTAATTTGCCAAATTTCTCAAGATGAAAATACAAATTTTAAAGAAAAGAGATTTTTTAAAAAGTAATAATAATGAGAGCTTGCATAAGAAAAAGCAATATTTTTTTGGGGAAAAAATGAACAAAATTATTTTCCAACCAAGCAACATTGTGAAAAAAAGTAATGACTTAATCTTTTAATTCAGTCAGATTATAAAAAACTTTATTATTTAACATTATTATTTGAAACATCATGAGCACTCAAGCTATTATAGTAATTATCAACTTCAGGAAATTTTAGTCCAGTCTCAAACTTTATCACATAAAGGTAATCTTGGTCCAGTCTTATTACATTTAGTTAATTAGCTTCACAAACCTTACAACATTTCATAGAAAGATTTATAAGAGCTTGGTATAGCATTCTTACGAAATAAGCCTAGGAGATCTTCCTTCTTCTTTTGAGAAATTCCCGGTCTTGAATTAAATGCTAGGATTTAATGTAATATCTGAGTCACAACTTTTCTTCTTCCTTTTGATTATTATTGCCTCTCGAAAGTCATCTGCATACGAGTATTTATAAGAAACAGAATTTGGAGAATCCCTTACGATTTTAAGCATCTTTACTTCTGATAATTTGAATGCTGCCATATTCGGAGGACCTATGTCTCCAGTCAGAGCTGTAATGTCATACAAATCCTTGTAACATAATTCTTTGACATGGAAAGGTTCTCCGGTTTTTTTCGCAGATCGAATTGCGGAGATGAAAGAATCAGGAGTATACAACGGTCCGCTTCTCATAATGTGCTTAACCATTCTCTGTCAATGAGTGAACGGAATCACCTTCATTCTGAGAGTGGCCCTTAACAAAGAATTTGTGTGTAATTGATTTCAGGCCTAAATAACGTGTGGCGTATAAGTAAAGAGCAAGCATAAATTTATTTTTCTGCTGCCATGCAGTTTTCCGAGTAAAATATAACATCTGCATCATGTTTTGTGACAGCAATCTTTTTCAGATAAGGGAGCGTGCATAAACCACGTAGCTCCATTTTGGCCTCCTGTAACCCCCCTCCCCCCCACGTAGCCCTACGTGGCTTTTGCCTCTAAACCCCCCCCCCCCCCACGTAGCTTTTTTCCCTTTTCGATTCCAGAAGACATTTTGTATTGTTTTCTCTCGTCTGACTATCGCAAATTACTTACAGAGATAATTAACTGAGGGAAATAAATATTCGCATGATGTGTGTGTTCTGTTCCTCATTTTAACTGTGGCAAATGTTATGAAAGAAAGCTACATGGCCTGGCTCGGAAACCCTCCTCCCCCCACGTAGCCCCGCGTAGCCTTCCAGCCAACCCCCCCCCCCCCCATGACCAAGCCACATAGTTTGTGCACGCTCCTTAAAGAAGGACACATGTACTTAATTCATTTGCACCACGATGGCCGTTTGCTTCATCCCAGACAAAACAATCACATGTATTGCTCTTCAAGTCATACATAGTGAAATTGAAAACATTTAATTTGGATGTATAGAAGATTATAGAAGCATCCCCTTTAGGTAGTTGCATTACAACTTGTAGATCATAAACAACCACTACAGCATTTGAATTTTCTTTGTCTGTTTTTTTCACCTTCTTGACAATTGTTTTTCGATAAGATGCTGGCTAAATTTTTGTTGTAACTTCTGTTTTTCTTCACTGTCTGCATTTTCAAAAGCTACGCAGGTTTCACATAAATCTTTCTTTGGAACGAAAAATAAAATACTGTAATCTTTTTTAAATATTCTATAAAATGAAGTATAGTTGGCAAAAGGTACCTTCTTTTCTTTGCAGATAGCCACATAGTCCTTGTGGATGTCTGCAACTGATTTGCTTTCATCAATGAAGAGCCTCGTTGTATTTGCCCTTAGGTAATGGCTTTCAATTTTCGGTATCGAACTAATGTGCTGCCTCACGCCTTCCCTTATCATTGGATCTAAAGATTTCTGGTGTTTTATTGCATTATTTATAATAGACTTGCACCCGTCGCATAAATGTAGTGTAAGATATCAAAATGCCACCAAGAGCAAAGTTTTTTTTAAATTTAATATTGATGTTTCAACTTTATTCAGTCTTACTTTTTTTTCAAGGCAAAAATTACTTTAATGAAGAAAAGTAAAAATAAAGTTAAAAACATAGTTATAAAGTTGAAGACATGAATAAAATTGTCATGTCATTTCATCTTGACAGCAACATCTGCACGTTTCATAATACATATATTGCTTCTTTTCTTCTCTCTTTTTGTTTTTTGGTTTGATTATAACTTTTTCCTTAAAATAAAAGACCTAAAAAAAGTCAAAACCTCAGAATTGAATTAAAAAACTGTTTTTAATTGTTAACCGCATATTACTATCCTAATGTACATTATTAATTAAATGTGGGCATTCTTTCAAATTTTTTAAAATAAGTGTCCCATTGAGTGTTAATAGTAAAATTTTAGTAACAAGAGTGACATAAGTGTGAATCATAGAAGACGAAAATTATGTCGGAGGAGAAGATATCATGCAAGAACGTCATATCGTCTCAAACTACAAAGTATAGACAAAGTTTATGCAGTAAGGTATTTTGCAATAACGTCATAACTCAAAATAATCCAACGACAAACAAGGTGGCTTGCATCAAGAACGACACATTAAGGAATAAAACTAAAGGCATTAAATCACATTATTTCAAAAAGGATGTCACAATTTGATATAACACATTATTGAACAAATGTAAATATAACGTGAATAATCTTACCATTTACACAATATCGTCATAAACAAAAATACGCCACTCTTGAAGAAACTTGTCGCTATGTTACTTGACAATAGCCAAAACTCAACTGATATATGACAGTGTTGTGAATAAACTGAAGGGCGATCTGTTGAGAAACAATAGTGACATAACCTGCTCTCTCTCGGCGAATAGTTGAAGCTCAAATGTGTCGTTCTACAAACTAAAAGTATACACGAAAAGGGATCATCCCTTGGTCATAACTCAATAAAGGTCATTTTTAGTTATGTCACTGTTGCAGCAAATGAGCGATGTGTCCTAGGTACAAAACTGTTTACATCAGCACCACAAGAACTTTCTGCCATTCAGTAACATGTTCCCCAGTGCCATGAGTAGCAGTAGACACTTGGTCATCAGGCAAATATCATAACTCCCATATTCATACTAGCTCTCACCCACAAATCCTTACGTCACCACACACAAGCACACACAAACATAAGCGGAGGATGAGCACATCATACATCCAGAGAGACGAGTTAAAGGTAGGTATCGCCATATTTACGCATACATACACAGATAGAGACGCACACATACACATTTCCATGCCTATAATGAGCTCGAAACAACAACTAGCCCAATCATGGCAACGAAAAATTGAGACAGAGCCCCCATGCCTCATGAATGTCCAAAAAATCATCAGACGTGTTAGAGTGTGTGCATAGGATGACTTGATTTCGCCATACACCTCAGTACTTGTCCCATATGGATTGTTCATCATAGTCAATTGATTACATGTATCATCAACACATAGGTAGTCATTGATTGTGAAATCTCAATGTCGATTAGAATCCCATCATGATAGGCACACAACCACATAGGAACACACACACACACACACACACACACACACACACACACATATAACTTACCGAAAACTGGAGCCCGGTGGTCTATCATATAGACTATTATATTTAAGATTGAACTAATCAGTAAATATATCTTATGATATACGGAAGTTACATCTAGAATCGAATTATTTAGGATCAGTGTTTAGGGTCAGCTATAAGGAAAATAAAAAACAGTTATATTTCAGTCCAAACAGAAGTCTACAATATGTTTTAGTACCAATCTACAACAATCGGAATATGTAATAAGTTAATTATTTTAAGTTATACAAGAAATTTAAGATGTTTAATTAGATATACCCAAAAGTTTAACTAAATTTTATTGTATTTAATCTAACTATCAAGCTAATTCTAAATCATTAAAACGAAAGTAAAAGATATCAGAATTAATCATTAAGTATAAAGGATTTTAGAAGTGATGATATTTGTGTTTCGTCACACTAAAAATAATCCTAATTATGTACTTTACAATTCAACGCTTTAAATTATTTTAAACGGTAAAACTTAGGTGTTGAATTTATTTCGAGTTTAGTGCACAGAAGTCCATCCTCACTTTGGCTTGCTTTCTGACCGTTTCGTCTCGCTTCCTGGTTTTTCTTTTAGCTCTGAAATTTTCTGATCTGTTGAGCGAAGTGGAAAAAACCATAGGAGAGATTCGTTAGCATTTTCTCTCCCCTTGGACACACATCACCCCTCCCCCCACCCCTCCGCATTCACTGCATTTAAGACCGTTTGAATGACATGACCCTACGATAGGTAGCATACTTCACAGATATGACTTTTCCCATATATTCAAGTAACATGAATGAAAACTGTAATTACGGTTAGTTCTGTTGATTTTACTTTAATTTAACTTAACTTCTAATTCCTCATAAATGAAAGATATTTGAAATCTTTTAATTTCAATTTATTAGTGAAAAAAATTAAAATAAGCTTTACCTATTAAAAGTTTTATTTTTAAACGCAAATAAAAATAGGTCCCGTTAATAATAATAATTCTTTCAATTTTTTTGTTATTTATTGAACTAAACTTTAGAAGTTATTGGATAAACGACAGTTGAGAACACGGAGGAAGGAAATATTTCCTTTCTCCATGGTTGAGAACATGGACTTCTTCCATGGTTGAGAAGACAATACCATGGACATGGAGGAATATTCCTTCCTCCATGGACAATACCAAAAAACGCGATCGTAGAACAACTGTCCAGAGATGTATATTAGTCAATATTTATGATCACTGGTAGAGGTTCAGTTTTTATTTTTCTTTATTTTGGATCAGCTGTTGATTCGGTTTTGTATTGCAGTTCCTGATTTACGTAATTGTAGAGTAAAGATGAAATCAATTAGTTTGTCAACTCTTGGAGCGAAAGCGTTTAATGATTTCCTTCATTCTTTCGATACTGTTCTAACGGATTGTGACGGTGATTAATTTTGAGAAGTGAATAAAGTGTGAATGTAGTGTTCCACGTTAGTGCATAAAACCTTTTTTGTTCTTTTTTGCAGGAGTTCTGTGGCTCGGTAATTTGCTAATTCCTGGAACCGAGAATGCGCTAAACAGCCTTAGAGAAATGGGGAAACGGGTGTTTTTTGTTACAAATAACAGTACAAAAACCAGAGATGAATTTTTAGAGAAATTTAAGAAGATGGGATTTAAATCCTCTCGGGTAACTAAATTTGAATGTTTCCCATTTTGATTTGCAGATAAATATTCAGGTAAAGTTTGGATCGCTATGTGATGAATGCATTAATTCATGTGTGATAATAGCGTTGATTTTTAAACTGCAATATTAGCGGAGGTCGTGGTTAGGTTGGAATACTGCCTTTATCAAAATGAGACCTTACACTCCTTGTTGCAATATAAGGCAACGCGAGTTTTGCTTCTACTAATAATTCTTGCTACTTTCACAAATGCCATCTTACTAAAGTCACTACTTTGTGTGGATGGAAGTAAATTCACATTTGTCACAGTGCGACCTGGACCATTATTGAAACTAAATTTATGTGGTGTTGCTGCAGTGAGAACCATCTTGGAAAATTTTTCTTATTGGTACGAAAATTTTTACACCCGTTCCTTTGGCGATATTATTTAAAAATATTTGCATATTATAATATGCAAAATATATATCTTAGACTGGTAAAGTTGTTCGAAGTATGGCCAGTTTGATACAAGTTATTATATAAGAAATAAGTATTATTGCCTGGTCATGTTTATTGTAGCTGTTTCAAAGACTTCATTCTTCAAGAAAGAACTCTATTCGGTTTAATCCTAGACTGCGATTCCGCCACTGATTGGCGTTGACGTGACGTTGTTTTGACGTATTCGCTGTCTACTACCAACATAATTAGGTTTATTCCTTTCAGTGCTATTGTGACCTCGCTACGCTCGGTCACAATAATTTAAAACTGTACAATATCAACCTAAACTGATATCCCGAAGGTGAATCAGATGCAGGCGGCCGCAGATGTCCGATAACACAACCAGATGTTCAGTGTTTGATGTGTTATCGGATTTCTGCGGCCGGTCACAATAATAAATTATCTTTATGTTGGTACATCGACAGCGAATACCTCAAAACAACGTCAATATGACGTCACATCAACGCCAGTCAGTGGCGGAATCGCAGTCTAGGATTAAACCCTCTATTCTGCATCCATATGATATCTACGAGAAAAGTTATGGTACACAAATACTCTGTCATGTTCAGCATAGACTGGCATATAGCAAACATGTTGCGTGGCCTGCGACATTAATATTCAAAAGTTTTTCGCATGGCGACCAGCATCTCATCATAGTCAACTGCAAGAGTAGACACTATTGTGTAGCCAGCAGCATCAGTTGACATTATGGTACAGACTGAATTTCAACCTATCCAGAACCTCTGCTAATATTGTCCCTTCATCCATCAGTTGTCATTCTGGTCTGAAATAACTACAGCTGATTTGTCACAAGAGGTTGACTCCGGTGTCAGATAAGTTAGAATATTGCCTCAGTCCAAATGTGATACATGCTATTGAGTGTGTTTGGTAAGCAGTAATGTTCTGGCCTCATGTTCGTATCTATGCAGGTTCGAATTACCATTTGGACATCCAGACTTGGATTTTCCATGTATTCTCCAAATCTACCCAAATAAATGCTGGATAGATTCCTTCAAAAGGCTGTGACCGAATTCTTTCCTGTTCCTTGCCCCCCCCCTCCCCCCCCCCCGGATCCCTTCCTGCCTCCAATGACCTTGCCGAGGTGTAAAGTCAGGGAAAAAACTATACACTGCTTAGTGTTATCCATTACAGAAAGTACATGAGCTGATCAGTAGCGTAGCTAGGTTTGCAAGGGCCCCAGTGCAAAATATATATATATTTATTAGGGCACTCAGGCCAGTTGACTGCCTAGCCCTCCGATAGCTATGCCACTGGGACTGATGCTACTCCCTTACATGTCATGTGGATGTGGAATCCAATTTTTTCTCATAGAATTAAGCCTGAAAAATAGCTAAAATAAACATCAACAGGTAATAATACATATTTCTTGCATAATAACTTTTATGGAACTGCCCATATTTCAAATTAGTTTATTCAATTAGTATAAATTTGGTGACTATATGTACAAATATCCTTAAATATCATCTTCCAAGGAATGGTGGTACAAATATTTATAAGAAAAGGACAATTCCTTGTAAAGTGGTTCTCACTACAGATTTTATGTTGCTGGCTTCATATTGCTGTTATCATTAATTCAGTAGCGTGTAAGTAGTTCCAACTGTTTCGCAATGGAAACTGTACCTTTTTTTTCATGTGTTCCAGTTCAGCCTTTTGCAGTTTCTTAAAGAATGAAATTAGTTGAGATCGCAATACCACTACAACAGCTTTGGTCACATTAGCAATACTGCTATTATTTTCTGCTTTACTATTAGGGGGCATCCATAAATTTCATGAGGTGTTTTTCCGGATTACCGGACACCCCCCCCCCCCCCTCCTGTCTGGTGAGACTTCATGAGATCTGGTCCGAACCCCCCTCCCTCCCTCTGGTGAGATTTGGTCCATGAGAATCCCCCCCTAGAAATTGCTCTAAGTTTAAAAAAAAAAAAAAAAAAAAATTTGAAAACCTCACATGAGATTTCCGTTGACCCCCCTCCCCCAGTGAGATTTTGCCGGACCCCCTCCCCCTTATTTCACCTCACGTAATTTATGGACGCCCCCTAACATATTATTTCTTCACACTGTGTGTGAGGTCTGCAGCACTTGTGCAGTTAAAAATGTCACTGGCAGGATCCGGTCAGTAAATGGAGCCTGTGCTCCATTGCAATTAAATTAAATTATCGGATGTAAATTTTGTGAAACTTCTTTCATCCATCAATCTTCCTTTAGCCATTGTATTTTAGATACCATTTGCATTATATATTGTAACTAATTGAATTAACTATCTTTTCTCTGTTCATTATTAGTTTATTTGTACTGAATCATCTGTTAATATTTTTTAGCATACAATTTGACATGTTTCCATGATTGTAATGGTTTCTTTAAAAGATATTGTATACAGAAAGAACCATATTTCCACTGCCACCTAATAGGAGTGGGAGAACAGAGGACCAAGAATCAACACCTGGGGGCCATTGTATTTAACTAATGTCCATTCTAAGTTTATAACCCCTCATGTAGTTAAAATCTTAATGGATATACATTTTCTCTATTTTCTAGATATGATTTGAGCCAAGTCCTGATCTACCAGTAGCACTACAGTGTTCTAATTTATGTGAGAGAATCTTGTTGTTATTACTAGCTATCTGTCAATTTACTTTAATGTGAAATTTCACAATAATCCACATTTGTATTTGATTTTTCACCCTATGTCATGCATTCTAGAAAATATAAATGGAATATGCAATGTGACATATATTAATTAAAAAATTTGGGATTATGGGAGCTCACGATTCCGGAACGAATTAGCATTATAATACTGCAGTGGTCAAATGCAAGACTCTGCTAGAAATACTTTCCGAAGTACATTTAACAGTTTCATGGTGGTCCAGGCTGTATTAAAACTTAATTTATGCTTGAAAATAATGGTCCAGGCTGTATTACAATGGAATTAATGTCTTGCGATTGACTACAGCAGTATCATGACGTCAGTACTGAATGTTGTAGCAGAATTGTGATCTCCAGTAGACCAAAAAATTCAATATTATTTTGACTTATGTGTGAATACAAGTTCATAAAAGTGTTAAATACCCAGTAGGAATTGGTGGAGGTATGCATCTGTCTTCTATCGATCGTGAAAACCCATTCTTGTGCTCAAAATTGGCTTCTACATTAATTTCTTCAACTCGAATATAAATCTTGAGTAAAAACAAAATACTTTCCATGTTTTTGATCTAGGAATGGTTATGTAAGTGGTTCTTAAATTTATGCCCACTATCATTTACAACTTTGTGCAAAGTTAATACTTGAGACTTGTGTATGGTGGTTGCAAATGTAACTTGTATTTGAAATTGCTTCCTGTTGCATGGGTGTGATCCTAACCATAAATGGACCTGTGGCATTATAATTGTTAAACTGAACCATTATGAGCTTTGAATTTGGTGGCAATTCACCTGGTTGATACAACACTTCTTTCGCTATTCCAAGTGATCCATCCACCAAGCTTTTCTTTGTCCAAAGATATTTCTGAGCATTACAGGACATTCTTTGCAGGCATAAAGAATAGGTTAAAGCTTGTTGGCCATTAGTGCTTCCACAATATTTCCAGAGTCACTGTGTTGTCTTGCTAGAATTCCACAATATTTCCATAATCACTGTGTTGTCTTGCTAGAATTCTGGCAATTGATAATGTCATTGATCTCAGTTTGTTGATTGTATTCATGGACCTGTTAGTGTTTTGAAAAAATCTGTAGTGCATCGTTTTCTTGGAAATAAATTTTATTTGCTGCTGTAGCCAAGATTTTCTCAGTTGATTTTTGGAAGATGTCTTATGGAACTCCTACATTTCCAATTTTGTCGAGTATTTGTCGGAAGAGAGGCTAGTTTCGATTTGCACCATCATGTTCATCTCTTTGTCTAAATCATTTACCTAAAAATATGAATATTAAATATTTGAATTAATTTAAGAAAAACAGTGCAAATTCCATTTATATTTTCTGCAATAAAGTAAATGAGTTGAAAAATCAAATAAATGTGAGGAGTATCATAAAATTTCACATTTCAGTAAATTGGCGGAACATTGTTTCAGCTAATTAATTCACAAAATGTGCTCTTTGCATATCAGTTTTCAAGTGCTACTAGAAATTAGAAGCACTTTTTACAAGGTTGATGATGTATTTTTGTCTTTATCCCTTACGACATTGAGAGGTCATGATAGTACATGAGAGTTGTTTTTGCACCAATTCAAAATCTATTCAAATACCTTTGTACCATATTATAACATGTTCCTACTCACTGCTTTCACTAAATTTCAGCACAAACTAATTCAGAATTTTTCATATTTTTTTTCTGTCTATCAGTCTTTTGACTGGTTTGATACAATCCTCCATCCCTTCCAATCTTGTACTAACCTCTTCATCTCTACATATCCCTTACAACCCATGTCCTCAATTATCAGCTTCATATATTCTAATCGTCCTCTACAGTTCTTACCTTCGACTGTTCCCTCCGCTAACAAATTAACCAATCCATGTCTCAAAATATGACCTACCTACCAACGTGTCTCTCTTTCTGTAAGCTTCTTCCACAAACTTCTTTACTCATCTATTATTTCCAAAACTCGTTCATTTCGTATTTTGTCTGTCCATTTAATCTTCAGCATTCTTCTGTAGCACCACATTTCAAATGATTCAATTATCTTTCTTTCTGGTATTCCTAAAGTCCATATTTCACTGCCATAAAGTGCTGCGCTCCACACGTAGAGTTTTAAAAAGTTCTTTCCAATTCAGTAATTGAAACTAAATGATTTCTCTTTTTCATGAAGGCTCTTTTCACTAGTGCTATTCTGCTTTCAATTTTTACCCTTCTGCAAAAGTTGGAAGTCATTCTCGGTAGAAGTGGAATGTATAAATGTGTTTAGTCACTAATGTGTTTAGTCACCATGCAGATTTTTAACTCTATCTTTTTCTCAGTTCTTTCAATATCTTCAAAAATTTACTTTGGCCTTTGAAGGCCCACTAGGGTGATTTATAGCCAAACTTCTAATTTTCGCCGCTACTTCAAGTCCTACCTTAACTATATGTAAATTATCAGAGGAATCTGGGTAGTGCTTTTTGTTTACTATCTCATATAAAAAAGATGTGAATTCTTTAATACTTTACATCCAATGTTGTTTTTACAGATTGTGCCTCTTTTGTAAGATACTAGTATTTTGCAGCAACTTGAAATCTATTTATACGCTTTTGCACATTATTACAAGACTAGCTGGTGCCAATGACTTCGTTTGTGTTTGTAAAGTATTTTGATTGACGGCTACCAACATGTAACCACCATAGTGCACAATGGTAGACTCAGGGTAATACCACACACAAACATCAGTGATCTGTGCAGAGTATTTATGGCTGCAAAGTAAAAAATAGGGACGCATGTTTCTTTGGTCGAAATATGAAAACGCCCTCCGTCAACCAATTTCAACCATCATATCTCCCACAAACACACAGCTACCGACAGGCAATCACCGTAGTGCATGATGAAAGACTCCAGGAATCTTCCACATACAAACACCAATGGTCTTCACTCAGTAGTTCTAACTGCAAGTTGAAATATATGGACACACACGTCTTTTGTGGAAAAAGAAAAATGCCCTACATCAACCTCTATCAACCACCGTATCTCCCACAACGCTTTAGCTACTGACATATAACCACCATAATGCATGATGGTAGACTAGGCCACTACCACACAAACACCAGTGGTCCGTGCTATGCAGTTGAGACAGCGAAATACACACACACACACATCTTTGTTTGAAATACAACAATGTCCCTGGTCAACCACTATCAACCTCCAAATCTCCCACACCTCCACAGTTACCGAAATTCAGCCAATATTATGCATGATCGGTGAATGTATGCTACTACCACATACAAACGCCAGTGATCTGCTTTAGAAAGTTTTGGCTGAAAAGTGATACATAGGGACACATACGCCTTTTGTCAAAATATGAAAGTGTCCCAGATTGACAATTATCAACCACCTTAGCTTCCACACCCCAATAGCTACCGACATCTAGTGACGATAGTGCACGATGTGAGACTCGATTGTACTACCAAACACAAATACCAATGATCTGCGCTATGTAGTTGTGGTAACAAAGTGAAATATACAGACGCATATATCTTTTGTCAAAATACAAAAATATCCGTGATCGACCACTGTCAACCATCAATCTCCCACACCCCCATAGTTATCGAAATTCGGCCAACGTTGTGCACGATCGGTGAATGTATGCTACAACCACACACAAACACCAGTGATCTGCGCTAGATAGTTTTGGCTAAAATGTGATACATAGGGACACAAACATCTTTGGTTGAAATATGAAAGTGCCGCAGGTCAACCAATTTCAACCACCGTATCTCCCACACCCCTAAAGCTACTGACATCTAACCACCATAGTGCACAATGGGAGACTCGATGCTACAACCACACTTAAATACCAGTGATCTGTGCTATGTAGTTGTGGCAGCAAAGTGAAATTTATGAACACACGTGTGTTTGGTTGAAATATGAAAATGTCCTTGATCGACAACTTTCAACCACTAAATCTTCCACACCTCAACATTTATCGAATCTCCATGCTACTACCACACACTAACACCATTGATCTATGGTAGGTAGTGGTGGCTGAAACGTGAAATATGGGGAAACAAACATATAAGATTTTCATGCTCATAGTTTTTTTTTTTTTTTTTTAATCCGTAAAACTGATTCAAAATTTGCAATTTTTGCCCTTCTGCCATTGTAAAAGGTAGTTCAGGTTAAAAGTGGGATATAAAAAAGTTGAGGAACAACCTTCTCAATCATTATGCAGAATTTTAACTCGATCTATTTAAGTTTTTTCACATATCCTAAAAAGACTAGTTTTGACCTTTTCAGCTCCTTGGGGGTTATTTAAGGCTAAACTACTAATTTTCAACATAACTTAAGGTCATGTGAAAAATATGAGAGGAATCTGGTGATTAGTTTTCGCATAATCTCTCGTACAAAACATAGTAATAAACATTCTCTTGGGTTCACTCTGGCAGATTTTAATTAACATTAATTGTGATGGGGCACATAAGGGCAATTTTCTTGCTTATCTACCTACGACTAGAATGTATATCTAATATGATAATTTGGTTTAATTCTAGATCGTGATATCACTATGCCACCAGCACTAAAAAATTACTACAAATCTATTGAAATGTTGGTTAATTCCTTTGTTGTTGTGTGTTCTTGATGTTTCAGTTTCTCTCCAAATTTGCAAAAAGTCGCATAATAGAAAAATATTTTCCACGCCTTAATGACAGATATGTCCCACCATGTTCAATTGATAGGATGCAAATACAAAATTTCCACTTCTTTTATAATTTCCTCTCTCTCTCTCTCTCTCTCTCTGCACATTTCAACATAACAAAACCGCTATGACGAAAACAAAACAGTTTAGGTTGGCATGATCACTGTACTGACAATGGTATTGGCAGAAGTGTTTACAGCATTTTAGTGGTATCGTGATTTGGAATTAAACTGATAATTTAATATGCTACAAACATGCCATATTGTAAAAATCAAGCCAGCAGAAAACTGAAGTTCCAAACACAAGTCTTAACTTGTGTTGATTCTTAACATAATTTGCAATAACATATTTATTCGTCATGCATGCCCACTAACATTGTGGCTCCATTTTGCAGTTGTAATTTAGCCTGACGTGTAATTTAAGATAGCTGAACTATTATCAAAATCACTATGACAGTAAATAATTCTGTTTAGCATTTTATCTATTTGACAGTGTGTGCAAAATTTAATTTCCGAAGTAGAAAAATGCTACATGCTTAAATTACAATAAGCATTAAAGCTACATTAATTGCAATGAAGTTCATTATCTGGGAGCAACTTTTATACTCACGTTTCCCCTTGGTAGTGTGAGCAGGTGTATGTGTGGTTTTTTTGTCTTAAAATCTTTGAGAGTGTTTTGTAGTTTACCCACCAACCTACCTCAGCCTTTAGAAAAATTTAATTTTAAATACTTTTGGAATTTTTTTGGATTAATTATTCATCATTCTCCTTAGTAATTCATACCAATCTTTGACTTCCTTACTTACAAAAGAAAATTTTTTCACTTCATTTTGCCTCAAATCGAGAGTGTCAGCAGCTTGTAGTTATTACCATCTTTTCCCTTCCATGCTTTACTCCTAATTCTCCTACCAATATCCAACAAAACCTCATCCCATATATATGCTTTGTATGCTCCCAGCACTCTACTCACTCTCCTCATGTCTCCCAATGACTCCTTTTCTCTCTCTTTATTTCAGACTAGTTGGTGCCCATGATTTTATGTTTGTAAAGAATTTTGATTGTTAGCTACTGACATGCAACTACCATAGTGTACGATGGCAGACTTGAGGCTACCTCTACACACAAATACAAGGGGTCTGCGCTAGGTACTTTTTATTGCAGAGTGAAATACGGGAAAATACAGGTCAAAATATGAAAATTCCCACTGTTGACCAATTTCAACCACCCTATCTCCCACACCCCCATAGCTACCAATATGCAACCACCATGGTGCACGTATTATCTTGGTTCTCAATAATACATACAGTGACCGTGGAAGGTTTTGTAATCATCCTGGTGCATGTTGGGAAACTCTAGGTTACTACCACACACAAACACCAGTTGTTTTGCACTTGGTAGTTCTGGCTGCAAGGTGAAATATAGGGAGACATACGTCTTTGGTAGAAGTAGGAAATCATGCTGGGTCAACCACTTTAAACCACCATATCTCAGACACCTCCATAGCTACCTAATCACCATACTGCAAGATGGAAAACTCCAGGCTACTACCACATACAAACACCAGTGGTCTGAACTGTGTAGTTGAGGCAGCAAAGTGAAATGTAGGGACATACATGCCTTTTGTCGAAATACGAAAATGTCCCTGATTGACCACTTTCAACGACCATATCTCCCACACAGCTACTGACATTTGGCCAATGTTGTGCATGATATGTGACTTCTTGCTACTACGACACACAAACTCCAGTGGTCTGCGCTATGTAGTTGTGACTGAAAAGTGAAATAAAGGGACACATATGTCTTTGGTTGAAATAAAAGTGCCACAGGTCAACTACTTTCAACCACCATACACTCTCATAGCTACCGACATGCAACCACCTTAGTGCACGATGGGAGACTTGATGTTACTACCACACACAAAAACTAGTGGTATGCGCTATATAGTTGTGGCAGCAAAAAGAAATATTGGGACACATGCCTTTGATTGAAATATGAAAATGTCCCAGTAGGACCACTTTCAACCACTCTATCTCCAACACCCTTATGGGAATTTCGCCAACGTTATGCTTGATGGGAAACTCCATGCTACTACCACACACAAACCCCAGAGGTCTGTGTTAGGCAGTGATGGCTACAAAGTGAAATATAGGGATACACAAGTCTGTCTGTTTTTATATATGTATAAGATTGTTTTGTACCATGTCGATGTTGAGGTCTTTAAAGGTCAGAGATGGTTGAGGGCAAGGAAAGGGAAGAAATTTCATCCATGTCTTTTTTGAAGAAGCCTCCCAGCATTTGCTTGCAGTAAAAAACAGTAAAAAAATGTAATATTATCTACATCAACTCCTTTAAATTTTTCTTTTTGCTTTCTTAGTTATTTCATATCATCTTCAGAAAGAATTTCAAATTTTTTAATCTGCTCATTCTATTTGTGTATACAAGCTCTTCCTATGATTTACACCTTTCCATTTCTTAATCATAGTCAACAATGACCTCATTAACTAGTTACTTAATATCTTGTGTTTCTCAAATCCTCAGTAACATCTTCTCCACCTGTATCTACTATTGAATACTTTTCATTTCCCTCAGTATCCTAACATAGTCATAGAAATTATTATGTGCATTATTCAGTGGTCCCCTGGCACCTATAATATTCTTTATAAACCTTTATTTAACTTCCTTCTTTGCTGTTATTAATTTCTTAGTTTTTTGTTTGAAGTGTTACCTACTGCCTTGATATTTCTTAATTCTGTATGTTCTTATCTCTATCTGCATTTCCCTTTTGTAGTATGCAGGTGCTCTACTCCTCTTTATTTTTTGTTTTGGAATAAACATTTCTTTGCATTTTCTTAGTATCTTGTTCAACTGTTATCATTTCATTTCTTGTAATTGACACAATCATAGGCCGCATCTAAATCACATAAGTTTAATTTTTATATGTTGTTTACAATATTTGGTCTATAACAGAAAAAATTGCACTGTGGAAACACCTTGCCTAGAACCAAACTGTATTTTACGGAGTCTATAATTGTTATTATGGAGATGTACATACAACTTTCTGTACATTGGTTTCTTGTAGAGCTTTGAAAATGTTGGTAGAGTGAAATCGGTCTGTAGTTCTTAGTATTCGAGTTATTACACTTCTGGTAAAGCGGTTTGATTACTGACTTCTTGAGAAGTTCAGAAAAGATAATATTCTTCAAAAGAACTATTACGAACATGACTGATATCTGTCCTAATGCTGGTGCTGCATTGTTGCAGTATATTGGAGGAAACTTTATTTCATCCAAACAAATTTTTAATTTTGAGGGATTAATTGATTTTTTTCTATTTGATTTTGGTTGGTGTGAAATACATACATTCTGCTTTTGATTACAAATATGAGTATCTAAGTATTAATCCTTCATTTATTAGACTAGTTGATTAGCCAATGTACAGTGAAGTGAGGGAATTGGGTTAAATAAAATCTTGATCAGACTATTGCTTCTGGTAGGGAAGTATGGAGCCCATTGCAGGTATCACACACAGGTGTTGTAGAGAGGTGCAAATGAGGATGGCTAGATTTGTTTGTTGAAATTACTCGTGTGATATAGAAGCTGTGTTTGAAGTCATTGGAAGTCAAAAAGCAGGTCAAGAGTGTTCTGGGATTGTATTAAGCATAGATTTGTGATGAAGCTCAGATAAATATTGGTAGAAGAATTAGACGTACTATACAGATGGGAAGGCATGACATTGATTTCAGGGAAAAATTCTTTGGCGGCCCCTCTAAAGATACAAAGTCGATCAGAAGGCCCTCCACTCTGCCAACAGAAACCAACGGTTAGAATAGACACCAAGGGTAAAGATCATAACTGGCCACCTAGGGACACACAACGAACTACCCACAGAAATGCTTCTCAGGTCCTGCAAGAACTTCTTATGAGGGCACCAACCCAACCAGCATTCCCAATTACTAATAATAATCCCTATAGCCAAAACGCCCAAACAACAAACGAATATCTAGTAGAAAAGATACAAAACTTGATCACAGTGATCTTACAAATGGCATTCTCCAGTAACTTACCACATAACATCAGAGACCTTATTGCCACTACGTTAATGAACTTCCCTCAGGGCCCTCCAATATCTCAGGAACAATATATAATAGAAGCTCAACCCCATCCTGGAACAACTCGACCCAACAACTAAAACAAAAGGAGCCCTTTAACATAATAATGAGAAAGTAACCAAAGAAGTAATAACAATGGATAAGAAAAATAATAACACCACGGTATCCCAATATCTAAGTATCTTACAATAGAACGGAAGATCAGTTTGGGCGAACAGAGAAAGCCTAATTTCAGCACTCACTCAAAACAATATCAACATAGCCATATTGTCAGAAACATGGTTCAAACCAAGTAAAGAGGTCAGTTTCAAATCCTACACTATGTACAGGAATGACAGACTGGACGGTAGAGGAGGAGTGGCGATATTGGTGCAACAGAATATTCCACACGAACCGATTAATCTCAATTCGGGCATATTACCCTTTCAAGCAGTAGCAATACGGATCCGAACCACCCAGTCAACATCATTTCCATTTACTGCTGCCCAAAAACAAAAATCACTCCAAACGACTGGACAAATCATATCGGCCAAATAAACTCGTCAATGATTCTGGCCGGTGATTTTAACGCACATAATCAGAGGTGGGGCTGTACTACGACGACCTGAGAGGATTGACAATTAAGGATATGGCAGAAGTCAACAATATGGTAATAGTAAACGACGGCAGCCCAGCAACGATCCTATCACCAGGAAGACCCAATGCAGTAGTGGACCTAACCCTCTGCTCCCCCAACCTGGCAACCATAGCGACATGGAGAGTGCTCAGTGATTCATTGGGATCGGACCACTATCCGATACTTTTAAATATCAGATACTCACTAACCAAATAAACTGCAACTCATCCAACAATCAGATGGAACGTCAATAGAGCCGACTGGTCCCAATACAGGAGACGAATTGAACAAAATTCCAGAGATATCACAAAACAATCTACGGGAAACGAGAACTATAAAAAACTGACAAATGAGATTTCAGAGGCAGCAGACAAATCTATTCAACGAAAAGACTACCAAAACGCCCAGAAAAATTGCCCACCAATATGGTGGAACCCAACATGTTCGAAAGCAATAGCCCAAAGAAGACTCGCTCTTAACTTATACAGAAAGAACCCTGACCTCCAACACTATATGTCTTATTTACAAATTAACGCACGAACAAAAAGAACGCTCAAAACATAAAAGCATGAAAATTGGATCCAATTCTGTGAAACATTGGGGAAGGATTCGAATATCTCTTCTGTTTGGTCCATGATTAGGAAGCTTAAAAATAATGGTTTCAACAACGAAACCCCCAAAATCAGTACAACAACCCTTGAAGACATTGTAGACAAAAACGCTCCTCCCACAGTCCAGGAGGAGGACTCCCAACTTCACGCTAAACCCGCAGGAAGCATCGGACCACCAACTATGCATGCCATTTACCATGATACAACTACAACAAGCTTTAAAGCGATCCTCCGACTCTTCGCCTAGAATAGATGGAATCTGTTATGCTATGTTAACAAACATGCCTCCAGCTGGCTTGCAAAGACTTCTAAACATCTTTAACAAGATTTGGATGAAAGAACCTATTCCAGCAGAATGGAGATCCCAAGTTATCATTCCAATATTAAAACAAGGAAAAGACCCCACCAAAGCGACTTCGTACAGACCGATATCATTAATGTCATGTGTAGGAAAAACACTAGAACGTCTCATCAAAAACAGATTAGAATGGTGGGTGGAGGCGAACAACCTGATTCCCAACTCACAATCCGGATTTCATAAGGGGATAAGCACACTAAACAACCTAGCGATCTTGACGTCGGACATTTACCTCTCATTCTGCAACAAGCAATATTTGGGAGCGGTCTTCCTAGACATCCAATCAGCTTAGGACAACAGTCAGAATCCCTCTTTTGATGCACAAACTGGAGACATTAGGGGTACCGATGAAACTTGTGAAAGGACTCTACTCCCTATTATCAGAGAGGATAATCTATGTCAGCTCAAAGAAAAATCGAGTAGGACAGCGTATTGTTAATCAAGGGTTACCTCAAGGAGCAATCCTCAGCCCACTCCTGTTTTTACTATACATAAGTGATATAATCCACTCCATCCCTATGAGGATTATCTCACTCCAATTTACAGATGACGTGGTTATATATGCCAACGATGTGTCACAGCAGGAAGTCCATAACCTATTGAACACGACAATTACAGCCCTCATCAAATGGCTACACACCAATAGTTTTGATCTTTCACTGGAAAAATCATCAGTAGTCTACTTTTCAAAGAGAAAAATCACCGACGACTCGGACAATATCCAAATAGGTTCATATAAACTGGCACTTAAGAAACAAGTACGGTTCTTGGGAATGTTACTGGACAGCTGCCTTAGCTGGTCCCAGCATATCGATCAACTGATAGCAAAATCGAATTCCCGACTAAATATAATAAGAATGGTGTCAGGTACTTGGTGAGACTCCCACCCAAAAACGCTCCTACTACTTTACCGAACACTAATTAGATCGCTATTAGAATATGGTTCCATGTTTTACCAATATGCTATAAAGGACACCCTCAAAAAACTAGATAGACTTCAAGCAGCTTGCCTAAGAGCTTGTGTCAGGGCAATACACTCAACCCCAATTAATGCCCTATTAGTGGAGGCAGGAGAACCTCCCCTTCATATACGAAGATCATATCTTGAGGAAAAATTCATAATTGGAAAATTGGTACTTAATACCCACCCGCTCCACCATCGACTTGAGAGGATGCAAGCATTAGGGAACAAAGGAAAGAGCCAACTCAAGCTCCCGCTTCTAAATGCTTACAAACTTTGGTCTAAATATAAAGATAAAGTAGCTTCTTATGACATACACCCCATCTTTCAAGAACTATACGAACTCCGACTGGAAGAAATCCACATTCACTTTCTGGAAGGAGACACAAATCCCACCTTAAACCAGAAACTAAATAGACTCCTCGCAGAGATAGGGAAAAACACAATTAAAATATACACAGATGGCTCAAAGAATTCCGAGGAAAACAGAGTAGGAGCAGCTTTCTTCTCTCCCAACACTAATCATTCAGCTCAATTCTCACTACATGAAGTAACATCTATTTTTACAGCTGAAGCGAAAGCCATACTGGAGGTGGTTAAGTATAGCCAAATGATCCAAGCAGACAAAAGCATCATACTAACGGACTCCATGAGTGTCTTAAAACGGCTACATAACAACACGTGGAATTATCACCTCCCAATGACAATCTTAGAAATTTGGAAACAGATAAAAAGCAGTAAAGAATGGGAAATCACTACCTACCTGCTATGGGTTCCAGCTCACAAAGGTATAAAATACAATGAACAGGTGGATACTTTAGCAAAACAGGCCATCCTCAACGGATTTAAAGATGATATGAATCTCCCGACGTCAGATATAATTCACACAGTCAAAAAAACGAGCCAAAGAAAAATGGCCAGAAGAATGGAGAACATCTCTAACCACCAAAGCTTCACACTATGGGAGCATCCAACCAACTATTCCACCTCAACCTTGGTTTTATAAATGGATCACAAGCAGACGTCTAACAACATTGATTTCCAGGCTGCGGTTCAACCACGGAAGATTCCCCAGCCACCTCTATCGACTAGGTCTGAGAGAATCTCCTCTCTGTGACTGTTCAGATCAGACTATAGGAGACACCAACCACATTATATTTTCCTGTAGAAAATTTAAACGGGCCCAGGATACCATGATCAAGGAATTAGTCAACATAGGAATCCCTCTCCCTACCAACCTAATCCTACTCCTAGTTAGTGATGACAAAGCAGTATACAACAGCCTTATGAGATTCCTAAAAAATGTAAATATAGAAATCTAAAACCTCGCCATCGGTAAATAAAAATTTCAATAAGCATAAAATGAATTGTATAAATGACTACAACGATTCTGTTTTATTCCTGAAAGATTGTAATCTACGAGTAGATAAGTATGACTTAAAATTGTCATCAGTATAATAAAAACTGTAAGTAACCTAAGTACAACTATAATTAGCATAAGCAAGATTGTAAATAGTATAATCAAACCTGTAAATAATTAAGCATAATGAATTATCTTACAATTCACGGCTGTATGGTCATATAACCAAACGTGAACAAAAGAAAATAATAATTTAGACTCATGAATACCAATGTCGGTATTGCCTCATGTATACCTGCAAAATGACTTCTAAATGAATTGTATCAATTGCTACAGCGATTCGGCTTTATACCTGAAAGACTTTAATTACGATTAGATAAGTTCTATTTAAAATTGTAACCAATATAATCAAAATTATAAGTAGCATAAGTATAACGATAATTAACAGATGTAATTTAGTAATGAGTATAATCAAACATGTTATTAGTTAACCATAATGAACCATGTTACAAGTGATGGCTGTATGGTTACATATCCGAATGTCAATAAATAAAAATAAAAACAGTAAGTGTTTTTGATGCTGTGTTGACGTCATTAAATTTTCTTATACGAGGGGGTACCAAAAAGAAATCGAACTCATAAGAAAATACAACCAATCCTCTTTAGGGTCTGATACACTTGACTAATATTTTATTCTATTGTTAAAAAAAAGTTTTTATGCGCCTCTTCAGAGATGCCTGTCAGTATCTAGATAGTTTTTTTGTTCACCTCATCTTCATGGGAAAAAGTTTTCCTTTTGTATCTTTTTTCATTTGAGGGAGTAAGGTCTGGTGATTGGGGGATGGGTACAGGGGTCGTGACATTATTATTATTTTTTACAAAAATCAGCACACAGAGAAGGCTGTGTGAGTAGGGGCATTGTTGTGATGGAAGAACCTGTCATCTGACTCCCACAAATCACACATTGTTGTGTGATTTTTTCAAAACTTCCAGGTAAAAGGTATGTAAAGTGTCTGACCCTTTGGAACAAACCCTGAATTGACAAAAAAGAAACAAAACAGCACTGTCTTGATGTTTAATTTCACTTGTGTTGCTGTTTTGGCACGAGGTGAGCTCAGAGTCTGCTGTTGGGTCGATTATTGCTTCATTTCAGGACCATAACTGTAGCACCATGATTTGTCTCCTGTGATGACCTTGAAAGAAAAGTTGGGATCATTTCAGAACTCTTCTTTGAGAGCACAGCATGCTTCCATGCGATCTTGTTTTTATTGTGCAGCCACCACTCAAGGCACGAATTTGGCAGCTATCCTTTTCACACGCAAATCTTCACTTAAAATGCGCTTAACCAAGCTCCAAGTCACTCCATACGACTCCACAACTTCTTCAATTGTATGTCATCAAACATTTAGGATAATTTCGCAAATTTTTGTTACATTTTTGTCGAGTTGGGCGTTGAAGGTTGCCCAGAATGAGGTTGGTCATCAATTGCCATTTCACCACTTTTGAAACAGGAAAACCACTCACTTTTGGGTTTTTCCCACAGCATCATTCTTGTATGCTGTTTTCAACATTTCAAAACTTTCTGTGCCAGTTTTTCTGAGCAGCAAGCAAAACTCCATGGCTGTATGTTGTTCACGAGTCATCACAGAAACGACGGGTGCACAAAACAGCACTCACCTAAAAATTAATGTCAACCATGCACAACCTTCTCTTGTGATGGCAATTGGTATACTGACTCGAGGATGGAAGGACTATATGCTCCAAGTGGCAAAAACTGGTACTTCACTGTTTACAGCATCAGTTCAGTTTCTTTTGGGTACCCTCTTGTATCTCTGATAATTTTAATATTTTTTTTATCTATTGTAATTCTACAATATATTTAAGACAGCTTGAAAATTAAAATCTGCTTTTGTTGCTCATTTATACTCACGAGTGCACATCGTGAAGTTATGGAAGTCTGAAGTAAATACTATAGTTTGTCATGTTTCTCATAGGGAAATTTATCACAATTTATTTAAATTTTAGTTGGTATTATTATTTTTCTTAAAAACTGGCAAATTAAGGACTTCTGATTACTCATGCATTCATGGAAAGTTTTTTTAGCTACAAGTTTTCTCCTTCAAATAAGTGTTGCAGAAGTGACCTTATAAGACCAGTAGGATTGTTATTGCGAGAGACCAACAGTAGCATTCACAGAGGAAGTTATTACTATTTTTGTAGAATGTATTTCCGTAGCTATGTTAGTTTGTTTGTTGTTATTGCTCATCCATTGATGATGGAAGTAGGTATAATGTTTGCACCTTATGGTAGCATATTCACCATTGGGATTGAATATTATGATGATACTCATGATCTTTCACTGATGTTTAGTTAAAATAAAAAATTGAATAAAGTAATTAATCAAACACTTAAAACTTAATGTACATTTCCTTTCATGTTTTGTACTAAAATTAAACTTATTTTTTGTAAATATATTGAACTATTGTTACAGGATGAAATATTGTCATCATCATACCTTACTGCATGTTATCTGAAGGACAATTATTTTAAGAAAAAAGCATATGTGTTTGGTACTACTGGTATAACAAAGGAATTGGATAATGTAGAAATTGAACATAATGATGTTGGTGTAAGTATTCAGTAGAAGGATCATATTTTATGGTTTTTTTTAAAATATAGCTTGTGATACTTAATTTCTTGTTATTGAGGCAGGTGAAAATGCTTATTTTTATTTTACTGATGACTAAATATCCTCTTTTAAATTAAAAAGCTTTTATTTTTGGCTTAGGTTTTTGATTTGCTCATGTTTTCTTACACATGCATGTGTATTGTATGTTGATATTTTTATCAACCCAATAGACATGATGCACAAAGTTATACCTACTGAAATTTGCAACCAAGCATCTTTAGGGTCTACACTTCATAATTTAAGGTCATAGAAATATGGTTAATACCTGACTAAAATATGGTTCACCACAGTGGATACATTGCAAAATAGCAAACAAACAATTATTGTGACTTGAAACTGAGAAGTTACAATTTATATACATAGTTACATGTTACTAATATTCACTAATTTTATACGCAACTGAAGCAAAAACTCTCTTATGCATATCAAGAGCGCTTCTTGTTTTTACAGTGATTACAAGCAACATATTCAGATTTAACTGGGAATTACGGGGCACCAGGGGATTAATTGGTTCCCACTAAGAATAGTGATTGAAAGTTTCCAAACATGGAAGTCTTTCAATGCAATGTAGAGAAAGAAAAACAAAAAGCACTCATCTTTTAGATACACCTAGCTCAGTGTTTTGTATTTGGTGACACAAAACTCTCACTCATTTGGTTGTTAAAGGGTTGTTTCAATGTTTTATCGGAGCATAAACTGTTTTTCATGGAAATATAATTACCGTGGCTGTCTTGGCTCCATTGGCAGCATGAAAGTGTCGCAACAAGAGCACTATCATCACTCAGTTACACACCTACCCCACAGTTAGGTAATTTAAAGCACTCGTCACTTGGTAGTAATATACTGAGCGCTGTCGTAGACCCAAATGAGCTTGGCGGTAAGTCAACCAAACCTCCAGATTGGAGTCACCAGTACTTCTCTGGCGAGAAGTTGCCACTGCCCTCTTCCCCCCAAAAAGGTTCCTTTCTCCTCTCTCCTCTCTGTCATTGTCCATGCACATTTTTTCTTGGTATGTACCATGCAGAGACCAAATTATATTAAATTACCAATCATGTGGGGAAATAAACACATACGATTGGTGAACGTACACCGAGTGAATGACCCATCCAAGGCCCCTTTCTGACAAATTCCAGTGGTCACCCTCTTCTCACAGGAATTACTCCCACTGTTGTCCCACCCTATATGCCAGCGGCTTCCTGGCTTGCTAGACTGTCACCTCACGCTAACTTAACTCTCCAGCCTCCAGTTTGAGACAAATAAAATTCCACTTATTCCTTCTTCTATTTCTTTTAAAAAAAAAGATGTGATGGGGTGAGGTATAGGTGACATGGCCAAAAATGGGTCAGAATCTGCCGGTGGTAGGGTAACAGTAGGTTGTGCTGCATGATGCTTATTATATATTTTGCAATCAGCCCTGTCATCCTGTCATAACGGGAGAGCCATAGAGTGGTTTCGGAGCATTAGAGAGTCTGTATTTGTGCACAAATATATTTTTACATTAGGTGGTCTGCTGACAGCGATATGGGGTCTTGTGGGGGGGGATATTGGAGAGAATGTGGTGCCTTTCAGGAAAAGCCACAATGGAAAATATGGCTACCGGGCATGGTGGTGTAACGGCTAGCGTTCTGGCCTAGTATTAGGGAGGACGGAGGTTCGAATCCCCGTCCGGGCATCCAGATTTGGGTTTTCCATGGTTTCCCAAATCACTCCAGTCAAATGCCGGGATGCTTCCTTCAAAAGGCCATGGCTGAATTCCTTCCCATTCCTTGCCCCCATCCTTTCTCGTCTCTAAAGACCTCACTGTTAGAGAGACGTTAAGCAGATAAAAAATAAAAAGAGAACATGGCTCATGGATTCCAGGCCAAGAGAGAACTGGGTGAGAAAGCCATGTTTACAGTTGGTTTTGGATTGTCTTTTTCAGTGAGGTGGACAGTTCTTGGCTCATGATATCTGTTTGTGAACCAATTCCAGAGGGTAGTTATGAGATGTAAGTGCTTGTGTCAAGTCGTAAAGGATTCTGATCAGAGCTGATGCATTGTAAGTTAACCTAAAAATTTTGTAACTGCGTAGCAAAATTTTTTCTCGGAACTGAGTTAAATAGAGTAGCACTGTATATCATTTTTAAAGTCAGTTACTAAGTTATTTCAAGCTAGAAATCAGATTTTTACAGTTTTGAGAAGGTATCTGAACAAGGCATAATTTTTTGGTTGCATCATCCTGAAACAGCCTCTACTTTAAAAATTCATAATACATCTGAGAAAGCAGGTAGAGACTTCAAAATCGCTCAGTAATATTGTGGAATACGTAGAATCATTTTAAAGCCACTTTCAGATTGATAGTTTTAATAGCTTAGGAAATATTAATTAGTTAAATTCTATTTTTGTTAACGAATTTTATTTCACTCTTTTGAAAATAGTAAACATGCCTTGCTTGATATAAAATGAAAGAGCAGTCAATTATAAGTAAAAGAAAAGTTATTTCAGTTTTGTAGCTGTAAAATTGTAGAAGTTATTAACAAGTTTTGGGAATCTCAGGAAATAATTTTTTCAGCCAAAGAATTGAAGCTACAATTTTTTTTGTATGTAAGGATCAAAATTAACACTTTTTAATCAAGCTAGCTTTTGTCAAAATTTCAGATCTATAGGAATATTTTAAGTCACCATGGTCATAAGTCTGATGAAGTCTTCAAGCTTGTTGACATTTGATCAAATTATAAGATTGTTCTCGTGTGAACAGGAAAAATGTTGTGTTATCACGGGTGTTTCTATATACAGCAGCCTTTGGCTTCCCTTGTCCAGTCTTCCAGCTTCAGTTAGAGCGCTACTTCGCTACTGTGAGGCACGATGTAGACACCGGCCAGTCTGTTTTAAGTCATCTGAGTGAAACTATGCTCTGCGGTGTGTCATTTTGGCACCATGTAGACACTAGCCAGTCTTGTAGAATTAGTTAGAGTATGACTACATTGACCTGAGGTAGAATTTTATGCCATGTGGTGAGGCGTAGTAACTTAAGTAACGATCGTTGGCAGACATGTTGATGTACTTTTGGGGTGTGTGATAAAATTTATCAGCTTCCATGCATCAGTTAGTTTTATTTTGAACAATGCGGTTTGGTCTGGCTCGATCGTGTTAATCGGTCCTGCATTCATTTCTTTGGAGACATTGTCTGATGCCAATTTAGTTTTGTGACTTTTTAAATTGATGAATATAGTAAACATCTTTCAGCATTTATCAGTGACTTTCCCTTTCCTAATTTGGAGTTTAATCAAATTAGGCAGCAACCAAGTTAAAGTTGCAAATCACAGACTAAAATTATCCAAGGCATAATCACGGTTACAGTTAAGACAATGTTTTGCACTTACCCTGGTGAAACTATAGGTCTTACAGCATCTGCCTCAGGTGGCGAAACTGTAGGACAGGAACATTTTGTGTGATATGGGTGGCAGGTATCAAAGTGTAGATATTGTAGGTTTGTGGGTTTGATGTAGACAGAGGCTTGAAAGTTGCCATTATTCACTGAGATGTCTATGTCAAGGTACATGATGATGGTTTGGGAGTAGGACCATGTAATGTTTAAAGTGTGTTCAGAGAATTTGGGAAGTCAGGGATGTGGTTTTCTCCATGTGTCCAGACCATACAGATGTCCTCTATATGTCTAAACCACACAGGGGGTTTTAGGGTAATCTCTTGAAGAAAAGATTCTGCTAACCTGCCTAAGAAAAGGTAGACATAGGTGGGTTTTATTTGAGTGCCTCATATCTGATGATATGTCGGATTAAAAAAAAAGCTAAGAAGTTTTTGGTTAGAATAAAGTTGGGTGGTGAAATGAGGAAGGCAGTCCTTATTTGCAACTTCTTTGTCATTATGAATTATTTTTACTTTGATAGTAGAGTCCATGAATAGATACGCTTAATTAGTAGCCATTTTTACATAATTTCCTATCAACACATGTTGGTCAGTAATTGTTTTTAGAACTCTGCCTCTGCTATACATGGAACTTTGTTATAACCAGGATTCACTAAAGGCAGAGGAAGTTTGTGTGACTTATTTTAGTCAAATTTTCCTGCCTTATTAGTTTGGTTTTGATACTGGGATGTCAAGCCATTAACCAATGACTTTTTCTTCATGAATCATTGTCATAATTGTTTTTAAATGTGCTCAAAACGCATGAGCTTGGCGATCTAAATTTTTTCATACAGTAGCAAAAGAAATTGTTCGTAAAGAATCTTTATAACTTACACACCAACTGGCTTTTCAATGCACCAAAATGAGTGGGTTGTTTTTATTAGCATGTTTTGTGCCATAATTGTCAGAAAAGTTGATACATATGAAAACCTCATTTCATTTTTTATTGTAGTAGTATATATCATATAGATCTGTCTTCATTTCTTGAATCTCTTTTTCCCATGCTATTTTTAACTGTAATTATGATCAAGATAGGATTTTTTTTTTTTTTTTAATTTCAACACTTTTTTTCTCTCCCTGTACAATCTTTCCTCATTATTAGCTGAAAATATGTTAAGATATCTTTATTATCTCCTGTATCCAAAGTCATATCCATCCACTTATCAGACAAGCATATTAGACCACTGTGTGATTACTGCCATAGGTTACTGTGTCAAACTGTTTTGTACATTTGTAGCTTGAAGAGTTCTTATTTTGCAGTCAGCAGTGGCCTTATTTACTTTTTAGTGACCTAAGTATTCTATAGAAAAGAAATGATATGGCTTATTCTTTTCTTTTGCTTACAAGGATATTCTTATTTACAGTCAAGCTCTTTAAAAATTTTACACTGAGTTCAGCATAGAGGGAGCTTGAAAAAAGCTTTTCTCTAATAACTGTAAAACCAACTAAAAACATCTGCTTATTCTGCCTGCACCACGTATTCTGCTGTATAAACTTGCTTTGCTCACTGCCAGCTATTGAGTGTCCTGGCCACTCACCCTGCTGTTGGATTTCACACCTAGTTATTTTTCCTACCTCCCTTGCTGCAATCCCAGACATCTGCGAGGCATTGGCAAAAGCAATAAAAGTAAACAATATATTCTTTCCAGGGCAACAGCTACAAGTTATTTACATTGAAGGCATGTCATCAGCCTAAAAGGAGCTGCTACAAGATCTATGCAATCAACACAAATGCCACATTTTGTGTATATGGTAGGTTCAAAGAGCAAAAGCACTCATTGAGTGAAAAAAATTACTATAATGCATTGTGGTTTCTTTAAAATGACCACAACACGTTATTCACATTATTACAAAATGGCCAGAATGCATTGTGGTTAACTCAAAAAGGCCACAACATGAAATTTGCATCTTGGCTCTCATGATAGTTGATCACTATGCGTTGTGGTTATTAAGTAAAGCCACAATGAGTTCTGAGTGTTAGCTGATGCAACCATGACATGATGGACAGTTTTTAAATTACATCTTCTGTATTTTAATAAATAATGAGTTAAAATTAAGAAAATAAAACACTCTTTTTCAATATCGTTTCTTTATCTTTAATGATTGTCTGATGTAAGTTGACAATAAAATTATTAAAACAAAGAAAGTTGGTTACAAAATTACCATTAATGTTGCATTTTGTTTTTACAACTACTATTAATGTGACATTTTACTGAGTGTGGTGGGTGAATAGTAAAGCTCTGGCCTTGCATTTTGGAGGACTCAGGTTTGAATCCCCTTCTGAACATCCAGATTTTGGTTTTCAATGGTTTCTTCAAATCACTCAAGGTGAATGCAGGGATTGTTCCTTCAAAATTCATTTCTGTTCCTTGCCTCCAGTCTTTTCCCACTTGTAATGATCACGAAGTTGATGTGGCGTAAAACCATAAGCAAAGAATAAATAAAACATGCAAATGTTGCTCAAGGAACATAAAATGTAACTCAAAATGTCATGGTAATAGTTCTTGTAAAAATAAATAACTATGCAACATTCTTGGTAATTTTGTTACCAACTTTCTTTGTTTTAATCATTTTATTCCATACCTGTATCAGACAATCATTAAAGATAAAGAAAAAGACTTCTTTATTTTCTTAACATCGGCTGATTATTAACACCCAGAAGTGTGGCAAGAACTGGATTAGGGATTTTGTAGACACAATCCTTGATATACTCCATCAAGAAAAACCCAGGGGCATGGTGACCAGATGATTGGTCCATCATCGTCAATCCATCTTCCTGGATTGTCTGCAGTTCCAACACCTGAGGCTGTAGGTACTCATGAATCATTACCCTCAAATCAACTTCACAGCAAAGCAAACTTTAGCATTTGTGCAGGAAGATCATTTGCCTGCAAGGCATGGTGTGTCAGTTTAAATTTATCTTACTTGGGAACCATCAGACCTGTTCAGAACGGATTTTGATCCCCCGAGTATATGTTGAAGGGTATTTACGCCATATGTCTGTGTTACAATTGTTTTTTCAAAATGAGCCGTAGGTATCGAGAAATTAACGCGCAAACATATGTGAATAACTTTTAAATACTATAATTTTAGTATATAATTCAAAAGTTTCAGCGTGGTGTATGCGGTAAGGTGCTTGCTTACCATTTTGCGAACCCGGGTTCAAATCCCCATGCTGCCAAATATTTTTATTTCTTTTTTTATATCCAGTAATCATTGAGCATTGATTTTATTTAATTTAAAATTCATTTACGAATTTTTATTATGCGAAATAACAGACATTATGTTATTTTCAAACATTTACATGCTACCACCACTGCACGGAAATTAGTATAACTGTGGAAGGGGGGAAAAACCCCGACCTTCTGGCTTTAACATATTTACTTTACGATATTAATTGTAGAGATACAAGTATAGAAACGATGAACATGAAATATACCTGTTTCATTAAAAAAAACACACACATAAACAATAAACAATGAAATAATGATTTTCTAAAAAAAAAGTTGCGACTTGTTTTAAAAGTTATTTCGCATAGTAAAAATTCGAAAATGAATTTTAAATGAAATAAAATCAATGCTCAATGATTACTGGATATAAAAAAAGAAATAAAAATATTTGTCACGATGGGGATTTGAACCCGGGTTCGCAAAATGGGAAGTTAAAGCCTTACCGTATACACCACACTGACACTTTTAAATAAGATATTAAAATTATAGTATTTAAAAGTTATTCACATATGTTTGTGCGTTAATTTCTCAATACCTAGGGCTCATTTTGAAGAAATAATTGTAACACAGACATATGGAATAAATACCCTTCAACATATACTCGGGGGATCGAAATCCGTTCTAAACAGGTCTGATGGTCTCCAAGTTAGAGAAATGTTAGACAAGTTGCAAAAAACTGCATGTCTCTATCTTGTATAGTGTATGAGGTATATTTCACTGTAGCAGTTGTAACACACCATGTATGATATAATTAAAACAGGAGAGAACTTTGAGCTGAGGGATCTGGAAAGAATATCTAGCCTAGTAGGTCAACATGAAATTAAGATAAATACCAAGAAAAGCTGTTGCTTCTTGATTTCAGTTCCTTTCAGTCCTATCAGTGGTATTACTGAAATCCTCTATTTAAGGTGGCTTGTTCTTCATCTTTCTCCAGCTTCTTGATTGTATTTCTTGTTTCTTTCTTTCGAGTGGTGTCAATTCCTAAACTCGTTTTGGCCATCTGGTATTCACTGAAGGTAACCAGTGTGAGATGTTTTGTTAGGGAACCCATAAATTGTAGATTCCCTTTAGCTAAGGAAGAATTTATTTTGTCACTGCCAGAATGACTGGACACTCCAGATATCGCACAGAAGTGTCATTTACTAACTAGTGTGCTTTGTACACAAAGACAGAGGACTCGATAGCAAGATGTATGTGAGGATGGTTTCCATGGAGAGGACTTGGCTGGGAGCCAGAAATTTATTATTGTTATTATTATTATTATTATTATTGGCTAATTCTCCCAATAAATGGAAGATGGTAAGCAAATGACCAAATCAAGTTTGCTTTGAGTTCTTCTTATGGTTCCAATAGGCTTTCATTCTTTCTGAGAAAGCTTGTTTGCGTTATTCCGACAACTTTGGTCTGTATTGTTTTTGTTTTGGTTGCTCAGTTATAACTTCCCATTTGACTACTTTGTGTCTGAAGGTGTCTCTTTCTAAGATGTCTGTTGCTCCTATTGTAAGAGTCATTTTGAAGACCATTACTATTTGGGGAATTATAGGAATATTCAGTCGTCGACCTACTGGCAAATGGCGATCATTGACAATGCTGAGCGTGGTCGAGCATTGACCAGACAGGAATCTGCACGCTTGCAGTCAGCACCTTAGAGTGCAGTCCCCTTCGTAATTGTAGGTCAGCCAAGGTGGCTTGGGAAGTACTAGCTAGCTAGTAGTGTCTTTACTGTCGGTAGTCGGCAAGAGTCGGTGAGAGTAGTCGAGCATACTTCGATAGCCACCTGTTAGGAGCCTGCCACCCTCCCATGCACCTCACATCTGAACGACCTTCTGCCTAACAATTAACTCTTACAATTCGGGGCTTAGATAAGTTGGTGATAGCTAGAATCCACTTTGCAGCATGCTATAAACTGTACTACTCCGTGTTAGAGGCCAATAAACTGGTTCAATTTCAAGTCTTGCATTCTTCATGTAGTAAGAACTTTATATCAATTTCTAACCTTCGGTCTGTGGCCGTCAATCCACGGTGGTGTCAGTCATTAGCCCAAACAGTACAATGGTAAGATTCTAGTGGAGCTGCCAGAAGAACAGAAGAGACGCTTCGAGCAGCACCGGAATTCCCTAAGGTTAGTTCATCAGCACACCTATCCACACACACGCCCACTAGCCTGACACTATGTTTGCACGTTTAAGATCCTTCTGAATTTCATTCAGCCAAGGTGTTGGATTTTTAAGTGAATTTACATAATCTATTGTCCTTTTTGTCAATCGACTTTCTGGTAATCTCTTAAGGTGAGCAAAAAATTTCATTCGCCTTTTCTTGATACCACTTTCAATGTTTGAAAACTTTTCTGTTGTTTTGATTGATTATAGTCTGTAACCATCTTTAGTGAGTCTTGCTCCTAGAATTTTTCTCTCTACTTTTTTAATTTCTTGAAGGTCATGTTTTCAGTTAAGTGTTAATGTTTCACTTGCATAGAGGACTGTTGGTTTTATGACTGTGTTGTAATGCTGAATTTTTGTCTGTCTTGACATAGATTTTTTGTTGTACAGATTTTGAACTAACCCTAAAGCTTTTTTTACTTTTTGGAGGCGATTTTGCTGTGAGATTTTCTCAATGCCTGTCGGTTCGATGAATTCTCCGAGGTATTTAAAGTATGGGACCCTGTTGATTTTACCGTATTTTGTTCTCAAACTTGCTATTTCTGTCTTTGAACATATGAATTCAGTTTTTTCGAATGAGATTTGCAAATCTACTTTTTCTGCACATTCTTTGAGTGTCTCAAGCTGTTTGATGGCAGTCTCTTCTTCTTCTGCTAGTATCACCAAATCATCCGCAAAAGCGACGTATGGTATATAGAGGTTGTTTTTGGGAAAGCCAAGTGTAATTGGTTTCCAACACTTACATTTCTTGAGTTCTTTCTCCCATTCTTCCATAACCTTGTCTAGAACGACATTGAACAGAAGAGGAGAGAGCCCATCGCCTTGATAGATAGATAGGTATGTTCACTTTGATCCCATGTGAGAATAATCTCGAGGATGTGTAACAAACAGTACGTACACTTATTTTTAATTTCAATATTACTATATAATTGGTAATATTATTATATATTGACAAGTTAGCTACAAACCATTATTATAACCAATATCTCCTGTAATATACACATACAATCCCGAGTTAATACTTATTATGTGGAACAGTGTATACACTTGTTACCAGCGTCTAATAACCAGTTATTTTCTTACCAACCAGTTGCCATCATAAGTTTCACTGTAATTTCCGACTACATATTATATCATGTTAGTTGCTATTTATGTGAAACAGTACACACACCTATTAACAATATCAATTATATTACCATCAACTCATAAGCTGTCAATTTCTTAAAAACCTGTTAGTATTTTATCAGTCATTCTTAGTTACCAAATTCCAAGAAGAAAATTCTTTCACAGAGTAAAATGGGTTCTGAAGCAGAAACTCTTTCAGTTTGGACTTAAAGTAGTTTTTTTAGATAACATTTAATTTCTGTTGGTAAGACATTGAATAAGGAAGCTCCAGTAAATGTTAACCCTTTCTGTACAATTGACAGTAATTTGTAATCCTTGTGAATATTATATTTATTCCTAGTATTATGGCTATGTATGTCAGCATTAAGATTGAAGTGTTCAGGATTTTCCACTACAAATAATAGTACGGAGTATACATACTGTGCTGGCATTGTTAGTACACCCAGGTTTTAAAATAGGTTTCTGCACGACGTCTGTGGGCTTGCTCCACAAATAGTTCTTATAGCATGCTTTTGCAATTTAAATACCCTCTGTGCTTGTGACGAGTTTCCCCAGAATGAGATGCCATACATGAGCAGGGAATGAAAATATGCAAAATATACTAACTTTCTGGTTTCTATATTAGCTACTATTACCCTCAGTGAAAATGTTGCAGAATTCAGTTTTTTTAAGAAGTTGTTGAATATGTTGTTTCCAGTTCAATTTGTTATCTATATATACACCCAGAAATTTTGTGAAACTGCTTTTACTGATTGCTTTTCCTTCTGATATCACATTATAGGTGTCTTTTGTTTTATTTTTTGTAACAAACTGAAGTAACTGTGTCTTTTCTACATTAAGTATTAGTTTGTTGGCATTAAACCACCTGTTAATTTTCTTTATAGCATCATTTGCTGTGTTTTCGAGGTTTTGTGCTGATGGGTCTTTCAACGATATGCTCTTGTCTCACACCTGTTTGAATGTCAAAGGGTTCTGAAATTTCTCTCATGAATTTCACTTTAGATTTAGTGCCAATTAATGTTTGTTTTATGAGTTCTCGTTATTTCGGATCTAGTTCCCTTTCTTCTAAAATTGAAGGCCTGTCTATTGAGTCGTATGCCTTTTTGAAATCCAAAAATGTGCATACTCTGGGTTTTTGTCTTAGGGCTCATTTTGATTATAGTTTTGAGGTTGAAAATTTGTTCAGGGCACGGCCTGTTTGGTCTGAATCCTGCTTGATATTCTGCTAATTTAGGTTCTAACTGCTCTTGTGCTCTCTTCAAAATACAGGCTGAAAGAATTTTGTATGTGACTGGTAGGAGGGAGATCCTTCTATAGTTGTTTACATCTGATTTGTTACCTTCTTTATGTAGTGGCTGAATGAGAACAATCTTCCAATCATCTGGGATTTTTTCAGTTTGCCAAATGTTTTGGATTATTTGTGATATTTCTTTGAGTGAATTTGGACCTAAATTTTTTAATAGTTCGGCTACAATTTCATCTACTCCTGATGTTTTTTTATTTTTAAGGTTCTTTATATGTCCATAAATTTCTTCTTTTATTGGTGGTGATGAGTTCTCCGTTGTTATTTCAGATTGTATTTTCGGAAACCTCTTTTTGGGTTGCGGACAATTTAAGAGCTGTGAAAAATAAGTGGCCAGCTCTTTGCAGTTTTCTTTATTTGTCTGGGCAAGATTACCATTTCGTTTTCTAAAACATAGGTTCTGTGGTGAGTACCCTTTTATTTGATTCGTGAAGGTCTTGTAGAAATCATGTGTATTGTAGTTTTTGAAGTTGCCTTCGATTCTCTGCAGTTGGTCATTGACATATTTTCGTTTGTTTTGTCTTAAAATCTTAGATGTTTGTTTGCGAATTCGAGAAATTTCTTGTGTGTTTCTTCAGATTTGTTGCAATTGTAATTTTTAAATGCCTTTTTTCTTTCTTCTAGTGCAGTCTCACATTCTTGATTCCACCAAGGGTGTTTCAGTTTTTTGTGAAGAGGTATCAGTTCTTTCGTGGTTTTGATTATTTTAGTCCGAAATTTCTGCCAGTCTTCTGCAGGTTCTTCTTCCCATTTTTCTTTGATTTTGCATAGATTGAATTTTGGAATCACTGGTGGTTTTCTGTTAAATTTTCTTTTGGGTGTGAATTTAATTTTTATTCTGGATAAATAGTGGTCAGAATCTATATTTGCCCCTCTGCGTACTTGCACATCATGAATTTCTTTTTGATAGTCAAACGATATTGCAATATGATCAATCTGGAGGGTGATCACCATGTTTTTTGGGATTTTTTCGAAGTGAGGTTGACATAATTTTGAGGTTGTTTTGCTGGCATAACTCAATAAGTTGTGAGGCATTTTTTTTTTTTGGTGAACTTGTGTGCAGGGTAATCTCCTACTATCTTCTTGTATTTGCATTCCCTGCGAATCTGTGCGTTGAAGTCACCAAGCAAAATTTTCGCATCATCTTTCGGAATTTTGGCCATTATTATTATTATTATTATTAAAAAAAGATATTAGTAGATAACTGTTGGCCAAAGCTGTAAGTAAACTGGATTGTGGATTCCTTTCCTTTAAGGGAGACCTGGTGTACAATAGTAAGAGCTTGGCAATTCGGGATCAAGGGACAATTCAATAAATGACTTAAATTTATTGCTTTTGCAATTATTCACATTATCAGTAATTGCCCAGTAAACAAGTGGTTTGGAAGTAAAATTAACTCAAACCACTAAGTAATCTAACCTGCCGATGTGTGACAAAGATATGCCAAATGGATCAGAGCCGAGACCAGAAGTGATCTGTTATAGCTACCTGTGACAGGACAGCTGAGCATAGTGGGTAAGCGTTTATGCTCTGTCCTCGTATTTGGGAGTATGGCGGTTTGAATCCCGACCCGGGCATCCAGATTTGGGTTTTTCCATTGTTTCCCCAAATCACTCCAGGCGAATTCCAGGATGCTTTCTTCAAATAGCCATGGCCAGTTAGTTTCCTTCCCATCCCTTGTCCTCAGTCTTTTCCCGCCTCTAATACCTCGATGTTGATGAGGATTAAAGTCATAACCAAAAATAAAAGCTGTGAAAGGACAGGTAATTCTAAGAGTAATCTGATAGTTTCCCTTCTATAGTGTGTGCTGTGGTGCTTTCTGCATTCATTTTTTTTTCTTGCATTGTCATTTATAATTTGTTCTAATTTTGATATATGACTACTACATCTCCAGAAATCAATTTCAAGGGACAACAATGTATCTTTGTTTCTTTTTGCCTCCCATGTCTCTGAACCAAATGTACAGATACTTTCCGTTACACTGCAATACATAGTAGTTTTGGTCTTTTCGGTAATTTTGTTTTCCATAACAGTAAGTTGAACTGATGGATCACCTTTTCCCCAGTCCTATCTTGTCGAGCATGTCCTTACTGCTTTTGCTATTCAAATAAATTGTAACACCTAGGTATCTGAACATGTGGGCAGTATTTAACTGTAGATGGTCCAGTGTTGAGGTCGCTGGGAAGGTTTCCTCCCGCTGTCATCTTTATGCTAAGTCCAAACTTTTCAATTCCTCTTTAAGCTCCTTCAATATATAGTTTGCATCATCTTAATTGTCAACCACTATGACTTTTATCATTGGAAAAGTATAGAAAGTCTCATCATAGGTCAGGATTACCATGTTGCTACAATTTCGTTTCCACTTTTTAAGCTTTTCTTGTACATACACTGATGAGCCAAAACATTTTGACTACAGTCTACCGCGAAAGTGAATGCTGTCTGGTTACAGTGTGGTACCTCGTGCAGTAAGGAAAGTATGTACGTGAAGTAGAGATGCATGTTTAGTCATTATAGTGATGATACACATAACAAATTTGGAAAACAACTGACAAAGGGCAGATTGTTGCCTGATGATGCCTGGGAATTAAGGTTGTAACGGAGATCATCTGAGCAGATTCAGATGTGGATTTTCAGTGCTGGACATCCATGGATGTGTATGTTTTGTGGATTGTGGATGCGGATGCAAAGGTGGAAAAAGTTATAATTATTTATATTTTATAAAAATAAAATCAAAATAAGCATACTTTTATCATAAATTTTATATTTTTCATAAACATGGTTTATTTCCATCTAATATTGATTAGTGATGTGCCGGATCGTTAAAAATCCGCGGATACAGATACGGATCATTAGTGTCTAGATCCACGAATACGGATATGGATCTCAACTTTCTCAACTTGGACTGACAGGAAAAAATCATCAGCTACGGTTTGTTATCAACGAACATCCATCATACGCTACGTGTTTTGACCTTGCACTGTGCGTGCTTATGTTTATATTTTAAGAAGACATAGGATAGCGTAGATTATATACACTTGTGTAAGTTAAATTAAAATAAAAACAATTTCTACACAAAAAAGTATAGTAGTGTAATACGGAAATATTTTACGATAGTAAATGACGAATCTGTTAAATACAAAATTTGTGAAGGAATGTATTGACATAAAGATACAACTTCATTAAAAAATCACCTTCAGACGAAACAACCACAAGAATATGAGTTACTCTTAAAAGAAGTCTCCGCTAAGAAAATTGCCAGCAATAACATTCAGCAGAGAATATCTTTTAAAAACGGTCAGAGGAGAATTTAGAAAAAGATTTTCAACGAATATATAGAAAAGGTTAAAATTAAAAATTAACTATTTAATTGCAGAAATGATAGCTTTATCTGGATTACCATTTCAACAAATAGTAGATTTTGGGTTCCGACGATTGATGCATCATGTTGTTGCAAATTATGTTCTAAAAGGAAAGGAAATATTTCACGTAATTTATTTGCAGCAAACTTTACGATCGAAAATAAAGAACGTGTTGAAGGATTTTGAGAAAGTTTCCTTCACATCATATATCTGGTAGGCTTTTTGGTCAGGTGTTTCTTTGTTATCCTTAACATTACAAAATATTTTATAAGAAAAAATATCGCTTTTAAAGCGGAGATTTCAGCAATATTTCAAAGTCTGTTTGAAGAGTAGGGAATCCCAAACAGAATGTGCACTTCATGGTAAGAAATGGGGGACCCAGCATGAAGCGTGCCTGCACTTTATCTGACGTAGATAATATTAAGTGTACAGCACATCAGCTGCACCTGGTTGTTAAAAAAGCTGTTAGTAATAATAGTAAAAAATTTGGAGGTCTAAGACTCATGGGTCGCACATATTTATCACCACCTGCAAAAAGTGTTCCAAGTGAGCAGTTTTTCAGTGCAGTTGGAATTTTACGATCCTCATCGTAAATGACTTTCAAACCTTTCAAGTTACTCTTTTTGAAGTACAATTTACCAAACTTAATTTTAAATATAACATTTATTTTTTTAAGTTTCTATAAAAGTGTTTGTTTTATCTGATGAAAACACTTTAAAAGTACCTTAATAACAATTTCAGCTAGCAAATCACAAAGATTAGAAGTCTGATCTCACTATTAAGATAGTTAAAATAATACCTTGAAACTTACTACAGTGGTAAGTTACCAGTTACCTTTGGTAACTTAGTAAAATAAATGTTTAAATAATTAATTTTTGCAATATAAATGTGCCAGATATGAGATTTTAACAAATACAAAGCAATTGGTATTGAAGTTAATAGTATTTCATTGCTAGCTATCTTTAAAATTTTATATATGTGCTTGAATAAATTATTTACAAAAGATCTGTTAAAGATCCGCTAAAAAAAGTAACGGATACACAGATCTTTTTTCCCCCTCGGATATCCGCGCATACGGATATCCAGCACATCACTAATATTGATTGATTTTTTGTCTCATATATCAACTACAAAAAACGTGCAATGATTTAACAAGTTAATTAAATTATTTACATAACAATCTTTGTCATGTGAACTTTGTGGAGTTTGCGGCTTAACTAATTCAAGTGTCAAGCACAAGACAACACTACTGCACATCTGTGTGCCCACCACCCGCCTCAGTAATGCTCTGGCCACACATTCAGGAGCAATAAGTATGCAATAAGTACACAGTGTGCCGCTAGAAAGTTTGAGTGGAATGGGTTGCTTGGAACATCTTGTTGGGTCCTTCTAGTAGCATGAATGGGTGAACGCATCCTGCGGTAGTTCTAAACATAGGAGTTGGATTGTGAATATACTGCTTTACTTTACATGCAAGTTCAAACTTGTAAATTCATGCTTAGGTAATAACACCATTCTGTTCATTGTTACTTTTATTACAGTTTTGTAAGGGGGAAAAAAAAACTTTGTTGTTGTTAGCTAAGCAATGATGGGGTGATTCTTGTTCAAAGAGAAAAAGAATAAGATATGTATATTGTAGTGTAAACAAAACCTCCGCTATACTTCTGCATTAAAAGTAGCAGATGCGGATGTGGGATTTCATGCGAAAGTTCCACACTTGCGGATGCGGAGCTCCGTTACATCCCTACTGGGAATGTACATCTTGGAAACAATGAGACTGGTTGTCTGTTGGTGTTTAACTGTAGTGCGGATCTATAAAGAACAGCGAAACAATGAGTAGGCAAAAAGATGGTTAACATCCACACCTCATGACAGAATGTGAAGGTCAGAGGTTTGCCCTCTCTGTAAAGTAGGATTGAGGCAATCTGTGTCAGATTTGACAGCAGAGTACAGTGACGGTGCAGGCACAAGTGTTTTGGAGCACAAGGTTCAGTGCTCATTGTTGCACATGGGTCACTGCAGCAGGTGGCCATTACGTGTTCCCATGTCAACACAATGACATCATCAGTTACAATTGCAGTGGGTACAAGCTCATCGTGTTTGGATGGTGGATCAATGCAAATGTGTTGCCTGATAAGATAAATCATGTTTTTTGTTACACCAGGATGATGTTCGTGTCCAGATAATTCCATCCTCTAGGCCAATGACACAAAATATCTTACAGAAATTTTGTCTTAGATGATTTTAATGGTAATTTACCCATTCAGCCATGTGAGTTATATGTATTTGGTACACAAATTAAAAATTAAAGATTTTCTATGGTTATAAGGAGGTGAAGTATTGCTTATTGAAGATCTTAACTATAAATATCTTGGAATAACATTTGATTGCAAAACTCTGTTAACCAGGATGCAGTAGGCTGCTGATAGGAAAGATTGTCAAACGCATTTATTGATTGGAGGGGGTGGTTCTGTTAATTGTGCTGGAGTGCCCGCTCTGGTGGAAACACAAATTCCCCCTTTGTTTTACCCATTTACATTCTCCATGTATGAATTTTAAATTCTGTAACCTTTTTTGGTAAATTATTTGGCACTTAGATTGGTAATTTATTTAAATCCCTGAATCTTCCTGCAAAAGAAAATTTTCCCACTCCCTTATGCCTGAAATTGAGTGTCAGCTTGTGGTCATGGTCTTCTTTTCTTTTTCATGTACTACTGTTAATTCTTCCACCAATATCTTTCCAAGCCTTATCCTCAATGTACCGTTTGTATACACTCAGCACTCTCGTCAGCCTCACCAACGCTTGAAGGTGAGCAGTAATGCTTGAGCTTGGCATTTTGGAGGATGCAGGTTCAATCACCTGCTGTGGCATTTATGTATTAAAAGATAAGTTTTTGTTTTCATCCCTGAATTTAAAGTTTCTTTTTGGTCTAATTGCTTCATCATCTACAACCATTTATAATTTAATTGGACTTAATATATTTTTTGGGATTGAAGGTTTATTTTTATAGGCTGCACTGATGCACAATACAATAACCATTCAACCTTTTTTTCATGGAGCAAATATCATAGAACGAGAGCAGGCCTGCACTTCCTAATCTGACCAACTTTCTTGTTTATTTTTTCCCCCCAAAGATTCCAAAAAAGTTTTTGTGAACACCGAACCCTACACAAATCTCTGTATATATTTTATTTAATGTAAGCCTGCACAACATAAATTTTTGCAACCACACAATCCAAAACCGCAAGCTTGCATCCAGCCATCCAGATTTCAGTTTTCTGTGGTTTCCTGAAATCAATCCAGGCAAATGAAACGATGGTTCCTTCAAAAGGCCATGGTCAAATTTCTTGCCATTTTTTGTTCTCAGTTCTCTCCCATCTGTAATGAGCTCAGCGTAAAAGAGAGGTAAAGCTATATATATATATTTCCACCTTCCTCCTATCTTCCAGTGCAGCTCCTGTTGAATCTAGCTGTCCTGTATTTGATACCCAAAACATATGTTCCATTCTACACCACCATAGTCACACCAAAATTTTGTAATCCAGTTCCCTCATTTCTCCGATACAACCTCTAGTCACACTCTCCAGTAAATACAGGATTTTGAAACCTTTTCTTTCCACATGTCCAGTTGATTTCATGATCAAATGTTGTTGAAAAATAGTTACACAACAACCAATTCCTCATTCTGTAATCATTAACAACCTTTACTTTTTTTTAAAAAAAAAAAAAAAAATATCTGTGTACATAATAAGCTGACTTTTCTGGGCATTTATTTTCATTCCATGATCACCTAATCGCTCAATATCTTGTCCAGTTTGTTATATATCTACTATCTTACCTAAACAGTTTAGTAGGAGGCCTATTACATATAATGCATATAGAAAATAACTTTTATAATAATTTTCCTAATAGTAAAGCACTTTTCAGCTCAGAACATAACCTTGTTATGTATCCAATATCTTGCCAAAACCATTTAGGAAGGGGGCAATCTTATATAGTTGTATAGTAAAGAACTTATATAACCATTTTCTTAACCGTAAAGTCCTTTTTTAAATTGATTCTAAACCATTTTCGTAAACGACATAGTATTCAAATAAAGTTTTTTCAGACATAATGAATTTTGTTGCATTCATTTCCACTAAGAAAGAATAAAATGACGATCATTTTAAGGTGTATTTTGTTTGCTCTTAAAATTATATTTAAGGAGATATTTAAAAAATAAAGAATTTGAAATTTTTAAATAAAAGAGCTAGGAAGATAAAGGTAGGCTTAAATGAGAAAGAAAAATTCATTTAATAATAATAAATAACAGTTTAGCAATAATTCCAGATATAAAGGGAGAAAAACGGCATTTTTGTATCTAAACTTGATGACATCACCATGTGCGACTTTTAGGAATTAATATACACTTAAATGAGGATAATTACCAGAAAATTTGTAATAACTAAAAACATTCCAAATAAGTTAAACTGTAAGACATAAAAGTTTCAGGAAAATCCGAGTAAAAATTGTGTACCTTGTTAAAATCGGGTTTTCGTAATTCGCAAGAGAATTGTACTTCCTCTCAGGAATACTCCTTCATTTTGAAATGCGTCAGCTAAAGATTAGCAAAGGCTATAAAAACCAACCAGCGTTCCCTTGGGAGAAAAGCTTTGAAGGAACATTTTCCAACAGTACATGTCATGTCGCAAGGTAAAATTCAAAATGTAACTACTCAAAGTTTAACTATCACACCTCAGAACACGTTTGTGGACGTTATCATTCAATCATTCACTTTAAGATAAATTCAATGAAAGAACTTTTTTTAAAATGATTTTAGAAGTCAATGGTAGCAGCATTTGAAGATATCAGAAACTTCACTAAAATTTGGGATTGCAATTAGAAAGAATGTTTGCAAGAATGTATGCTTTTAACCAGTGTTGTGCCTTGGTGGATAATCTGCATCTTCATATGTGATTTTCGAAGTTCGATAATGCCATAAATATCTCAGACAGTGTAATCTAATACCAGTGACAGCATCATCGAACGTTCAGAATATATTTAAAATTCGTAACTACAGTGACTTGTTTACTTTCGTGTATGACCTGTTAAACATTACAGTGTAAATGAATAGCTTGACAGCCGTGTTTAAGAACTCTAGCATCTTCGAGAAAAGATACTAGTACTACAGGCATCACAATCAAGGTAATGTGAATGTCGCATAACCCCAAGCAATGTTTAGTTATTACAGGTTTGCTCTGTAGCTATTCAGTCTTCTCCCGTTTTGAACATATCATATAACATTGTCATTTACAAACAACTTAAAACCATTAGCACAGTCTTTATTAAGAATAATGAATAGCAGTGGTTACAGTACATTAGCATGTGGCACTCCCATTTTCACTTCACTTCTTGAGGGCTGGTGAGGGAATTTGGTTACAAAATCCTGGCCAAAACCATTGCTTGAATTTGGTACTCTAGTTTGGAATCCACATTTTTGGCATTAAATACAAGAGTTGAAGGGCATGCAAACGAGGGCAGCTAAATTGGCTTGTGGAAATTACCCTCAAATAACCAAGACAGGAGATGGATGAAGAGAGTTCTGGGACTGTACAAGTCTTATTTTGGATATAAGGCTTGGATGGATATTGATAGTGGAATTGAATAATACTTGGAAGGGAAGAGATGATTATGTCCCAAGATGGAACTTGATTTCAGGTTAAGTAAATGGGAAAATTTTCTTTTGTCGGTAAGAATGTCTGGGACTGGATGGAATACATACTGAAATACTGAACAATTTACGAAAGCACTGGGGAAAAAATGTGGAATTCAAATTGTACTAGATGACGGCTGTGAAAATTTCGTGAATCCAATGAATAGTAAAGTTGGTGGTTGGTAATTGTACAAAAGAAGAACCACCTCATTTGTATTAATTGTTTAGTGTAATAGGGACGTTCCAAAAGTCGACACAAGTGAAGCAGTTTATTAATATCTTTGTGATATGTGCTGCTGCTATCTAGTTGCTGGGCTCTGAACTGTCTCATTTGTGTGGCTTTCACAGTTATTACTTTTGTTATTTAAGGATCAATTTTTTTTTTTTTTTTTTTTTTAAAAAAAAAGGTATGAAAATAATCATATTTTTGCCCTAAGTCAGAAAAATTCCTTTCTTAAAATATGATGCGACCAAAGCAGAGAAAATAATCTCTAAAACAATACCTTAATTCATGATTTCTGTTTGATACTAGGCTTATGACTAAAAAAATACATAATGGAAATAATGATATTTTTGCCTTTTAAGTGTCAAATTCTAAAACATTCCTTTTTTAAGATATGTTCTGACCACTTTGGAGTTCTTAATATTTAAAATAATACCTCATTTATCTATGTCAGTTGGATGTAAAGGAGATAAATGGCTTGTGACATAGAAATAATATGAATTAGCTGACCCCTGCAAAAATTTCGCAAATATAATGAATAGTAAAGTTGGTGGTTTGTAATAGCATGAAAGAAGAACTGCCTCATTTGTTTATTTGTTTGGTGTAATATGTATGTAACAAAAGTTGACACTAGTGAAGCAATTTATCATTATGTGCTGCTGCTATCTAGCAGCTTGGCTCTGAACTGTCTCATACATGTGGCTTTCACAGTTATTAGTTTTGTCATTCAAGGGTCAAATTCCAAAAAATTTCGTTCTTAGTTTATAATGTTTCCTGATTGGAGATCTTATTCTTCTAAATGATACCTCATTCATCGATTTTGATTAGGTATCAAAGGAGTTAAATCGCATATGAAAAAAATACATTATCGAAATAATTATACTTTCACCCTTCAAGGGTCAAATTCAACAAAAAAAATCCTGTCTTAAGATATGATGTGACCAAGGTAGAGAGAGAGATTCATTTTTAAAATGATACCTCTTATGTCTATTTCAGTTAGATGTTAAGGGAGATGAATGATCCATTATAAAAAAAAATAATTATTCAAGTAATGATGCTTTTCCTCTTTAAGAGACAAATTCCAAAAAAATCCTTTGTTAAAATATTATTCGACCAATGTGGAGACTTCAATCTCTAAAATAATACCTCATTTCTTGATTTCAGTTAGATACGAAGTGAGATATATAGCTCGTAACAAACAAAAATACCTTATGGAAATATGATACTTTTACCCTTTATGGGCCAAATCCCGAAACATTCTTTTCTTAAAATATGATGTGACCAAATCGGATACCTTAATCTTTCAAATGATACCTCATTTTATCGATTTTGGTTAGCTATGAATTGAGATATTGTCTTGTAACACAAAAAAACAAAAACCTTATATAAATAATATATATACTAGAAAACCCGTGCCAAAATTTCGTGAATAAAATACAATAAATATTGAGGTTTGAATGCTTGTAATATAATGAAAAGTAGAACCACTATTTTGTAGCAAATATTTTTTTGTTTAGTGTAATAGGTACTCATCAAAATACTTACAACATATTACGAAACAGTTAGTAAACTTTAAAACTACAAACGACAAACTTTCACTGATGTTAACAGAATACAACCAACCTGAACAAAATGCACAAAGCATATCAACTTCTCTGTGATGTATGTTACTGTGCGAATAAAATGTTTACATTGGACTTGTATAACAAAGCAAAAATGTTTCCATAATAGAAAAAAGTATACAAAAAGCTACTTATTGTGTAAAAAACAGTTTATTGACATCTCTGTGATATTTGCTGCTGCAATCTAGGGACTTGGCTCTGAACTGTCTCATAGGCGTGACCTCTTTAAGCATCAAATTCCATTAAATTCTTTCTTAATTTATGATTTTACCCAATTGGAAACCTTAATCTTTAAAACAATATGTCATTTATCGATTTCGGTTAGGTATCAAGGAAGGTAAAAAAAAAATGTTTTAGAAATGACAATATTTTTTCCCCTTAAGTGTTGAATTTGGAGAAAGTTGTATCTTAAAATATGATGTGACCAATGTGGATACTTTAATATTTAAGAGGGTACTTCATTTATTGATTTTGATTTGGTATCAAGGGAGATAAATGACTCGTGATAGAAAAATGTGTTGTAGAAATATTAATACTTTTGCCCTTTAAGGGTCAAATGTTTAAGGGGATACGGAATCGGATTTTGGGCGAAAAAATTGATTTTCGCTTTATTGGCTTATTATATTCAGCCAAGTTTCCTCTTTAAAATGACGTGTCATATATGGCTCCACGAGAATTATAATTATTTTATTTGTATAGATTTGTGAGATCGGGCATTGCACTTTTGTTATACACTTCTCTCATGGCTGACCATAAACTTTTTGGCAGTATATTCATGTGACATTAATTCAAATATCCCGCTAGATCGGCACAGACTAAGGCATGGAGATAATATAATCAAGACATTAGTGAAAAAAAGCAAGACAGGTGCAGATGGGTGCTAAAAGAAGACTTGGAGATGATTATGAAGACTGTGAATGGGATATTAACTATGGATCAGGAATGTTTTATTCTTCTTTCTCCGTTTCTCTAAGTTTACTTTACTTCTTCTAGCAACATTATCTCAGGTTCTGGTGAACTTAGAAGTCTGAAATTTTTGTGACATAGTCACATTGGTTTCTTTTACCTACTGAAATAATGATTTTTTTATTTACTTGATTTACAAAAGATTTAGAGGTGATAATCAAGTGAAAAGTGATGAAAAAAAATACTTTAAGGTAAATATAAAATATCTCTGGAAGTAAATATTTTGACAAAAAACTGTTGTTTCAGTATTGTTACAACATATCAATGCACATACAGTGAAAAATTTTATTTCTCTAGCTCCAGTAGTTTGAGAAATGTAGTGAGAAATGTTCCTTATAGTAGGCATAATTTAACATTGCGGGGATAGGCGATTACGTATCCCCTTAAAAATTCCTTTCTTAAAATATGGTGTAATGGAACCAAAGGCCTTATGAAGACTTCAGTCTTTAAAATGATACCTCGTTTATCAATTTTGTTTAGTTATCAAGAGAGATAAATGTCTCGAGGCACAAAAAATGCATTTCAGAAATACTAAATTCAGAAAAAAATCCATTCTTAAAATATGATGTGACCACAGCGGAGACCTTAATTTTTAGGATGATACCCCATTCATCTATTTCAGTTAGATATTAATAGAGATAAGTGGCTTATGACACAAAAATGCGTTGAAGAACCATTGATACTTTTTCCCTTTAAGGGTTGAGTTCCAAAAAATTTCTTTCTTAATATATGATGTCACCAAAGCTTTGGCATTACTCTTCATAATCCTAATTCATTTATCGATTTTGGTTATATATCCAGGAAGATAAATCGTTCAAGACACAAGAAACACATTTTAGAAATATTGACATTTTTGCCCTTTAAGGGTTGAATTACGAAAATAAGCTTCAAAATGACACCTCATTCGTTGCTCTTCATAATTCTACTTCATTTATCATTTCAGTTAGATATCCAGGGAGATAGATGGCTCGAGACACAAAATAACGCATTTTAGAAATATTAACATTTTTGCCCTTTAAGGGTGGAATTAAGAACAATTCCTTTCTTAAAATGTGGCGGAGACCTTAATCTTTAATATGATACCTCATTTACCTATATTGGTAACCTATCAAGGGAGATAAATGGCTCGCGACACAAAAATGCGTTGCAGAAATATTAATAGTTTTGCCCTTTAAGGGTCGAATTCCGAAAAATTCCTTTCTTAAAATATGATGTGACCAAAGTGGAGACCATAAGCTTTAATATGACACCTCATTCATTGTTTCGGGTAAGTATGAAGGGAGATAAAGGCTTGTGACAAAAAAACTTGTAGAAATAATATATATGATGATCATAGTGAAAAATAGATTGGTTCATAAAATATGAATCTGGTTAATGGGGAAACTGCCATGTGATCCAACAAAATTAAATAAATGAAACACATTTGTCTTTGCCATAAAATTGTCATTATGGTTGAACTATAATCAAGAATAATTTAAATTAGCCACTATTCTTTAATGTCAAAGGGTTTTTTATTTATTTTTTGCCCATTTAGGATTTTAATAAATTCTGTATTTCTGTATTAAAAAAAAAAAAAAAAACAATTATGACAAAAAAATGCAGAAGGCCTTACAGAAGGAAAAAAAATCCAGAATGGGAATATTTAATTGATATTTGTCATACATGTGCTACATGTGTATATTTACAGAATGTGGCCTGTAAATATATTTCATTGCCTTTTGGAAATGTTTATGATGAATTGTTTTCAGTCTGCTGACAGGTGCACAAACAAATTCAGAGTAGAAAATTAAAGTATTATTTCTTCACATTGCATTTTATTATGTTCCAACCAAACTGGTTCTTGCAACAATAATTCTTAGCACTATGGTGTGCATGTGTTTCCATTTCTTCTTTGTTTTATAATTGTAATTTTTTTTTTTTTTTGTGCCTTTTCAGCCTGATCCAATGGATTGTGACTTGGAAACATTAGTTAGCACACGAATAAAACTGGATCCAGATGTAGGGGCTGTAATTGTAGGTTATGATGAACATATCAGCTTTCCTAAAATTTTGAAAGCTAGTTCGTACTTAAAAAATCCAGATTGTCTTTTTGTGGCAACGAATACAGATCAACAATTTCCTGCAAAAAGTGATCTTGTTATACCAGGTTGGTTTGAGTTCTTTTATTGAAGAGCAATTAAATACTAATTATGTGCTTTGAATATTGCACATTTTCAGAGTATTTTATTTTTCGGTTGTGTGGATTGTAATTTATCAAAATTTGCTTAGTTGGTCATTTGATAGGAAAAAAGGATGTGAGGGTGAACACTTATAACATTGCTGTATTTTTGGGACCAAACTGTTAGGATAAGAAGTAAAAAATGAATACATGTTTTTTGAATAGACCTAGGATGTGAAATGCACAACTTGCTGGCTGTCTTAGGAAGAGGATGTAACTTGATGCTGTAGGGTATTTGACAATTTTTGGGAAACTGTTTTAAATTGTTTATTGATACATGGTGCGTGCCAGCGATGCCTGGACATGATGTGACAGTAGTGCCTATTGTGCATCTTCTTTCAATACTATTTGCTGTTGGTAGCATCACATATTCATTTTTTTTAAATCATCAAAATATTAATTTGTTTTTCGTAGAAGGTTTTACAAATTGTTGGATAATAAGCTTATTACAAACATTTGAAGCATAACTGAAGAACACTTGAAAAACGAAGTTACATTACTTGCCCACTGAAAAAGTTTTTTGTTTTTAAACTAAAACTTACTTGCAAATTGAACGAAATACTTCCTAACTGGAAGCATTTGTTAGAAAGGTAACATGCAGTTGTATCATCACCTTAAAATACCAACAAAAGTGATCCAAAGCTTTCCCAAACTGTTGCAACATTATCATGAGAATTCTGAAAGTGATGTTGGTCTTGTAATAAATTCCATTATTCACAACCAGTGCCTATATTTTTTTGCCATGTTTGACTATCCCTGGAATGTTTCAAAATTAAAGAAAAAATAGATAATTTAAACATGTAAATGAAATAAGCTTCTCCACTTCAAAAATAAAAAGTGTTTGTGGGTATGGAAGAAAAGCTTTTCATAAAAGTTTCCTTGTATGGCAGAATTTTATATTTCAAACATTTGCATGACACTTATCATCCAAAAATTTGTAAATTATTCAAATAAAAGCAAATTAATATTTTAATAAATTTTTCAGAAATGATTCTGCAATACAGAAAACAGAAATGAAAGAAAATGCACACAAGGAAAAAATGTTTTGCCGACCAAGGATAGAACCTACGAACTTTTTGTTTAACCATGCAGTTAACTGGAAACACAATTTGGTGGCTTCTCTACACATCAGTTATCAACAGTTAGTGTCATAGTTTCTTCTTGTAAAAATGAAATTAAGTGCGTTCAGTAAATAAATGCATTATAAATTCAGTTGTGTTGGGAAACACTTTTATCATCTGCTATATAATTTCCTCTTTCATTCACTCACCTCGATAGCTACTGGCTGGAGAATGGTGTCACGTGTCAGCCTTCGCTCACAAAACAGGGACCAGAGGTACCATTACAAGAAATTTGTGGTTATGTCCACAATTTAATAGCTAAGCAACTACTACCAAATTAATTGCCATAATACATTCATTAAGTTTGCTTTTCGTAGTGTTTCATAGTTAAAAAAAAAATATTGATAAATTTTGCGGCTGAAAAAAAAAACGTGGATCTGCTTTTCAGTAACATGTTGCTAATGAAAGAATCTTAAAAAAAAAAGATTTAAAAAAATTAAATTACTCATTGTCTCTGCTGTAACTATGAATGCCAATTGTCATTTCGGTTTAGAAAAAATTTCAATTTAGGTTATTTTAAGTGGACATCAGACCAAATATGTTACCGACTCGACTATTCTGGCAATTTATTTCTTTGGAGTTACTCAATTGTTTAATAATATGGAATTTGTATTAAGTTCTCTGGCTGTTACAGATACTAAGACCAATGATTACATTATGAGTGTTTGCCCAGTCTCAATAATAATAAAAAAACAATGTGATTCTTTCGAAACAAACGGGAATATTTTAAATTTTGAAGTCAAATTTGTATTTCAGCAAGTTTGAGTCTAACACCTTTGAAAGAGTTATATGACTGCGCTATTGTCCCTGCTCCTGTTTAATACCTACATTTATTAATGTTTCCGAGTTTTTCAATCTCAAGAAATTTTATTCATCCTGAAACACATGTCAAATTAATATTTTGTCAAATCACCTCAACCTATCATAATCTTTTATCCTAGAATCTAGAACTATTCTAGACCCATGAAGATATGCAAAAAAACGTCCACAGGCTTCTACTAGTTTACTTATAACCAGCTGAGGTACCCGACTTTGCTCAGGGAGTTGGTATGAAATTGTGTGGTAGTTGGATAAAACAATGAACTTTAAATTGTAAGAGGTAATATTTAATTGAAAACATATTTTAACTTTTGCAATACTTTTTTATAAATAACATTTTTCATTTTGTTATCCGGGGTATATATGTACACATTTTTAGAATTTCCTACTCGATAGCAACCTACGTATAGTTGACCATGGGAGAAGCAGGAGTCTTTGAGATTGATGCCGCCATGTTTTAAAGTTTGTCGTTGCGCTTTCTTAGTTGTAAAACTATATGCTAATTTTATTGGAAATTGCAGTCTTTTAAATTGGAATGGCAGTTCGCTAGAGATCAGTGATATTCTGAGGATTAGTACTATGTGTTTTGATTCTGGAGTTTCCCCAGTCATGTAATGTACAAATTCCTGTGGAGGTGCTTCCTGTGGTGGTAATCGAATTTTTCCATTCATGCAACAGAATCCTGACATGTATTTGTGCCACCCTGGGGAGGCTGCACCCCTCAGGTTGGGAACCTATGCTGTAACTGAATTAGCCAATCAGAAAAGCCCTCATTTATAGAATATATAAACACAATATGAATTAAATCAAGCCATACGCTCCTGTGTTTCCTGAGATGATAAACTAAATTACACTCTCTGAAAACATATAGTGTGTTAAACCCTGAATTAAAAAACTGGTGTGTGTATCGGTGTGTACATGTGCAAGAACTGAAATTTCTGTGTAATTTTCCTGTATATTTTTTTTATGTTCTTTCGCACTCAAGTGGACAAATGATACTATCTTTATTGCATTTGTGCAGAAAATAGGAACTTTATCCAAGTTAATCTTGTAAAAAAAAAAAAAAATAATAAAAGTTATTAAAAAGTTAAAGAACACTTCGCTATATTATATAGTTTTGCATCTAGCATTAGTTTGTCTTTTGTGTTTAGAGCTTTCATATCGGAGAACTACTTGAACTTATTATTCAGTGTAGTTAATGGAGCAGCGTAGTGAGTGGAGCAATGCAGTTAAGTGTAACCTCATGATGTAGGCAATATTATTCAGTTTAATGTGTGGAACGAAAACTAACCCCGACAACACTCTTCCTGATTCTTATGTAAAATGACCTCCTGAATCCAAATATAACCCCCGTTTCTCCCCATTGCTCACAGTTTTGGGGGAGGCCCGCTGCCTATTTTTTTTAGCAATTTTCGATCATTTGGTGGGATGAAAAGGATTATTTTAGCCTTTCCATTTCTTCTTGTAAAATAAATGAAAAAATACAATAATAAATGTAAAGAATAATAAATAAGTACCTTCATTTGGTGCTTGATTTACTTTTGTACCCTGAGTTGAATTTTCTAGTACCAGGTACCAAAAACCAGCAGTACTCAGCCAACCTGCTTCCATTTGATTTGCCTGAAAATCTTCTCTCAAACTTACTGATATATTGATGGAATTGTTCTCCATGTTCATCTGAAATTGTTTCTAAAGTTTCAGGCTAGAAGTCTTGGTGTGATTGAAGAAAATGCACTTGTTTCACCTCATGTCTTTGTATGCCGACACCAATTCCTTCACTGAGCGTGGTGGGTGAACAGTTAATGTTCTGGTCTCGCATTGGGGATGACACGGGTTTAAATCCTCGTCTGAGCATCCAGATTTGGGTTTTCCATGGTTTCCCCAAATCACTCCAGGTGAATGCCGGGATACTTCCTTCAAAAAGGCCATGGCCAAATTCCTTCCCATTCCTTGTCCCCAGGCCCATCCCGTCTCTAATGACCTAAGCCTTCGACGAGGTGTAAAAAAAAATCAATTCCTTGACATGACTGACATAATCATCACTTTTGTTGTTACCCAAAAGTTTTCACACACATTTTTGAATGCGGGCCAAGTTCGTTTTTCTTTACTATTCAGATGATCAAGAAATGTTGAATCTTGGAAAAGTTGTCTAATCTTGGGGCCCTTGAAAAGTCTTTCCTAGATTTTAGCCTCACTAAGATGAGGAAATTTAGTTTTCAAAAATTGAAAATGCAGAGACCAGTTCCGCATGATGTAATGTTTGTCTTGTGCTCAGCTGTCTCATTCACACAGGAAGCAGCACTATTTTGTGAAGCTTAATTGTAAGTCTGCGAGTAGAGAAACAACTATTAAGTCAGCGCAAAGTTTCAAATTATAATCATAATAACTGATTTTATCAAGGATTCTGCTAATGTTTTCACGCATCACCTTCATATTCTCTGTGACTGATGGTAACACATTCCCATTGGTTAACAGGACAACTTTCAAACTTTGTTTTTGAAGCGTCTATAACAGTTTCTGTTTGTCTGGGTCACATGACATCTTCAGTTCTGTCATAAATACGTTTGAACAAAGGCAGAAAACTAAGCCTTCATCTTCAGGAAAAAGTAACCTTAGGATTGACTGCCTGGTCCTGTAAGAAAAGATGTTTATGTCCTTTTGCAAGAGATTCTACTGTTGAAGTCTCGATCCAAGAAATGTAGGTTCACTCTTAACAAGAGCAGTTTATACAGCTATGATAATATAACCCAAACCAGTCCCATAACACTTAAAATTTGCATACAAAATGCATTTTATTGATCCAAAACTGAATGCATTGAAAATATTGTAACGCTATGTTCTGGGGGGGGTGGGGTGGGAGTGATACAAACAGTGGTGTAGCTAGATAACAAGGGCCCCAGTACAAAAAAAAAAAAAAAAAAAAAAAAAAAAAAAAAAAAAAAAAATAGGCCCTCAAGCCAGATGGGTGTTTTTTTTTTTTTTTTAGCTCCCTGGGGTTTGGGGAGCCCTCTGAGCTGAGTTTGGAGCCCCCCTGAGCTTGCGGGCTCTGGTGCATTGCACTGCCTAGCTCTCCGATTGGGTAAAAAAACTAAAGTGCTACAGTAATTTTGTCCCGTATGTCAGCATGGTGAGTTTCATTGGTTAAAGCTTCTCAAGTACAAGAATAATATACAGTTTTCAAGTTTTTTTTGCTAAACATATGAAAATGAGTAGACATTAAAATTGTCAGTTTTAGACCAGTTTTGTTACTAGATATGTCTCAAAAATTATATTACCTAGCAACCTGAAATTTGTCATCAATATTAAGAAAGTGTCCATATTATCATCAGTAATGGATAGAATCCATTGATGAAGGGCTAAAGAGATAAAACGCCTAAGTCTGAGACAGGACTAGGCTACAGCAGGCTGATGTTGCTTCTTCTGCTGCTCAATTATGAGAGAGAAAGTTATTGCTTTTACCGTTCCAAAGTCAGTTTGGTTTAACATCATAGAATGTTTGGCCAAATAAACAGGCAATGCTTCACTAAGCACACACGCTTATGGAGTGACTGTTTGGAATAAGGGTTCACAACATTTTTGTATTCCCCTTCTGTCAAAAGAGTTTTTCTCCCTTTCCTCCCACAATTTTATTGTTTATGAGGTAAATTTCTACTTTGCAGTCAGAGGAAACTTGCTAAGAATGTGATTTTAAGTATATTTTCAACTTTTAAAATTTGCCTAGGAGACCTGCAACTCTGTAGAGCTAGGGTATTGTCCACACATTCGGTGAAGATACCTTCCATCCTGCACCCCCATCCCCTCACCAAGTGTGGAGGATGAACAGTTAATGTTCTGGCCTCGGATTCAGGAAGACATGAGTTCGAACCCCCATCTGGCCATCCAGATTTGGGTTTTCCATGGATTCCCGAGATCAATCCAGGTGAATACCAAGATGATTCCTTAAAGAAAAGGCCATGGCTCAATTCCTTTCCATCCTTCCCCCAGTCCTTTCTTGCCTCTAATGACCTTGATGTCAATGAGGCACAAAGTCATGAGAAAAAAAGCCCACCCTGTTACATGTTTTTTCAGCCCCTGGGGATGCATGCATTCCCCTGACTGGGAACCTCTATTATAGAACTCAATTCTATTCTGTAAAATATTCCTATAATTCCAGTACTTTATTTAAACAATAACAAGTCAATTATGACCTTCACAATGTGGCAATGCAGTGCAATTATTGTAGGGTGTGGAATATTACCTATAAGTAACCTGAAAATTCCTTGTTTATTCATCTCTCAGTGAGGTAAACACCCAGGACTTATCTATTCCCTCGTATTCCATCATAAATCTCCAGTAACTTATGTTTATCATCGCTTCATTATGAACCAACCTCCAGACTGTAATCCTAAGGGAAAATCTCATTATATATCACTTTGCTTTAATGAAGACTCAACTACTGTAGTTTGTGTGACTTCAATGTGTTAATAAATCATAATAGCTACATTCATTATTCTTCTACAGCTCACTGGTAATTATCTTATATCTGGCTTTGACATGTTCCCATTATTAACCCTTTCCTACCGGCTATTGGAAAAAAAGGGAAATTTATAATCTCAATTATATATTTGTATAAAGGTACTTGAAATTAAACACACATAATTTTTTCAATTTTTTTTTGGAACTCTAAGTGCTAATTACTAAGCCGGTACTTATAAGTACCGTCAGGGACTTGGTGTATCACATGACATACAGAAATAGCAATTGAAATCAATTATGTTCATATTGGTATGAAATGTTTGCCTCATGATATTAAAAAAAAATAATAATAATTCTTTTTGCTCATTCAGACACAAAAGACATTGTAGTGCAACATTTGGAATGATGTTTTGACTGTATTTTCTTCATTCTACATACTTCACATCTTCATCTGATTTTTACAAATTAGGGACAGTGTATACCTCTGTTTCCCAATCTTACATCTCTCATTGTGGAATAGTATGACTTGTGTTGTTTGAATGGATGAGGGCTTGGTGAAATATATATAGATGACCTTTTCTTCTTACCGATATCCTTCATAGTCATCATACCTTGTGCAAAGGATCTTCTAAAATTTTTTACAGACTTTTTTCAAATATCGGATCATTTATGTTATAGGAATTGACAAATACAACATCCAGAATTCCCAAAAACAATCTTTACCATGATTTCGGTAATCTTCTGTCAGCATTGCACAAAGTCATCAGCTGATCAGCAGTATCAACCCCACACATGAAGGTATTGTAGTCCTTGACGACTCCTGAGCATGAAATTGTCGACTTCAATCCATCTTTTTCTTTGCAAATAGCTAGTGGTGTAACAACAGGGTAGCAGGATGGGCAAAATGCTATGGGACCTACTGCCGGAGGTGGCCCCCGATGACCGGCCAGAGAGGCCCTCTGGTCCAAGATCCACCAGGTCACCAATCCAACCCGAGAGAGGGCCCATCTGTTGAAGTTGCCATTGACCCCAACCAGTGGAGTTTCACCGCTGCCATGAAAATTTGATACTAAATATATGACCGTTTTATCCTTCCATTTCCAGTAGCAAATACCTAGGTTTGTAAATTCATTGTCACAATCTCCTCTTTTTAGTTTTCCATCAGCAGATTGTTAGAAAGTCCCTTGCAGTAGGGTTTGATTCTCCCACAAACAAAAGTTGTTTCAGTTTTTTATAATGAAACTGATGAAAAATAATGATAATACTAGATAACATCAGCATTGCTCCATTTTTTTCAGTCAATTCTAAGAGTCTTTGACCTAAAGAGTAATCTGAGAACATTCCAGTCATTTCTTCATTTTTGCCTTGATAAATTATAAACTTCTAAGAGAAGAGCTTCAATCAGAGCATATTTCATAAAAATATCCATTTGAAAATATCAAAAACAATGATAAAACCAATTGTATGCTTGCTAAATCTATTGACCAATAATCTGTATAAAACTACCCAGAACTCCCTGACGGTACTTATAAGTCCACGTTGGTTTTTCTAGATTACTTAGTAAAGAAACTAGAAAAACATATTTTATAGGTAAAAAATATATGGTTAAATGTTCAAACTAAAAAAGTAATAACAGAAATTGACACTTACCAAGTAAATTATCATCTAAAAATTCATTGTAATGTACCACTTGTTACTTTGGTCAGTATGCTGTCAAGCCCCAACTTAGAAAATTAATTTCTCGGCAATTTCACCCAGAAATTTAAAAATAAATGTTGTCATTGTCTGACTTAATCATACAACAATACATCAACAGGCTTAACAATGCAGTGGACACTGGTATTGTTGAATTATATGGTGGTAAATACAGTGGTACTTATAAGTACCGTCAGGGAGGAAAGGGTTAAACTTCACCTTCTTTATACTAACAGTAGCCTTTATATTTCCATCAACTTCAGTTGGCTACTGTAGTGCTAATCTGTCTCTTTGGTCACCTATTCCTATAATTTCTTAACTAAACTCCAACCTGAAAAAAAAAAGAAAACAAATGCTATGCTAATAATGTAATAAGTGGAATTAAACATTCTATCAGGTTTAGTTACCACCTCACAAGAACGCCCCTCCTTCTTCCTATTTTTGGTGCAGTTTGTTTCTAGAGTAACATCAGCTATTTTTAGTGTCCACTGGCACAATTACATGACAAAATGCATGCTAACCCAAATAATCTCTCCATCTTCATGTTTACCTATCCCAAGGCCAAATTTGATTCAAGTGGTTCATGCCTACATAAGACTTGCATATTTAGGTTTGCAAATGAGTGAATTCTTTGGTTGATGAAAATTTGCACATCTATTCTGTTATACTATTCCTTTCACTACCTTACTGAAATGTTTGTGATAATAATAATAATAATTATTATTATTATTCCATGTCGTCTTAATAACCTGGTGACAGGGTTTCTATTGGCTGCACATTCTGCCCATGTTGAAGCCGTCTTAACCTAAACCGACAATCCTACCGGATACAGCCGACCTGCAGGTCAGTGTGGAATCCGAATCACTGAAGTGTTATGGTGTACTTCACATTGCATAGCAAGCTGTTCCAGAGGTGAAGGGCAGGTTAAGGGTCTATGAAAATCCCCACCGAGACAGGGATTCGAACTGGTGTCCTTTCGATCTCCAGACACCTTATCCACTGAGCCACCAGACCACTCATGTGTGTGCTGTATATTACGTCCTGCATCGCTGCCACTGTTATTTCTCGTACTACCTAACCATCAAAACCTAATCTTACATTGTGAAACTTATAGACAGTGAACTTATATCAGATAAAATATTTTTTTAGGTTCAAGTATACAGGTATTAGAATCCTTTAAGAATATACCAGCAAGTTTTGTCTAACGTATATTATTGTATCTCTATGAATTGTTCTCCTGGTTCCTAAGATGAATTCAACAGATTGATATTTTAATTTACAGGTGCTGGTTGCATGGTTGCTAGTGTAGAATGTTGCTCTGGCAGGAAACCCATCCTGATCGGCAAGCCTGGTCCCTACATCAGAGATTTTTTAATTAAACATCACAACATAGATCCAGACAAAACGTTAATGATTGGTGATAGGTAGGTATTTTACAGGTGCACTTCCTGATGATTATGTTAGTCATTCTTTGTATTCATCTCTTGATGGTTCTGTGGATTATCTCTCACCTTTCCCTCGTTCCCGTTTGGTCATCCACTAACTCTTCTTATACCTAGGCCTGTGTATACATGAATAGTATCAAGCCATCACATTATTTTGTGGCCTCACCTTTTTGTTGCATTGATTATTCCATATACGGCTGCTTTCCCCTGTGATCTTTGTCACATCTTGTGGCCAAATTAAGTGAGCTAGAGACTGAGATAATTCTGGTTTAAATGCTTATATTATCAGATTAATACTTTAGGTAATTATTTAGGCTCTAAAATTTATTAAGGTCAGTATTGTTCTGCTCTAAACATAAGAAACTAGATTGTTGCACTTTTTTCTGTGGCATTATGTTTGCTTTTTTTGTGCAAAGTAACAAGTCATTTTTATCATTTAAGAGTATTTTCATACATGCTCCTTGTCATTTATTACTAACTATGAAGCAATTCACAGATAGTTTCTAACTGTGATGTTTATTTTCATTATTAGGGTAGTTATACATGAAACTCAAAACTTTTAATTTTGTTCACTGAAAGTTAGTTGATACCAAGGGTAAATGCTTAAAATTAAATTAAAACTTATTGAAAAAAACTGCCACTTCAGTCAATTGTAAGATAGCAGAGAGGGAGTGCATGATACTGATGTTATGGGAATGTGGTGAAAGTTATATAAATAAATGTTAAATGCTGTTTGTTGGTAAGCACATCACTTGATAATAGCTGGACTGATGTGGCTTTTGTCTAAATTAGTCTGAATAAGGCTTTTAGATGAAAAAAATTGGAAAAGTTGCCCAGCAAATTGGAAAATTTGGGAAGACTAAAAGTGCTTTTTTCTATGGACCAATTTGGCTAATTTTATATATATAAAAAAATTGTATGTTATAGTCTGGATAAAGTTTCAAAGAAAGGAAAATTGGAAAATTTGGGAAAACTGAAAGTACTTTTTTCTGTGGGATTTTTGTATGTGCTCACAATTAAAATGATGGGTATTCATAATTGTTTTTTGTTTTGTTCCATATGTTCCTGGGATGGAAATAACTCAATTGAATATTTTCTATTTTAAAAAAATAAGATATGTAGTAAAATCCAGAAAAACACGATCAGCCTAAATTAAAATTACTTTTGTTTTTGTGATGTTTGGCGATCTGTCCAACAAATGTAGTAATTGTATTTCTATTCCATTTATATTAATTGAGTATATGTGCTTGATGATATCAGACAAGGTATTATCTCAATTAGACCCAATGCACAACCAGTGGCGTAACTAGGTCAACAAGGGCCCCGGTGCAAACAAATTATTTTGGGCCCTCAGGACAGATGGGCGACCTGCGACCTTTTTTTTTTTTTTTTTTTTTTTGCTTTGTGTTACTGGTAAGGGCCCCCTGAGCAGTGGTTGGGGGCCCCCCTGAGCAGTGAGAGGGCCCTTAGTGAGGGGCTTCCTGTGTCTCAGGGGCCCCGTTAGACGACTGTAGAGCTAAAAAAAAGGTCGCCAGTTTTCCATGAAGGCTTGTGGGCCTCTGAACTGCGCTTGGGGGCCCCCTAAGTGTAGGGGCCCCGGTGCACTGCACTGCCTAGCCCCATAGTAGCTACACCCCTGTGCACGAAACATTTAATCAAGAGTTGAGAAAAACATTATGATTGTAACTAATTGAGAGAATCAGTTCGAACGAACGCTCCAATGTTGAATCACAAAACTTCGTGTACAACACTTTCATGAACATTGGAACAAGAGGGATTTTGTTCTTGGACATTTCCAGTGTAAAAACATTTTTGATCTCATTGATTCTATCATTCGCTCACTGAAATTGCACTTGCTTCATTAGGAATTGCAACTATGTTGATGGAAAGCAGTCAAACAGCTTATTCAGTGCCATTTAATGTGCAAATGAATGAAACTCTAATGTGCAACCAAAAAACTGGGTAATGACTGAAGTTTTGCAGCAGTGCAAATTGATCATTTGGGATGAACATAGGAGGGCACATAAAAATTCTTTGAAGACATTAGACTGAATGATGCAAGATCTTTGAAGCAATCAAAACCAGTTTGGTGTTGTGCTGACTGAAATTAAAATAAAACAACCTGAGATTCATTGAGATTTCAAATTTAATAAATCATTTTTCTAACATAAAATTCTTACTTAATTCAATTGTGACTTAAATTTTGGAACTAAATCACATGGTTCCAAGTCGATAACATTTCAGGCACATCACAAATTTCCAGCATTTCAGTGGTATACTGCCAATAGAATTCATCTTGCATGTAAAATTTTCCCATTGCTGTTCTTCTGAATGTACTCCTCCACAACCAACCATTTAATAAATATAATGATCACTCAAAAATACATTTTCTTCTTGTTTTTACTTTGTTTACACATTTTCAATAGCTTTTCACAAAACAATCAGAAACAAATTTATTGAAATTTTGACAGTACAATGTGTGGTGGGTCAGCTAGTTCTGATTAGAGATGCTTAAAAATAAATCACATCTTTTTTTTTTATTTTGGCCTACCGTTTACTGGTTTGTCTTTTCTTCTCCTCCCAGAATTTTTTCATTCTTTCACTGAGGTTCCTCCTCCTTTCTTCAGACCAGGTTGTTTTGGCTATGTTTGTTGTTCCTAGAATCCCTTGAATTTATCGATTTTAGTTTAAAACACTCTTTGATTCTAACTCCTTTGGATGGATCCCCTTTTCTTGTCTCCACAACCCATTTTGTCCCTTTAATTTAGTGATGTTATTGAAAATTCTTTTTGTCAGCCTACTCTCATTTATTTTTAAAAGGTGAGCATAAAATTTCACACAGTGTCCATAATTTTATCTGCATACTTATATAGATCTTCATTTTTCCTTTTCCATGAGGTACTGTCTTTTCTCTTTGCTGGTCCTATGATTTCCCTTTGTATTTTCCTTTTTGTCTAAATTCTCAGTTTCTATGTTTTACTCACTACCAGACATTCTGAGCTGAACGTTGCCTCTGTCTTGACAAATGTTGTATAATGTCTTATCTTTGCTTTGTAGGAGACCACTTTCTTTTCGTATCTATTTTGTGCTGGTTCCATCTTCCTAATTGTTGCTTTATTCACTTCCTTATCAGGCCTATACGGTGGGATCCATGCATCCAGACATTTAAATTTGTAAAATTTGGTTTTTCAGATTGTATAGTAACCTGCTGCTTCGGGAGCTAAGCAACAACCATGCCTTAACTTTGAACAATGTTCATGACCGTTTGCCTCTGATACCTACACGCTTGAAATACCCCTGGAACATGGAAGGGAAAAGTAAAAATGAGCACACAGTATACAGTTCTCCAGTTTCACAAGAGTTATAATTTTCTAAAAGATCCCTTACAAAAGTTCGATACCAGATTTGGATGAAGCAATCGGACAACAGTTCCACAGAAGATTTGCAGGTAAAGGATACTCACAAGAGGAGATTAACTCTCATCAAGCCCCCTTACTTAAATGAAAGTATGAATATGACATTTTAAGTTACACTACGGCTAGCTCCGCCAGTGACACGGTGTTGACTCTTTGAAAAATACTGAAAAACTGCTTTTTGCCAAGATGGCTACTGCTCTATTTATTGAAATTGTTAATTCTGTGACATCAGCAGAGGCATAGCTATCGGAGGGCTAGGCGGTACCGTGCACCAGGTTCCATTTGGCCTGAGGCCCCAAAATACTTTTTTGCGCCAGGGCCCTTGTTTACCTACATTAGCAAAAACCTTTGAAAATTTGTATCTCGGAAAATATTTAATAGTTTGAATCGTCATTAATATATTGTCTTTATAGTACTTATTCTGTCTATTTTAACTTAGTTCAGCCCTCAAAAATGTTTCTATTAAATTAATTTTAAGTTATCTTGTGTCATCAGTCATCAACCATGACAATCCATTCTGAAATCTCATTTGTCTCACAGATGCTTTAAAGTTTCTACAGAAACCAATATATTATTTTAATCCTCTTAATTTGCTCTAACCTCTGTCTGATATTAATTTCTTGCATTAACTCTTTTAGATTAAATTTTCATTTTTTTCTTTAATTAAAAGTCCTAATTATATTTGCCCTAATTACTTGATTTTATGTTCAAAATATTCTAGACAGTGATAAATGAACGATTGGCTCCAACTTTGCGTGTTCATTAGTTATTTCAGATTTTCAGTCTCAGTCCGTCTGACCGCATGGCTTACAGACATCAACAAATCGAATTATGAGCTAAACTAATTTTTCTGGGTATAATAAATACACTTTAAAATTCTTCTCCTGCTAACTTCCTGACTTCCTGACAGTGAAAATGAATTCAAGAAAAACTATTATTGTTGAAAAACTACTTTAACTGGAATTTCTGTCTTCCACATAGGTAGCCTTAAAATCAAACTATAAAAAATACTTTTCTATACCTATCCCTCAATGATTTTGACAAGCTTATAGATACGTTATAAGATGTTTTCCAGTATTGTTTGTATTCTATATACTGTTTTTCCATATGAGATCATGAGTCATGCCTTTTCTGCAATTTCATGCAATTTTCAACCTGCTACATTATTTTCTGTTTGTAATGCCAGATAATCATCAAAAGTGAAGCTTTTCACCTTTAGGCACTGCTTGCTTGAGCCTAAACATGTCTCTTCTATGCCTCCTTCTTATTTTATTTTTCCATATTCTCATTTTCCAACTCGGTGATATATAAGATGAGAAACAGACTATCTCCTTGCCTGATGCCTGTTTGTTCTTAAAAGGGTCTTGTAACTGCACCAAGAAAGACTTGTTTTCTACTAGTTTTTGCAGGATCTTGGAAAAGATAGGAAATAACGATATCCCTCTGTAATTGAATCAGTTTGGACTCCCTTTTTATGATGTGCATTTATAAGGGAACATTTTCTGTCTCTTGGATCTCTTCTTTTTCCCAGGTCTCGCAAATTAGGCAATGTAAATTTTCTGCTGTTTTATCCTCTCCAGTTTTCCACATTTCTGCTACTATTCCACCTTTTTTTCTTTATTGTTCTATTGTTTTATTTCTTCAAAACTCAAAGTTACATGATTGTTCATATCTTAATCTCTCCAGGAGTTCTTTACTGTTTAGAAAGGTTTCAAAATAATACTTGGCAATTCTGTTTATTATTCAAGGCCAGAATTCCACCCATTCCTTTAAAGCAAAAACTTGGAGTTTGTTTTTGATGTCTTCTCCCTTAAAAGTTCTATAGAATTTCCTCGAGCGGTCTGGTAGCTCAGTGGTAAAAGGCACTTGCTTTCAAAAATTGTGTTGCTTCAGTCTTGGGTTCAAGTCCCAGGAGGAACAGGAATTTTTAAGAATTGTGTTTGATCATATGAGCTATGCCAGGTCACTCTATGGTTCGGATTCCACCTTAAACTGTAGTTCCCAGAGGAAAGGACCTGGCCATCCTACATCTGACACAATAGCTTAGTATGCCTCCTTCGGGAAGATCCAACCAACCTTCAGGTTGTGAACTAAGTTAGTTTTTTAATTTCTTTACAGTATTTTTCCAAAGGCTTCTTTGATATCTTCCAACCAGTTCTTCTCATATATTTTTTTCCTCCTCCGATGATTTTTGCAGTAATTTTCCTTTGCTGGTAAAACTCATCCTATCTTTCCATCGTCAGATTAGAATTCCATTTCTTCCAAGCTCTATATCTCTTACACAAAGTGTCATCATGCTTCTTGTTTCACAGTCTTTGCTTTCATTTCCTCCCCCCCCCCTCCCCCTGTTGCTCTTAACAGTAAGTTGTTGATTTATTCTCCTGTATTCATTTTCAATTTTGATAAGTTTTCTTGGCTATTTTTCTTAAGAATTTCTGTATCAACTGTCAATTTCTTCTTAATTCATCATCAGACTCTATGAGGCTTAAATTTAATTTCAGTGAGATAACAATCTGAATCAATTTTTGAAAACTTCCTAACTTTGTTGTTCATGATTTCTTTTCAGTTATGGGTTGTTATTGCAACATGGTCTATCTGAAATTCTCCTATCGATGGTTTGAGGAGATGCATATTTTCTGAAATATGTTGACATAAGTTTTTGATTAAATTGCTTGCAGAATCATTCCCCATTTCTGTTAGTCCTCTTGTGTACTGGATTATTAACCATCTATCATTTTACAATTCCTTTCTTTCCCTATCTGGGCACCAATCAAAATCTTCATATTTGTGTAGGGGATTTTTGATGCTTTGTTTTTGAGTGTTTCCAAACAAATCTTACACTTTTTCTTTCTTCCTTTTATTGTCCTGGTTTATGGGGGTTTAGGCTTTGTAATTGTATAAGCTTTATTTCCTGACCCGAATAACAAGACTGAATTCTCTCTGATGGTGAGTATAAGTTTATAAAAATCACATCACTAAATACAAATAAAATCCTATAGGGCTGAAAACCAGAAATTTATTGATAATTTTTATTGAGAGAAGTAGAAAGTTGTTAACTTTGTCTGTGGAACAAGAGGTGGAAAAAGTGGGCAGACAAGGAAAGGGATACTACTTCCAGTTAAAGCATGAGGATAGCAAACGAAAAATAAAAATAAATGAGACTCTAATCCAGATCAACTGTTCTCTGGAATTGCTATTTATAAATACTATTTGCCTTAAATCACTTTAGTGGATAAATGGCTGATGGAAAGTGTAGTCATTGCTACAATCTAAAGACTGATAAAAGTTTCACAGTAGCTTGACATAAATTTCACATGAATAAAGTAAACTTATAAAGTGCTCCAGGTTATATTAACCTGCTGTGATCAGTACGGTGAAGTTAGGCCCTGATTGAGGACAGCCAATTACTTCTGTATTCTTTCTGCTATTGAGAAATAAACCAGACATTTAGATCAACATGAGTCAAAAGTGTGATTTGAAATTTATAACATTTTGATGACTGATTATGGCTTATCTTACTGTTAAAAATATCAATGTTGCTTTGGTTATTACTAAATTATGACACTTTAAATGCTGACTTTCCAGCTATTTTTTTGTCAGATTTTCATCTCTTGAAAATGTCACTTGCAATTAGGTCACTCATATAGTAATTTTTTGAGGTAGTCTGCTGCAACTATTTTGCAGAATGTGCATTACAAAAAAAAAAAAAAAAAAAAAAAACTGCCACATGTAATGCGAAAACAGGAAAGGTTAGGGAAAGTAAACCAATTATTACCAAAGATACTCCACAAGTATATGACCCACTTGCCATGAGTCTAGTCTTTGAATGACCAAGTATCATACAAAAATATTGTGAATTGTGCCCCTTCTGTCACCCTCTTTAATACCCATCATTCCTTGGCTAGATTAAAGATTGATGGATTGTCAGAAGTAATGTAACTATATGTCAACCATCAGGCCAGTTATAAGCACATGATAATCCATCAATATATAATAATAGAAATTTCATGTATGTGTTGTAAATTACTGATAATAATGAGTTGAATGTTTCAGAGGCAATACTGATATCCTCCTTGGTACTCGCTGTGGCTTTAAGACGTTGATGGTACTTACAGGAGTATCATCTTTGAATGACATTGAAAAATGGGAGAAATCTGATAAAGAAGATGAATTGGGCAGTGTTCCTACTTATTTTATAAATTCCCTTGCTGATATAGTCCCAATGCTGTGATACTAGTTTTCTGTGATATTTATAGAGATCATATTGTATAATGAGAATAAATGTTTTTATTGTATAACTATTAACTTAACTTGATGATGCCCATGACTTCGTGATTGTAAAGAACTTTGATTGACAGCTACCAATATGTAACCACCATAGTGCACAATGGGAGACTCGAGGCTAATACCACACTCAAACATCAGTGATCTGCGCAGGGTATTTATGGCTGCAAAGTGACTGATAGGGACACACGTCTTGGGTCAAAATATGAAATTGTCCTTCGTCAACCAATTTCAAACACAATATCTCCCACATTCCAACAGCTGCCAACATGACACCACCATGGTGCATGGTGGGAGACTTCAGATTAATACCACACACAATCACCAGTGGACTGCGATGGGGTGATTTGGCTGTGGAGTGAAATATAGGGACACACATTACTATTTTTTTTATCAGGTCCACCACTTTCAACCACCATATCTACCACACATCCACAGCTATCGACATGCAATCACCATAGTGCACAATGGAAGACTCCAGGCTACTACCACACATAAAGATATCCACAGTCTGCACTTTGTAGTTCTGGCTGCATGGCTGGTGAAATGTAGGGACACACACGTCTTTGGTAGAAATACAAAAATACCCTACGGCGACCACTTTCAACCACTATATCTCCCACACCACCATAGCTACCTACAATTAAACTACCATAGTGCACATTCAAGGCCATTACCACACACAATCTCCAGTGGTCAGCGTTTTATAGTAGAGGCAGCAAAGTGAAATATATGGACACATGTCTTTGGTCGAAATACGAAAATACCCTTGACCGACCATTTTCAAACACCATATTTCCCATACTCCCACAGCTATCGATATTCGGCCAACATTTTGCATGATAGGTAGCTCTATACTACTTCCACACACAAACACCAGTGATCTGTGCTAGATAGTTTTGGCTGAAAAGTGATACATAGGGACACATACGTCTTTGGTCGAAATATAAAAGTGCTCAAGTTTGACCAGTTTCAACCACCATATCTCCCACACATTCATAGCTACCAACATCTAACCATCACAGTGCACAATGGGAGTCTCAATGCTACTACCACACACAAATATCAATGGTCTGTGCTATGTAGTTGTGGCAAGAAAGAAATATGAAAATGCCCAGCATGGACCACTTTCAACTGCTATATCTCCCACACCCCCATAGCTATCGGCATTCGGCCAATGTTGTGAATGATAGAAAACATGATGCTACTACCACACACAAACATCAGTGATCAGTGCTAGGTAGTGGTGTCTAAAAAGTAAGATATTGGGAAATACACTTCTATATAATGTATATACAGGGTGGTCAGAAATTCACTCATTGGCCGGTAAGGGCAGTGTTCGGGACGTTGCACTAACGAAATAACTACAATATATATATATATATATATAGTAAAAGTCGTACCGTTTCTGAATTATACGCAGCTAAAGTTGGCCAATTCAAACAGCCTTCCCACAAGCGTACTCGAGGCATGGGACCGCCAAAGAAAGCGAAAAGAAAAACTCTCTTCGGAAGTGGGGATCAAACCTGCAGCCTTCAGTTTGATAGTTTGGTGTCTTACCGACTACGCTGCCAAGGCAATACAATTTCTTTGTTTTTAGAAGCCACTAGGGCGGACTGTTTGTTAGTAATCGGTATTCTGCGACATTTTCCGGGAAGCTGTCAAGGCCATTGTTTATGAGACTGTAGTAGAAACGGAAGAAGAACTTATGGCTAGGATAATTCCAGCTTTTGATGAAATTAGAGAAAGTAACAATTTTGGAAGACTCGCAAATTCAGTAACTCAGCGTTCTCGTGCTGGTATTGCAGTTGAGGGAGGACATTTTGAGCAGTTGCTGTAAAATGTAAGGGACCGTATTTTTTTTGTTATTGTTGTTTATTGGAATACGTTTTTACTAAAAACAAAATTTTTTTAAAGATTATTTATTTTATGGTTACTGTCGTGGGTTGATGCTTATTGTAAGTAAATCCGTGTTGGGTTTCAATGTTGCAACAGATAACGTCAAGTTCAAAATGAAATTACTGTACAGTAATTTTGTTTTGTATCAGTGACAAAAGGGCTTTCAATGAGTAATAGCTTGTTTACCTCTAGCAGCTTGCCGCGCGTTAGCGAGTTGATACAGTTTACAATTTGTTTGAATAAGAACAGGCTTTTTGCAGTAGAGAAAGTTTCGTTACAAACGATGGTAATGGGTTTATTGTGTGTGTGTGTGTGTTTTTTTTTTTTTTTTTCAAAAGTTTACTGTTTTTTGTTTTATTGTTGCAAAATAGTAGCATGGATTTTCTCGTTAATCAATAAAAAAATTTGTGATTGAAATCTAGTGAAATACGATTATGTGGAATAAAAGAAGCTTCTTTGCAACAAATAAGTTAAGTTTGCAGATTTTTTTATTTTTTGTGCCAGTAACTAAACGATTTTGGCACAAAAATTAAAGATTAATCTAGCAAGCAGATCAACTTCCCGAAAAATGTCGTGGATTACCGATTACTAACAAACAGTCCGCCCTAGTGGCTTCTAAAAACAAAGAAATTGTAGTGCCTTGGCAGCGTAGTTGGTAAGATGCCAGACTCTCAAACTGAAGCTTGCGGGTTCGATCCCTACTTCCGAAGATAGTTTTCTTATCGCTTTCTTTGGCAGTCCTGTGCCTCGAGTAAATTTGGCAACACCGCCTGTGGAAGGCTGTTTGAATTCGCCCGCGCAGCGCTCTTATTGGCCAACTTTAGCTACAAGATGTACATATTATGTTAGCTATGGAATGCAATATTTAAATGTGAACTATTCAGATTCCCTTATTAAAATTCATCATATGGTTATAAATACTGAGATAAACAAATATGACAGATAGTGAGAGTGAATTTCTGTACATTGTCTTTGTGAGCAGGTGGGACTATAATTGTCAGCCACTTTGCATTAAAAATGGTTGGTCTGGATGGATACAGGCCTGCGGACGCGTATTCTTTACACTAGTGACAGATGTAATTCTGAGTGCAGGTCCGACCAGTATCCAGCCAGAATGGAATATGTGCGCGACACAGGTCTCTGGTACCACGGAGGATCTGGGACTGCAGAGGAACTGGATCCACAGAGAAGCTGGAAATATAAAGGAATTAGAGTTGTCCACATTTTATGCGCTTTTTTTCATTCATATGTTCATTTCAGCTCCTAAAGTTAATTGAAATCTATGTTTTGAAAGTTCTGATGTAATTTAATGTGCAATTCCTTTATAGTTCCATTTGAAGGTAAGATTATTACTGATTTTTTTCTTTCTTAATCACTAGTTACTTCTAGGCAATCACAATAGCTATTAAATGTGTATGGGTGATAAAGTAAATTCTTTTGGTCTTGCGACTTGATGACAGAGTTTTGATTTGCCTTGCATTCTGCCTCTGCCATGGCCGATATAGGTGAATCAAACTTTATAGCACTCTCATAGTGGTCTGGTTTTCATGTATTTCATGGTTTTAAGATGTGGAGGAATGGACTTATAACAATACACAGAATACCGTCTCTTTGAATCAAGGAAAAAATACCAGCCACATGGAAGACCGCTATCGTAAATTCAGTGTTTAAAAATGGTAATGTTAATGATCCTCAAAATTATAGGTCAATCTCGTTAACCTCAATATTTTGCAGGATTTTAGAACATATCATCTATTCAAATGTCATGCGGTTCTTGAATGAAGGTGAGTTATTAAAACCAAATCAACATGGATTCAGAAAAGGCCGATGCTGCGAAACACAACTTGCACTTCTAATTCACGACTTTTGCCGTAATATAGATGAGAAATCCCAGGTTGATTTAGTTCTATTAGATTTTAAAAAAGCTTTTGACACTGTGCCTCACACTAGGTTACTTAGGAAACTTTGTGGTTATGGCATATCTAGACAAATATGTGACTGGGTTCCAGACTTTCTGAAGGGCAGAACACTGTGTAGTTCTCGACGGTGAGCATTCATCACTTACTAAGGTGAGGTCCGGGGTACCCCAGGGAAGCGTGATGGGGCCTCTATTGTTTCTCATATACATTAATGATATTTGCGACATAATAAGGGGGATGAAAAGATTATTTGCCGATGATGCTATTATTTATCGTGAAATCAAAACCTAGGATGACTGCGCTTTGTTACAAGACGATATTATTAAAATAATTGCGTGGTGTAAAGATTAGCAGTTAGAATTAAACGCTAAAAAGTGCCAAGTCATGCGTGTAAGTAAAAAGGTGACACCAGTTAGATCTGAATATACAATTAATGGTACTGTCCTTAGAACGGTAGATTCTGCTAAATACCTAGTGGTAACAAGTCGTAATAATTTGTCGTGGAATGAGCATATCGAGAATGCAATTGGGAAAGCAAATCATATGCTCAGATTTCTAGGTCGTAATTTAAATCAATGCACTCCGGAAGTTAAATCGATTGCATACAATTCACTAGTGCGTCCTAACTTAGAATATTGTTGTTCCATATGGGGGCCCTATCAAAAGATGTTAATGGAGGCATTAGAGAAGGTCCAAAGAAGAGCCGCCCGATTCGTGACAGGTATATATAGTTTGAGGGAAAGCATAAGTGCGATGTTGAAGGAGTTAGATTGGGAAGACCTGGAACACTGAAGGCGTTGCTCTCAACAGAAGATAATTGAAAAATTCACAACTGACGTTTTTCGAATGGCAGCAAGCAAATATTGCTACCAACAACATTCATATCTCGGAATCACTGCGAAAATAAGATAAGAGAAATCAGGGCCAGAACCGATGCATTTCTGTATTCATTTTTCCCACGAGCTATTAGGGAATGGAATAGAAAGTATTTACGGGGCGAGTAAACTTAAAATCCAACAGGAGTAGCTTTTGATAAATCACTTCAACCATCCTGATCTGGGTTTTTCGTGGTTTTCCCAGATCACTCCAGGCGAATGCTGGGATGGTTCCTCACAGTAGCCCATGGGCGCCACCTGCCATATCCTGCATATCCCTTCCAAACTATGTATTACCCTCCGCCACACACTTTTAGTGAATCGTGGAGTAATAATAATAAATAATAAAATTGTAATTGTAGAATTTAGAATTGCTGTTTGGCACTGTTGCTAAGTGAGAATTAGTCCTGTCTGGTGTTTTTATTTTCAGTTGTGATGAAGCATAACTGTAAATGAGAAATCAGATGATACATTTAACATGCAGTCCACTGCAGAAACATATTTAAAATAAACATCAAAGTCTTTCTGAAGATTTACAAGATGTCTGTATAAAATTAAGTACATACCTGCTGGCATTATCATGAAATCCTATTGACCGCTGTTAAAGCAATACGGCATGAGGAAAATCCACTTCCAAACAGTCAAACAATAACTCAAACGATTTTTACTATAAACAATTAAATTTAATCACTAACAGAAATAATCTTAATTGAAATAAGGAAGAATTGACAGGGTTTTGACATTGTATTGAGTATAATAAACATTTTCAAAGCATAAAATATGTTCAGTTACGGTAGCTGACAAATTTGGTGATGTTGAAACAAGAATTATTGGTAAAGCGATGATGATAGATCCAATGACCAAATGCAGAAAAAGCAATAGCTGACCTGAATAACTAAGTTTAGTGCTGACTAAAACAATCAAGGTATAAATATAAACACTGAAAAGTCTTACTCAGATAAATATCATTGCTTTGGGGCAAATTTGATCAGAAAGATAAGAATTTCAATGATCCACAAAATTATACTGCATCAAGCATTACGAATTATAGATAAATACCTAAACCAAGTATTACGCGAGTGGACTCAAAATCCTCGTATCTCATTGAAAACACAAACAGATATTTATCCATGTCTCTAAAGTTAAACTGAAACAATTGTGTATCCCTGCCCCCTCTGTGTGAGGATTTCTTCCAAGATGAGCCAAATAATGAATGACTCATGAAGCAGACTGAAGCCTGAGACATCATCCAAAATAATGTTTCTTGTTCATAATTTAAAGTAATCAAGGTACACATGGTTTTTGTACATTTATAAGAAACTAACTTTTAAGTTGTCAGGTTCTTTGATAATGACACGTATATCGTGTTAGTATAGTAGGTCAGTGTACGGGCACACATAACAGCTGCACAAATCACTCCAGGCAAATGCCGGGATGCTTCCTTAAAAAGGCCATGGCCGAATTCTTTCCCATTCCTTGTCCCCATCCTTTCCCGTCTCTAAAGACCTCGCTGTTGAGAGACGTAAAGCAGTTAAAAAAAAACAAATGAAATTCCGGTAATCAGTTGTGCTCTTGGAAATCCGGTAATTGGTTGCGGCCTGAAAGTCTGATAATCCATCACGGTCCACGATCTTAGGTCCGGCGTATTACAGCATTACTGTACGCAGTGGGTAGGGGACTCCCCTCGCTGCACCTGCCTGGGTAGGTTGACACAAATTTGTCTTTCAGAACCTGCTTTTAACAAATGTCTTTGACCAAACAGTGCACAATGGCCATCTATACTGATGGCACTTGACATCAGGTGTGTGTAATGAGCACTGAGGTGTATGGTAAAGACATGCTGTCCTCTGCCCATCCTTTAACATCACAGTCTGGACGTTGGGTTTGTAGTCCCTTTCCTCCAGTTTCTGTGTGCGTGTATGCCTGGGCCTGTTACTGAATGGTAGAAACGGTTGTGGTGTGGGAGAGACCTGGCGGTGATGTATGTGTCGATGGTACATGTAATCAATTGGGGGCGATGAACACTAAGTATGGGACAAACACCTAGGTGTATGGTGCCATTTATTATGCATCCTCTAACTCGTCTGCCTTATGATATGTAAGGAGAGTTCTGTTTTTCAGCCAGTCATGAAGCAAGAGAGTACTGCCCCACTTTTTCGTTCGCTGTAGGCATGGACGTTTGTGTCTGCATCTCTCTTTGACATGTTGTAAATATGGTGATTTACGCTTACTCGACCTTCCTCGAAGTCGTCTGTGATTTTTGTAATGAGAGTTCTGCCCAGTTAATCAGTGGTCACGACAGTTCTGTCCCACTTCTTCGTTTCCATGATGCTTGCTGTTAGTTCTGTTGAAGTTGCTGTATGCATGGACAAGTGTGTGTGTGTGTGTGTGTGTGTGTAAAATATATGGTGATAGAATCCTACACGATGTTGAGATTTCACCATCAATATGTGTTTGTAACCACTGTTTCTACAGGGAGTAGGCACTCTTCCATTTCACCGTGCTGTTTGGATAGACTATTAGTTACACCCATTTGGATATCAAATACAGGACTTGCAGGGCATGCAAAGGGGGAAAACTAGATTTGTTTGTGAACCCTGTCAGTAACTGATGTAAAAAAAAACAGTTGGATTGGGAGTCACTGGAAAACAGGAGCTTTGGGGAGTGGGGTAAATTTTCTATATCGTCACGTTGGCCACTGGTGATGGTCTCAGACATTCTCTGACAATTCAGCATGTTCTGTGGGGAGCACTGCCTTAGCGTGACTCAGTTTTTATCACACAGGACTGGTGTACTCTGCTGCAGACTCATTCTTCAGGGGTGAAATTAGTGAGATTAGCACTTGCTAAAAGATGGTGTTTCATTCCTGGAACATAAGAAGTGTTCATGCTGTGCTGTAAAACAAAGTTAAAAGGAAGGTAAAAGTAGTGTTAGTCTATGCCACAGCATATATCACTCTTTTTGTAGTAACTGACGAAAACTTTACGCTTATGAAAGACGATATGTTTAATGGCCTTTAGGCCTCCTGGTTGTCTCCAGTAACATTAAGTGGGAATGAAAGAGTGACCATCCATCACGTGACTGCGGTGCTGAATATAAAACCATCAGCCACATATTTTAAATCAGTTTTCTTTCCTCACACACATTTGTGATGTGATTGCATATCAGTCTCTCCATTAATTTGCCAACTACTGATCAGTCTGAAATTTTTACTCTCTTCTTTTTTGGCCCGGTACTACTATCAAGTCTAGATGTGAACACATCTTTCCCTTGCCATAAGTCTCAGTTCTTACACGATTAAGGATTTTTACCGAAAATTTTGTAGTGTTCATCAATCTGTAAGGATAGCTTATGGTTAGCTTAAAATCTGAGGTATATCTTCTGGCGTTAAGTGTGTGGGCAATGCAGCAATAAATGATAATTCAGATTAACTTCCGCAGGTGTTGCGTACTATCATTGTAAAGAGGGTGACTTCTAATAGAAAACCAGGAAAATTACAGGCTGATTGGTTTGACACCAGTGGGGAAGTGAGTAGTATCTATCGGGGGAAAATATCTGCTGAGATCAGTGATACGGTTAACTGGTGGAATATGCATGCTTTCCTAGATAGATATATAGGGCTTGTATTCACAGTATTTTGTGAGTCAGAGAGTATATGACACCAGTATAAAACGTTTTCCATGCTATGCAAAAAGTAGATTGGAAAAAGTATAAGGCAGTGTGGATAACTAACAAAAATAATCCATTTGTTGAAGTGTACAAAGTTAAGAACTTAGTTATTGATATGAGTGATTGCCTGAAATATAAGCAACATGGTGTCCTGTGTATAACTTTGGCCGTAAGCATAGCTAATTCTAGATTGCGGATTTTGATTTTTGGGTTACTTTAACGCACTAACAAAAGTAGATAGTGTACAAAACCTCACATTCATATGGGCCTGCTGTTACGATGTGTCGCAAGAGATTGGTTTTCTTTTTATACAAAGTACAGAAAAGAGCCACTCAATTTGTGATTGCTTGCCACAGTTCATACGAAAGCATAACAGAATTGATAGTTACATTGGTGCTGGTACAGACATGACATACGTTTGAACTTGTTGGCAAAAATTACGATCTTAATTCATCGAGGTTATACACACATACATCAAGAAACCCCTTCAACGCCTCTGAGTTTAAAAATTGCCTGGGTTCTAGTGGTATATCTCATTGGTTTCAGCTTAAGAAAAAACAACCTTTTCCATGCTTTTGCATAATACAAAAAGTATAAGGCAATGTGCACAACTAACAAAAAGAATCCGTTGGAGTAAAATCTGAACGATTCTCGCTTAATCAAATGCAAGTATATTTCAATAATCATGACAAAACCGTTACTCAGAGAATTGAATCATTTGTATCCGACTTTTTATTCAATTACAGACTATCAAGCTAGTTTTATAACATCCAGCGTGGATGCAAAAATTTTGATTGCCGTTTTGAAAAAATGGTAATGTTGGCGAATTATTAGTATACATGAAGTGTTTCTACCTACAAAATAAACATATATAATAACTATATTCACATCATACTAAGTTCACCCTGTTTGTTTTTTACTATTCTTTCAGCAGCAGTACTGTGACGTCAGCCGAGCACTGCATTCCACTCCTCAGCTCCACGCTTCCGAAATAGAAAATAGCTTGAAATATTTTGACACGCTTTCGACAATAATGGCTTCGCAAACATGTTCTGGGATACCTAAGTATTTCTCCTCTCTTAAAAGCTTGGTAAATACCTGTCGCATTGAGAAAACGCAAATGCATTTCGGACACCGGGAAACATTTCTTAAAAGCATGGCAAAAATTTGTCACATTTCGCAACCGTGTAACTAGCGCATGTCGGGACAAAATGAAGCATGCACTGCCATCTACCGACAGCCAGGTACTACGCGTTGAAGAGTGCTGCCCGCTAGCGATAGTCATGCAAGTTGCCGCAGATTGCTTGTCAGCGCGCCTGAGCAAACAGAGAGAGAGAGAGAGAGAAGATGAACTGGGGAAGTGGAATGTGTGCGCAGATTGAGGTTCTGCCCTAAGGTGCTGTCACCTGGCCACGCACCCTGCACTCTGATTGGCTGATTCAAAAGCACGCGACAGTGACGTGGACCATTGGTCCATTTTGAATCGCCCGCCAACCGGTAGTGAGGACACGGAGGGAGGTCCCCCACTACCAGCCTTGTGACGTCATGGGTTTTTCCAGAAAATGACCAGAGTCGTTATCCCCGCACCGCTTTCATTATAACTGCATTAGTATGATAATTACTTTGAGAATGGCAAGCACGACTGGGGGATATTAACTAGCCCAGTTAACACCAATAATGTGGAGGACCCTGGCTCCCTATCTATGATTCAACGATTTACATGTCCGACCAATCAATCCCACAGTAGAACCAACCTATTAGGCGCTGTCTATCTTCTTCGAGTGTGGCGGCACTCTGTGGCACCGGCTGCTGGAGGGCGACTCGTCTGTGTTATCTCTGCTCTGACTGTCGTTGGCTGCGACTGAATTACGAAAACAAGACATGACAATACACCCTTCGAAGCTTATGCAGATGTTTTTAACACAACCTCCCACTACGGACATAAGAAGGAAGGGCAAATGGTAACCCAATGGTGAGGCATATACTTTGCCCACTATTTAGCGCTCCAAATCAACGGTCGATGTCTCTGTCTGTTTTCTAAACACGAAAACGTCGTCATTTCATACTTATGAAACGTTTAGCATTTATCCAAGTGAAGAACCCCTTTCACTTAACCTCCCTGCCACAAAACATTTTGGTTTCACCCCAAAACATTTCTTAAGCCTAAGTTAAATGTTCATATCTACATACAAATTTCCTTAAAATCTAATTACAATTTTTTCTTATGAGTAAATGCAATTGCTTTTCATACTGAATGCGTTTTATTGGTACGTGTGTTCTGTATGTTCTAGTTTTGATTAAGATGCTTTGTGTGTCTACGTTTGTGAGGTCCCACACGCAAGTCATCGCTATGACGAAATTGTAAATAAATTTGTAAATAATAGGTTTTCACAGCATAGTAGTGTATGTAGGTATTTGGGGTAATTTTAAGTATCTTTGTAGTAATATAATTATTTGTAAGTTGGCAGTACTGTGCCCACTTTGAGAGAAAGAGGGATTGTGGAGAATATGGTGGCAGAGGGAGAGAGAGACTGCGAGTGATTGTAATAGCAGGACAGTGACGCTTCTGTATGAGTTTTAAAGTGTTAAATAAATTGTGCAAGTAAGAAGTATTGGTGGATTTAATTCAATATTGACATCCATTGCGCCAAATATAGAGTGTAGTTGAGAACAATTTCTTTCTTCGAATAATAATAATGCGAGGAGGTAGTGTTACCCAGGGCCGGATTAAGACAGCGCGGGGCCCGTAACAAATGTGAAGAAGAGGCCCTTGATTTTTGCCGTCTGGGGTAAAATTGTAGAGCTAAAAAAAAAAGGTCGGTCGCCCATCTGGCCTAGGTTTGGGGCCCCCAGTAGGTGCGAGGCCCGTAGCATTTGCTACCTCCTGCTTCGTGGTTAATCCGGTACTGGTGCTACTGCAAAAACAACACTTTGGGCCTTGTGTTGACGTTAGCGGGCTATCTGCCTTCTGCTAGTTATTAAATATTAGTAAGGTGGACCTCGCCCGTTACATGCTCTGAATATACATGAAATTTTATTCGTGTTCTTCTATGTATCAAACTAACTCTTTTTCTACCTTACTGTTTGTTGCGGTTTTAGGCGTGCCCTCGTGTGACTGGTCTGACTCAGGGCCGGCGTTAGGGGGGGGGGGGGGGTAAGTGGGTCAAAAGTACCCTAGCCCGCCAGCTTATGGGAAGCCCTGATCACCTGCTGTAGGGGCCCCCAGGCCTTGGAGCCTTGTCACTCGGCCAGTTTGTAGAGCTAAAAAAAAAGTCACCCATTTTACCCAGGGCCCGTAATTCCTAGCGCTGGCCTAACGCTGAGTGTACACTTGACTTATCGTGACGAGACTGGTTGGCGGTCTTGCATGTCTCAGCAGGGCTTTCGCTTCTGATCACAGTATCTAAAACTCTGATCACATAGAATTATCACAGAATATATTTTACCTTATTACAACAACAGGACATTTTAAACTCTTTTTTTCAAGTCTTCCACAACAATAAGTTTCTATAGCACAAACATTATTTATTTTTATTTCATTTTAATGGCTTTCGGCATCTTAGGCCATACTTGATGCATTTTTCATCTAAGATATGGTTACCAGAATTTTTTCTCCGAATCCGGGAACGCTTCAGAACTTTTTCACCAAAATCCGGGGACGCTTTCGGCATTTTTCCTAATGACGCGTTGCACTTTTTAAGTTATAGGATTAAAGGTGGGGTTAACTTAAAAGAATCATATTTATCATTGTTATATATTTTGTATTCTAAATGATATGGTACCTGATTTTACCTCCAACTTGTTATCATTGGTATTTCTCAGAAGAATGAATCTTCTTGAGAAGATCTTGTCTGGATCCAAGCTTGACTGAAAATTCTTGGCACGTCATGGAAAAATTTGTTAATATAGTTAACATAGCTTGAAATGTTTCTGTACTCATTCTGGATCTCCGTGATGTCCACATCATGTTCATTGAGGAAAAAACTCTCTCTACAGATGCGTTACTTCCAGGAAGACACAAAGACAGTTCTACTAACTTGCGAAGCTGTACATATGGAACTATTTTGTCAGAAAAATGTGAAAAAACTTCACTCCATCTTGAGCAAACATCAACACTGGATTCATTCCATCTATCTACTTTATCTTTTGATACAAATTCCTTTAAAGAAGTAATTTCATCGAAAAGACTGTCCTCATCTAAATCAACTCCACTCACTTTTGACAAGAAGTAATTAATTGTTGCCTCGAAGTTAACTCTTTCAGGAACAGATCTGAGCAGCATACATTTCAAGTGGCACAAATCTTGACAATGAACACCCCAGGCATGCAGATATTGTATGGCATTGTCGTAGAAGTCATATGACATGGTGAGGAATTCTATAGTGGAACATGACCCATCTTCTTCTAACGATAACAAGAGCTTCTTCACTGATGAAGGAATAAACTTTTCTTCTTTCCTTGAAGTAAGCTTCTTCACTAAATTACTCAGTATCATGGAAGACTCAATTGCTGTGACATCATTGCCTTCTGCCTGTATTATTGCATCATGAAAAAGGGGCAGAGTTGAGTTGGCAAAATTCATCCACAAGAAGGTGCAGGGATCATCAAACCACTTCTTAAGCATTACTGGGCATTTATCTTCAGACAGGAAGAACGATTTGAGAGCAGGATAGATTTCACATATTCTTCTGATAGCTGGTAGAAGAGAAAGCCACCTAATTTTACTGTAGCCTAGTATTTCTTTGTATTCTTGTCCAACGTAGTCACAAAATTCCTTTAGTCTTGTAACTCTGACTGTGAATATATGAAAGAAACCAAATATCTTCACAACAAGTCCCTCAATATCAAGAGGAATTGAATCAATTGCGGAATGTGCACAATTGTGGATCATGTGAGCTACACATCCAAGACCAATCACTTTTCATTCTAAAGTTGCTTCAATTTTATGGAAAACATTATTTACCCCTCTCCTTTTAAGCCCTCCAAAATTTGTGTTTGTGTTGTCTCCGGAAATGGCAACAACTTTATTTTGTATGCAAGAGTTTTTAATAGACTGAAGTGAGGCCTCAGATAGAATATCGGAAGTCTCTCCAGCAATTTCAACAAAATCGATCATCTTATTTTGTATTGTAACAGTCTTTCCTTCACTGATATGAACATACCTTACTAGAATGGGTAAAACTTTTACATGTCCATGGTTAGAAGCATCGAACAGCACGCTCACAAATGAGGCTCGTTGTAATTGTTCTAATGTTTCTGCAATTGCCCATGGAGCTATCACAAATTTTATTATAGACTCAACTTTTGTTCTAGAACACGAGAACTTGGGTTCGTTGAACTTCTTTATTAATCCCGATGTGCAATCCATTGATTTGAAACTTTGATAATGCCGCACAATATGAAAAGCAAATGTCCCTTCTTCAAGTGCAATGTCCATATCATTTTTATCTGCATTGATCGTCTTGAAAAACTGAGACACTTTCGTGTTGTTACTGACGCGAAGAACGGCATTTTTGTGTCGTTTAGTATCCACATGGTCTGTAATGGAGGTTCTTCCACCACTGCTAACCGTGAATGATATTTCACATAACGAACAAAACGCGGTGCTCTCATATTTTCCTCGCCTAATAAATGGAAAATCCCTCAGCATTCCATCACTAACCACACATTTTCTTTTCTTGGATGAAGTAATCGTTAAAACACTAAAAACACAGGAAAAAACAAATTGTGCGAACTTGGGCTTCACCTCAACAACAAGCAAAGTTCACAACGCCGGGAAATGTAGTATCGCCAACTGTAGGAATTAGAATATAGCTTGGCTCCAAAACAGGTGCTAAAACTGCCAAAATACCTATAGAGAAATTTATCATTTATGGAGCAGACACCAATAAAATAGAGCTTAATACAAAGAGGTAACGTGAAAATTAAAACCTTTTGGCACTACTGAATGAAATGTAACAATAACTAGTTGTAGCGCAAAAGTGCATATTGTCAGTACTGTATTGAAGTATCTACCAATTCCAAAGTGGATCACAGACTTGTTGCAAACAGCAAGAAGATATAAGATTTTCCAAAGATGTTGTGTCCAAAGGCACGTACAAGGAAAGAAATGCGCTTTCTATTTCTTTCTTTAAACGAAAGAATTAGCAAATCAGGGCTTTTAAAAAACTCTCGCTTGATTAAAAAAAAATCTTTGGACAACAGCAAAAATCCGGGGACATTGCGGGGACGAAATCTGTCCGGGGACAGAAAGCTAAATACGGGGACTGTCCCCGTGAAACGGGGACGTCTGGTAACCCTAATCTAAGAGAGCGTCAATAAACCACGTAGCTCCATTTTGGCCTAATGTGAACCACTCTCACCACCACGTAGCCCGACGAGGCTTTTGCCTCTAACGGCCCCCCCCCCCCCCAAGTAGCTTTTTTGCCTATTGATTCCAGAAGATATTTTGTACTGTTTTCTTTGGTCAGACTTTCGTATATTACACGCGGAGATAATTAAATGGCAGAAATAAATATACACGTCCTGTTGTGTGTTCTTTATCTCATTTTAACTGTGAAAAATAATATGAACATAAAGCTACGTTGCCTGGCTCGGAACCCCCCTCCCCCCACGTATTCCAGTGTAGCTTTCCAACTAACCCCTCCCCTCCTAGACCGAGCCACGCAGTTTATGCACACCCCTAATTAGACACACCACAGGATGAACATTGTCAGGTAACCTAACATTTTGTTATTTCATAACCAAATTTGTTTATAGAACATAGAGTTCGCTTCCATGACATTGCAGATCACGTTTAGTCATTTGCTTAGATATTTCAGGATAAACAGTTATGTAAAGTCAAAATGTAGTATCAACAGTTTCATATAGTGGGATTCAAATTATTTCATTAAAGAAAACATTGCCTTCATTTCCAGAGATATTTCAGACACCAACTAGCAAAACGGGATTGGTAATTTCACATCTAGGAATTGTTCCTGAAGAGATATCGGCATTTTAAAATCGGATTTGTATGAAATCAGAATGATGCAGTAACACATTAAAAATTCTAGAAGCCACAAGTTTGAAGATAGGAAAACAGTTTATAGCTTAATAGAAGCGTGATTATGGCTTTCATATTAAATTTTGAGAAAGGTAGCTAAAATTTAATGGGTGTTTTGGAAAGATTTTTAAAAATGGGTATGTCGAGAGATTTTCGGAGACAAAACTTTCATGGGGTATTATGTTTAAATGAAAGAGGTTTTTTTTTTTTTTCTGGACATGACAATTACAATCATTCGGCGTTTGCTTGGTCAGAATTCAAACTATTAGAGGGAGGGGGGGTGAAATTGTAAAACGATGAAAAAGCTGTTATTACAGTTAGAGAGTGATGATATCTTATTGAAGAGTTGACATAGAATCGTTTAAAGTAATTTTCAGAGCCATAACTTAAACACTTTAGAAAATATCTACGATTTGAATTAACATTTTTCGCTCACCCAGTTTCAAAATAGTAACAGAGTGGATTTCGGTATCAAATGAAAGAGGAGCAAAAATAAATCAATTTAAAGGTTATTTCAACTATGTAGCTCTAAAACTTTGGGAGTTATAAACATATTTGAAAATAATTGTAAAGTGGAAACACAAAGGAACAACCACAGCTTAACCAAGACCAGGCATTTCTCAATTTAATGATGGACAGGGGCTGTAGAGCATTGAAGAGGATGGTTGTAAAAAAAATAAGAAATCTGTGGACGAATCACTCATCAATTTCAAAGTGCTACCAGCAGTCCAGATAGCACGATGTGTCAGGAGTTTAAAACAATGGGGTAGAAAGGTCTAGCTACTGCTCATAAGCCAAACATTTCTTGAGATGGTGTAAAGAGCAAAGTCAATGGGCATTAGCTGAATGAAAATGAGTGATGAATCATACTATACTCTGTGACATGATGGAAGGGTTTGGCGAATGTCTGGAGGATGTTATCTGCCATCATGTGTAGTGCTAACAGTAAAGTACAGTAGGAGGGTAAGTTATGGAATGGTTTTTTTTTCATGGTTTCTATTGTGGAAGGATATGTAGACATTTTAATCCATCATGTTCTTTATACGGAACAGAATCAGTCTGTAGATGATTATTGTATCACCATGACATTGCACCCTGTCATAAACCTACATCTGAGAGGCAATAGTTTGTAAACAATAACATTCCTGAAATGGAGTGGCCTCACCAAAGTCTCGACATGAACCCAAAGGAACAAATCTGGAAATAGTTAGAACACTGACTTCAGTGTCCAACAACACTACCTTCTTTGGTTTCAGACACCTCATTGAAAGTCTCCCCAGCAGAGTTAAAGCCATTAGGGCAAAGGGTGGGCACATCTCATACTAATGCCCAATAATGTAGGATGCGACATATGTAAGTGAATTTTCAGATAGGTGTCTGGATATTTTTGATCCGATAGTGCATGTTTGTAGAAGTACATGAAACTCTGTGTTAAATATTAATTGGTAATATGGTAAATCACTAAGTGCCAAGTAAACAAATACACAGAAGTTTCATTGTAGAATCTTACTCATAGTACATATGTCAGTTTCAGTGCTTTTAATGACACTACAATTTATTTATTGAATAAAAGAACCTTATTACAGTTACAAATTTCTACATTAGAAACTGAAACACATATTTTACTTGTATTATTTATTTATGGGCATTAGAAATTATATCTCAGTTCAGTATAAAAAATTTCACATATTTCATACATATTCAAGCTGTAAACACAGAACCCCTTTACCAAAATAACATGCCCGTATATTCTTGTATGATAAATGGTAACACACATTTGAAATTGTCGGTTCTTATTGTCTTCAGTTCTTATAATTACAGTTTATTAAAATATGTATACCTTCTCAATGCATAATTTCTACACCAGGTCTGCCTGAAGACTCAGATCTATTGTTTCTTACCATATAGTCTTTACGTACAAAATGTCTAACACTCCTTTAATCATACTCTATTCGAAGTCAGTACATTGTTGCAAACTTCATTATTTTCTCCTGCTAAGACACCTGCAACCAGAGCTCTTTCTTCTCTGACCTCGAGACATAGTCCTGCCAGCTTTACTGCCATAGATCTTTTATGCTTTCCTGCATCACTACGCTTCTTCTGTGGCTTCTTCTTCTTTTTACGCACTGGACCTCTAGGACTGTGCAACTTGAGATGATTCCTTAACGATTTCTAAACAAAACAAAAAAAAAAAAAGACTTGTTTCGAGTCTTAAGTACATGAAGCTCTTAACACAAGGTAGAGTTTAAATCAACAAGCAAAAATTGGCACAGAAATAACATTTCCAACAAATTTAATATTCACCAGTAGAAAATTTTGGCATTCATGTTTCTTTCTTTTTTTTTTTGAGAGGGCAAGAAAAGAGGAGAGACATGCAGGACTAGCACCCACAATGATGTACTTCTACCTTTCATACCATCATGGCTTGGAAGTTTCATTAGAGCAATGTGTACCATCAGAGAGACAGACACTACAGGGATATTCCAGTATTATATTATATTTAGTACAAACAAAAACAAATCACAAAAAATCAGATAAACCCCTTATGTGCCCCAAATGTGAAATCACTTTTTACCCTAATATCATTACATGCCACAGATTTTCATTATAAAATGAAGTTACTAAGCTTACCTTATGTGTTGAATTTTGCTTCGTTGCTCTCCTTAGTTTTTAATTTTGTGAAATTCAAAGTTTGTAACCAAATAAGATATTCCATCATGATAATTGCAAATAGCTAATTTAATTCGTTGTTTGAGAAGTTTTAGGTGTCAAATTGAGTGTAATGATAGTGGTGAAATTCCATTGGTTTGAATGCAAAAGCAAGTTTCTAACACCATTTTAATTTTACGTATTTTAAATCATACCACATCTATTTAGCTATCAAAGTGAGTCTTTTTACAGTTGGTCTAACTAGCAAGACCTACCTAATTGCTTGGTTATGTAAACTTTGGACAGTTCTCAAATAAGCATTCCAACCTACAGAAGCATTATTAGCAATTATAAAATTTGTTGGGTCAAGTTTACATATGTTTAAAAAACAGCCAAACTGTCCCACTGCTTCTCTGAGGATGATTGTAATTCAGCTATGGCTATTTTGATTGTAAGTCTCTGAAACGTAATGAACAATTTATAATGCTTGCCATATGAACGATGTATTGAGTTAACTGATTTTAAAGCTGTAATATTTTACATTTATCTCAATCTGGACATGCAATCGCTGATAAAACAAAATTTGTTCAATTTCTGAGAATACTGGTATTTTTTGAAGGAATTTTGAACACTATTATTTTATCATCAAATGAAAGTGTTTTCTTTTCATGAACTATTTATTTATTTAATAGAGCATTAAAGGAATAGAATGAGGTTTCTTTGATCTTGAAGCTGAGAAGCAAAGTTGAAAGTATCAACAAATTTAATCTTTCCATATTATCCATTTGATATTGTTATTGCCTGACACTATACGTAAGTTACTTCTCACTGCTGGCATGCACCGGGATAAGATGTAATAAAGTCTAATGCACCATGTAACATCTGTATTCTCCATTATAACCCTGCCAGCTGGACCCAGCATATGGGAAGCCACGAACTGCATGTCACAGGCCAGTGTTTTTTTTTTGCTTATGGCTTTACAACTAATCGACATCATTATAGGTGGGAAAGGACTGGGGACAAGGAATGGAAAGTAATTGGGCCATGGCCCTTTGAAGGAAGCATCCCGACATTCACCTGGCGTGATTTGGAGAAATCATTGAAAACCCAAATCTGGAGGCCCGTATAGGGATTCAAACCCGCGACCTCCTGAATGTGAGACCAGAGCGTTACTGCTCACTCACCATGCTCGGAAGCCAGTACAAAGTGGTGGAGTGATAACGGAGGAACCCCCTCTCAAAAATACCCTGGGTCAGTTGGTACAGCTAGTAGTGCCTTGTGATGGATCCCTTGCTAGGGTGCGATGAAGATCTCAATGGCTGACTCTGCAGAGAAGATAGACAGAAAGTGAGGCAGAAGAGGCACCTTTCTTTTACTATTGTCAAACAGCAAGCAGGCGGAAAAGATACCATTGCTGAGATCTTGTTTCCCAATGGCTGCAGAGGCAGAAGAGGCTTTTACCCAGACAGACTGGCAAGAAAGGCACTACACAAATCTTCATGTGTGTTGTGGCAGTCCATCACAAATTTTGGTATTTGGTGCCACATGTTTCATATTTGCCATGATTAATGATCGCAAAATCATAGCACATGGGTTTCTTCCTGGCAGACTGATATCCACATTAAACCCTCACTCCTGTGGCACTCTCTCTTGCAAATACTGTAAAAGCCCAACGACAATGGTATAAGGATGATGGAGGCAGGATTTGTGTGAAACTTGGGAGCTACTAGTCTGGACAGCCCACTGGCAGCAGATATGTGATGGTCACCTTCCTGAGACCCAGCTGTCTACTCAAGAATCTGATCCTTTAACTGTGTCTGGCAGACCTACTCAGGATCACTGCTGTCCACCCTTAACAGGAAAGGCTCTAGAAAATGTAAGCTAGAGATCACCCCTTTTTTGCAGTTGAAAACACCAAAAGCACCACAAAACATTACTATTCGCACATGGAATGTCAGGATGCCATTGGACTGAAAGGACAACAAAAATAAGTCTGACAGGAAAACTGCTCTCATTACTGATGAGCTAGCTAGACTAAATACAGAGCATTGAGCAAAATCTGGCTTTTGGGCACAGGAAAGATCAGTGAAGACAACTCGGGATCTTCTGGAAAGAAAAAGAGGGGGAAAATATTTATGGAGTCCAGTTCACGGCGAAACCTAAACTGATAAATGAAGATAAACTTATTCCTATTGTGATCAGAGAATGGCATTCTGACTCTCTGTGTACCACTCTTATCTCCATGTTTCCACACTACAGGATATTGAAGATGCAAATTATCAGTTCAACCACCAATTGAACAAAAACCTCACCAATACACCCATCAGTAACTTCAATACTAGAGGAGGGAGAGAGAACCAAGTATGGTAAGTCATGGGATAGGAAGTGCAATCCACATGAACTGCTATTTTCCTCTGTCTGCCTCTGTGTGTGTGTGTGTGTGTGTGTGTGTGTGTGTGTGTGTGTGTGTGCTGAACATGAACCCTTTGTCACCAAAACTCATTTATGCCAATCAAACCATTTTCCATGATCCAAAAATTGGCATCTCATTGATAATGTGATTACCCAGCAACACAATAAAAAAGATATTCTCGTCAATAAGACAGCAAGAAACATTGATGACTGCTGGACAGACCAGACTTTTTATGAGTCATCCGAGAGTCTAAATAAGTAAAAAAAACCTACTACATGAATCCCTCCATGAGGAAATATAACACTCCAAAACTTCACAGTGAAACTATTGCCTCAAAATTCTAAGATGGTATTGTAGAACAGCTGACAAACAGTTGACACGAAGCATGTGATGCTAGAATGGTCCACTGTTCTAAGAATTATAAAATCTATGAAGAAAGTAATTGCCTCTGAGAAAAATAAAAGACCAGACTGGTGTGATGAAAATAATTAACAAATTTCAACTCTTATCAGAGAAAAAAAGGACGTCTATTATCTACTCCTTGCTCAAGATCCAACCCACAGGGCAAAGAAAACACTTTCAGGATCTTAAGTGGAAATGTAAGATAGAAATAAGGAAAATCAAGAACTGGTGGTAACAATAAAATAGCTGTTTAAAAAAACATAAAAACCGCCTTCAAAAATAGCACACTAAAAATTTTAAGATAACTTTATACCTTCCTTAGAAGAAAGTAAATCTAACTGGACAATATTTTACATTACTGTTATTGAAATTTTTGCATTAATTAGTTATTTTTTGAGTCAGTATTAATACATACCACATACACAAATCTGTATCTGGTATATATCTGTTTATTCTGACATCACACAGAAACTATAGATTTTTAATTGGTTTTCACAACGTGAAAGCTTGGGGTCCAAGTTTAAATCAGAGGTACACGCTGAGACATTAGGACACATTCATTTTATGAATATTATGCCATGACTTAAAAATAGCTCAAAAGAGTATTGAAAATTAAAAGGGGGGTGGAGGTAAAGGGGAAGAGGGACTGGGCTTTTGTATACCAAATGTAGACTGTCTTTTCCGATTGATCTAAAGTACACGTGTGTAAATTTCTATTGATATCAGATGAAAACTGTAGGTATGTATAAAAAAAAGGGGTGTAAAGATGAAGAGTAGTATGATTTTTGTAAAGCTAGTGTGGACAGTATTTTTCTCTTTGTTTTAAAGTGTACATGAGCAAAGTTCCATCGAAACCATGTAAAAACTGTAGCTTTGTGTAAAGAACATTTGCAAAAATTAAATGGGGTAAGGAGGTGAGTGGTTGAGTTTTGTAAACAGAATGTAGACACTGTTTCTCTCAGTTTTTAAGTATACATGTTCAGTATTGCATCGAAATCTGATAAGAGCTGTGGGGTATCTATAAAGAACATTCAAAATTAGGGGGGGTGGGGTTAGAAGGGAAGAGAGTTGGGCTTCTGCAACCAAATTTAAACACAATTGTTCAGTATGTTTTAATGTATACATGTGCAAATTTCCTTCAGAATCGGATAGAAACTGTGCTTTGTGTAAATTAAAAGGGGGGGGGGAGGGGGGAAGGGGTTTATCTTCTTTAAACCAAATGTAGACAGTATTTTTCTGTTTGTTTTGAAGTATACATGTGCATACTTCCTTCAAAATCAGATAGAAACTGTAGCTTTATATAAAGAACATTGACAGTAATTATAGGGGTAGAAAGGGGGATAGGGTTTGCGTATTTGTGAAAGTAATGTGGAGAGTATTTGTGTTTTAAAGTATACACATGCGAAGTTCCACCGATATCGGATTAAAATGTGGGTTTGTACAAAAATTAAGGGGTACAAATGGGGAGCTACGGCAGTGTTTGGAGAAACCTTCTCCATAAAAAATACACGTGCCAACTTTCATAAAGATCCGTCAAATGGTGTCAACTGTAGCTTCTTATAAAGAACATTGACAACAATTAAGGGGGTGGAAGGAGGGAGAGAGGTTGAGCTATGGCAGAACAAAAGTTGACAGGATTTTTCTCTTTATTTCAAAGTATACATGTGCCAAGTTCAATCAAAATCAGATAAGAAATATAGATTTGTATAAAATTAAGGGATGTAAAGGGGAAGATGGGGCCTTATTTTATTACTTTTTTTGGTCAGAATCCTTCTGCATGAAAAGTTACATGTATATGTACATAAATGTTTTATTGTAGCCAAATTATGAAACACAATATCCCATATTGTTAAATGTTTTTGTAAATGGATTACTGCGACCAAATAAAGATTTATTCAGAGTGTTGCAGAATCTGTTAGAAAATAATAGTTAGTATTCAAGCCATTCTAAATGATTGTATCGTCAATGCAGTTTGGTATCTTGTATACAATTGTATTCAAATCTGAGAGCACACAGTAATGATTTGTAAAATTGATTTGGAAGCTTCTATTGTAGAACATTTTTAGGAGCAAGGACAATGTTTATTTGATTCTAATGAGCATATGATCAAAAGAATTATTGTGAAAAAAATTGTTAATATGTTTTAAAGAATTCTTGGTTTATAATGTTACAAAAGCCATCAGCTATGAAGTCAATCTGTAGACTTGACTATGTTGTAAAATTTGTATTGTATCCTTTTTATGAACCGTAAAGTCATGTTTGTGTGGCCCACTTTCAATTTGAGTGTTTAGCAGTTTGATCAGTCAATCAGAGCCAATGTTTATTCAGGGGGGCTGGGGTCGAGCCCAGGGACTGCCCAGCCTAATCTATTGTGAGAGCATTCGTAAATATACTTCCTTGCACTCAACCCTGTGTCATAATAGTTCTAGCATAAGCTCCACAGAAGCACTAAATCCCTCTCCGGGTGCTATCCCTCTCGGGATACTCATATTACAGTAAGCCAGTCTGATCTATCAACCCATCATCCTATAACCACTCGGGGATCATGGGTCTATGGTAGCCTGCTAGCTTCTAGCCTCAGGATGTTAGCTAGGTGCGTCTAACCAGGGTAGATCGCTATGGTTACCATACTGCCAGCGGGGTAACTGCTAAGGCAAACCCATTGGTCATAGTCTGTAGAGGTGGCCTGAGATCCTATATTGGAATAGGACCACAACAGATTATAATTTAGAAAATTCCACTGTACAAAACACAACAACAAAACCAATTTGTAACATTTGTACATAATTACCAGGAGAATCCGCTGAAAATGCTTCCACAAAAGAAGTGAAACGTATTCGGGAGTTCAATAAATGCTCAAACATTCAATTGCTTTGGCATTATTTATTTATGAATAAATGAGTGCAGTTTCCTGAAAACATCTGCTTTACTATGACAAACAACAAATCTTATCTTAGACACTCCATGCTGCAGCCGATAAGTTCAAAACCAAATGATTCTCTCATGTTTTCTCTCTTCAAGTTTTTGTTTCCAGTAGGAAAGGTGCAAACATTGTTTACATACAAATTTCATGAAAGGTGTGCATTGCTGATTATTTTATACTTTCCGTTCTGGCTGCAAATTGTGTAAACGGTACAAATTTTACTATTCTTTTGCACATAGTTCTGGGGTTTAACCAAATCCTGAATAATTTCTCCTTGCACAAACCATACAGTGAATAGGGCAGTGTATACATTAAGCGATGAGTGATCTAAACTGCAACTTGTTTTGAAATAAAGGAAGCTATAAAAGGTAACAGGAAGAAAAATAAACTAATTATGATAATTGACAGTTTTAATTAATAGTTTAAACTCATTTAATACTATGCTTCCAGTTAAAAAAAGAAAGAAAATATATCATTTAAAATTAAGCCTAAAAAAATAAAAATCTCTCCAATTTAGTTAAAACTTAACTTAGTCCACAACCTGAAGGTTGGTTGGATCCTCCCGAAGGAGGCATACTAAGCCATTGTGTCAGAGACGGCCAGTTCCTTTTCTCTGGGACCTACAGTTTAACGTGGAATCGGAACCATGGAGTGGCCTGGCGACAACTCTCAAAATTCATGCGCCTGCCGGGATTCGAACACAGGACCGGAGCACTGACCACTTTGAAATCAAGCGCCTTAACCACTGAGCTACCAAACCACTCCAATTTAGTTAAAAATTACTAAAACTATTTCACTTAAATATTTAATCAATAAACACAAAAAGAAGAAATTACCAGGAGATTGAAGAATTATGTTTAGACCATGTGCAACACATTTCTGCTAAAAAGATACTTCACAAGAAATATTTGATGCATAACAAAATCTCCCTCACACTATTTTGAGCCAACAACATGTGGTTTTCTTTTACATAGAAGGCAATCAAATAAATACCACATCCTTGTCGTTTAACTTCGGTGATCTCACGGGAACCGGTGTATCGACAGGGCTAGGTTGTTGGTCATAAAATCTGAAATAAATTTAATTACTATCAGAGCAATCAACATTATCTGGATAAGAACACAACTAAATAATAATAATAATTACAAAACTGTTTATTCTCACATCAATGTCTCCCGATTCATAGTATAATACTTATCACATGTAAGGTACCTTAATATCAGAAATAATTTATATTTTGAAGGAAAGGACAGAATATGATCACAAATGTTTATTTTTTTATGAGTTAGTAACTATTATGTACATTTGACAACATGAAAAAGTAATGTACCACAAATGTGTAAATACAGGGGGAACAAAAGTGCAGTGCAGTTATTAATCTTAACTCATCAAGAAAAAGAACAAAATGAAAACCATGATGGAATTTGGGCAAAATACAACATTGTTGTTCTACGAGGCGTATTCCAAAAGTAAGGTCCGTTTGATCATAATAAAAACATCGTTCAGGATACAAGGTTTTTATTAACGTCAGTATGTAACTACATATCTAGTTCACTTTTCCACATAATCGCCGTTCATATCTATACACTTTCTGTAACGCTGTACCAGTTTCTTTAACCCCTCGGCATAAAAGTCTGCCGCCTGGGACCTGAACCAATTGGTAATGCTCGTCTTGAGTTCTTCATCGGTTTGAAATCGTTGTCCACCAAGCCACCGTTTCAAATGCAGGAAGAGAAAATAGTCGCTTGGTGCAAGATCTGGACTGTAAGCAGGGTGGTCTAGGATTTCCCAACGAAACTCTTGAATCTTCTCTTTGGTTTTGGAAGTGGTATGCGGGCGTGCGTTGTCGTGCAGGAGGATGATGCCAGACGACAGTTTCCCGCGGCGTCGATTTTGGATGGCACGTCTCAGTTTGGTGAGCGTTGCACAGTACACGTCAGCTGTAATGGTTGTCCCACGGTCCATGAATTCGATCAAAAGGACGCCCTTTTCGTCCCAAAACACGGAAGCCATCATTTTGCGATTCGTGTACGGCGATTGCTTACACTTTTTTGGTTTGGGTGAACCGGAATGGTGCCACTGCGTTGATTGTTTTGATTCTGCGTTGGTGTACGCTATCCACGTCTCGTCTCCCGTAACAATTTGGGAAAACAAACTGTCTCCATCTTGTCTATAGCGCTCCAAAAATTGTCGTGCGCTATGCATTCGTTGCTCTTTGTGCTGAGCGGTGAGCAGTTTTGGCACCCACCGCGCACAAAGCTTCCGATATCCAAAGTTCTTCAGTGACAATCCTGTAAATTGAGGTTCTAGCAACATTCCATAGCCAGACCACTAATCGTCAAACGCCGATCACTTCGCAGTTTTTGGTTAACTTGCTCGACGATGTCGTCGGTCCGAATACTGGGCCTGCCACTCCGCTGTTGATCGTGCACATCTGTGCGACCACTTTGAAATTCTCGACACCAGTGTCGAACTTGTTTCTCACTCATTATGTTTGGTCCATACACTACACACAATTCGCGATGGATGTCCGCAGCTGACGATCCTTTTGCCAACAAAAATCTAATCACACCGCGCACTTCACAACTGGCGGGAGCTACGATTGTCACGGCCATTTCGAACTGCTCTCAACAATAGATATACGGCTACTGCGGCACGCCAACAATACTGCATATTTACCAGGAGTTGGTAGATGGCGCTGCAGGTGGGAAACGTCATTCAGGCCTATCATCTGTGACATCTTGTACCCCGGACCTTACTTTTGGAATACGCCTCATATAACCCAATCGAATGCAAAAGAAGGGTATCCATAACCATACATCATTACCTATTTCTTCAATCATGTATACATATTAAAAAATTTTCTTCTAGCCTCTATTTAAATTAAATTGACCCCCTTTTCAAAATTATCTTTTTTTTTTTTTTTTTTTTTTTTTTACTTTTTGAACATTATGTAGCACACCATAAAAACTCCACAGAAATCTGAAAAATTATAGCTCATATAAAAAAATGTATTAATCAACAAAATTAATCCATGGCTCCATCTCCTTCCAAATGTCTAGCTATAAAATTTACAAAATATATCCAACTCCACCTGGCTTCATTAAATATACCATAATAGAAACACTCCATGCCATAACACTTTGTATCTTTCCATGTCATATATTCCGCACTGTTTCTGATTTCCTACTCTGGGTCTCTAATTATATGCAATCATAGGCATATGGTGCTTTCACAGATGTATAGCTGCTTCAATTTCTTTTTGCTACAAAATAAGTCGCCGAGGATAAACTACTTCATTAACTGAGCCAGCAACTACTCCAACCATTGCTTTTATTTTCAGCCACATCTCTCCACCCTTTTCTTCTCCATTATAACAACAGAGTACGATCATTATGTTAGAGTTTTGTCAATTGCATTTTTTCTATTTTTTTAATGATTTGCTGCTTATATTTTTCCAATCATTAACTTTCTGTATTATTTATATTTCTGTCATCGGGTCATAGCTTTTATTCTTCATTTTAAGAAAAAAAAAAATCATCTATCTTCCTAGATGCATTCAATGCTGTAAGCTGTGGAAAGTTTGAATGCTGCTTTTCTTTACTTCAACGGTGGGCTATTGTAAGGTATATTGAAGGGGTACATTTGATTCTAAGGAAACAAGCTCTCCTCGTATCAATATGGCTGCATTTTATAACTAACAAGCATTTTTAGGTTGACTGCTATGAGCAAAAATGTGTTTCTTTTTGTTTTGTTATGGCTTTGGAACTTTTATTGGTCATTAGCGGTGGGAGAGGACCAGGGATTAAGAATTCGATCCTGGAATTTACCTGGAGAGATTTTGGGAAGCCATGAACACAAAAATCTGGATAGCTGTATTGGAGATCAAAGCCGCATCCCCCAAATGCTAGGCCTGAATTTTAACTAGTACCTTAATGTCCATTTAATCACAGTGGTTAAATAACATGATTTGGCAAGTATCCCAAAATAAGATTTCTATGAAGGAAGGGGATGTTAAAGTATGCTAAATTTAATACACCAACAAATTACTACGGCTAATTATGTATACAGATCTGTGATATAATTCAATTATGTGGCCGTGTACGAATTTCATATTTATTGGTGTGAAAAAAAGGTCTTTAAAACAATAATGTTTATTATACCTGATGTCTGAACTGCCTATCACATCCATCAAAAGTGCAGGTCAAGAGCTTCTGAAGGTGAGCTGATCGAATATGGTACATCAAATTCTTCTTTTCATAATAGAACCTTAAAAAGAAATTTTTGTGCTCCCGATTAATTAATGTGCTCAGCAAATAATGTTAAATACAGCAGAGCAGATGGGAGATTCATGTTTAAAGCAGGATACTTAGTTGAATACATTGGCAAACTCAATATGCATAGGTATATATTCAATCCACCAGAAAATAGAATAAAAATTATTTTTAAGTTAAACATATCCATAGTGTTGTTAGACAACATGCAAACATTATATTTAAGTTTTCTTTCCTCACCTGCCGCAATTTTCGTAAGAACAGTACATCACGTCTCGTTCACTACGCTCCAAATGAGAAGAGACGTGTTGACGTAAGAGACCCTTATGATAGAATGTCTTGTTGCATGTAGCACAAACATACTCTGCATAAAAAATAGTAATTTAACTAAGATAAGTCAGTATAAATTATAAGTTAAAATATTTCAAGTGACTATTCTCAAAAAGCTTCACAAAAATTTATAAAAGTGAATATTACATACATATTTCTTTATGTAGGTATTTGCATTATACTGATCACTTATTTTCTCCCTGTATTACACACCTAACGTAAAAGTAAGGAAATATAGTAAAGTTAAAACCTTATGATTACTGACCAACAATATTTTTATTTTTACTATTATTGAATTGTTGCCACCTAAAGTAGATTTTAAGCCAGCTTCTTTCCTTATGCCTTATCTTTAAAGGAGCAATTCTTGAATATCATTTGGATAGGAGAAAAACCACCACTTACCATAGATGAGGATTCCTCTGGCATCGAGACACGAAAAAAACACGTACACACAGAGTATATTTTTGAGCCCATAGCCCTTCAGTAGTAGTAGTGAGAGGCTGCATGTTGGAGGCTGACGGCCAACTGAGTAAGCCCACAAGGCCGGTAGCTCAGTGGGGGGAAAAACAATATGGTGGGAAGTGAGGGTGGGGGAAGAAAGGCGTAAGCTAGAAAATACTAATAAATAGATAATAAACCTGTCCAGAGGGACCCATCATGGAGACGCAGTAGACGTCAGCTGATGGTCCTAAATTCCCTATTAAGTAATGGATGTATGTGCAAAAAACTGAGAAATATGCAAAATATTTTTTTTAAATGGAAATTTAAAACTAAGCAAAATTCGAAGTTACAGACAACAAAAAGATAGGCTCTGGTGAGCGATGGTTCTATGAAAAAAGGAAGGAAGTGAGGGAGATGGGTGGGAGAAAAATTGGTGGTATCTTAAATTTAGTCCTGGTGGTTGTCTAGTACCCACTTGGTACTGATAAACCAGTTCCCATGCATGTAGCTAACCGCATATCGAAAAGAAATCTACAAAGTGTCACAGATATACCTGAGATTGCTTGGTTAATTTTCTTTGACGTTGAGTTTGTTGGTAATCTTTGTAATGTTCCCAGATTTATCTGTGCTCTTGACCATAATAAACGATTGGATAAATGTGAACTGCTGAAGCTAATGAATTTATTGTACAGGTCTTGAAGATTGTCAGGTTAATTCTTTTAACAGTTCACCTATGCAATATGTGAGATATATAAGTTTACCGACTTATTGTAGTTCATCTTTTCGTCAAATTAAAAAGAAACCTGTAGAACCAATTTCATTCAATTATTCTTTTAAACGAATTCGCTAAATATCAGTAGTTTTTTTTTCGGATAATTGTGACCTTTGAATCCAATGGAATCAATCTACAGGAATATAATGTATGTACCAGAGTGCACTGTGGCTATCAGCTGTGTGAGGTCACAACCAGGGATAGAAGTAACACCTTAGGGAAGAATTCAGACCAGCTGGTGCACACAGGCTGACAGAATGTGTTTTCATAAATAGGTGTATCGACTTGCAGCCAAAGACAGTTTATCTTTGATCTATTCACTTATGAGACAATTTGGCATTCAAGTAATCAAAAAGGTGGAGCTGATATCAGTTCACTATACACAGCCTGCTTAAATCTAAGGCAGTTGTGCACAAATTGCTATCTGTGGATCTGCTCATGGGAATTATTTCACAGAGCCTGTAGGAGGAGACAACATAAAGCTGCTAGCATTGCCAATAAATTAAATAACCCTAAACTTAACACTGAAAGACTTTCCGAGTAAAAATCAAGCCCGTAAAGCATTTTAAGGTAACATTTATGGGGTTTGAAAATTTTATTTAGGACAGCAAATGAATTTGAAAGTTTTATTCGTGATGTGGTTACAACGATGTAATTGCATTAGCAAGGGCAACATGGGAGATGAAACAAATTTCGGGGAGAATAAAGGAAATATGAGTAGACAAATAAAATTTAAGGACACCCATACTCTGTCAGCATTGATCTAGACTGCCTAACAAAAATTCAAGCTAATAGGTAAATGCCAAGTATGTTTTTAAAGAAATAAACATTTTTGAAATACAATAGATAGAAAATTAAAAATATGTCAAATGAAAGCCAAGTTAAAAGGAAATAATAATACAATAACAGTTTGAAATTAAAACAAGTTTAAGGGACAAAAGAAGGGTTCCTTAGATATTGCACCATAAGTTACATAATCACCACAGGTAAAATATAATTAAGAAATAGGAATCTGTCAAAAGCAAGACATAAATTATTAAATAGAGCACAAAATTCTAAGAAGAACAGTGAAACTCACACATAAAACTATAAATACAAAAAAAAAAAAAAAAAAAAAAAAAAAAAAAAAAAAAAAAAAAAAAATACTGAACTCTCAAGCTCTTCACCTGGAGGGAAAAGGAAGCGAAAAGTAAGGTGCAATAGTCACAAATTAAAGATTGCATCCAGGAAAAACGGTCTCAGAGATGAAACATGTGTCAAATTAAATAGAAAATTAATCTCGTGATATAAGTACATTTATAAGGAATTAAAATTCTTGGTAGCAATAGATGACTAACTGAAATATTGCCACAAGCTCACGAGTTCAGCTCAGCACAGGGGGAACCCCTGCCAGCAAACAGCCACACAGTAGCGGTCAGCATTGTTTCTTGTACCAGGAGGCATGAATTTGCACAGCAATAACACCCCCTGTCCCAAAACACACTCGCCATCACCTTGCCAGCAGACAGTGTTTGCTTGAGCTTCCGCAGCTTTAGCGACTCTGGATGTTTCCACTGATGGGATTGTTCCTTTGTTTCCAGTGTCGTGTAGTTCCCAGTAACAATTGAATCCAAGAATTCTTCGTCATTGGTTTCATAGGCTTGAAGAAATTCGCAGGCCACTTCAACGCGCTGCCATTTATGGTCTTCCATAAGCATTCTTGGAACCTTGGCATACCCTAAATGGTCCATCAAAATTTTGTCAATGGTAGTCTTGCTGACCATCAAGGATCATCTTGCAGAGCTCCAGAACCCCAACATGTCATGTCCAGGTTTCTGTGCTTGTGGGAGATGCTCTCACACTTTCACCCTACAATCTTTCAGCACTTCTTCGTCCACTTTTGCAATCGTTTCATCTGAAACCGATGGCTGTCCAGAACGCTGTTCGCTACGGACATCTGTATGTACGTCTTTGAATTCTCTGCACCATTTGTGCACATGTTATACTCATATGCTAATATACTTTTCTCTGTAGACTTGCACACAATTGGGAATGAATGTCCCACAGTGCAGTGTTTTTTGCATACTAAAAACGAATTACAGAGTGTAATTTGCAACTAGCAGGCAAAGCAAGTGGGAGCTCCATCTCTCACTGCTGCTCAGCCAAGACTGAGCGTCACAGACAGTTTGCTGGGGTGAGGATTGAGACAGGGGGAACCAAGCTACACGCCAGTGTTGTCGGATCGCGACTGGAGCACCTTGATAACCTCATTTTACAGACAACAATGGTACATAAACTGTGGCCAGTTTTCCTAGTGGCCCCCAGTTGTTAAGGAGGCACAATCTGTGACACTTTTCATCTGGATGCAGAAGTAGCAATACTTGTAAATTTTCTATCATGCAGCTGTGGACTAAGAATATTTCAGTGGAACGCGAGTTTAGGTCTCCGAAATTATTTTTGATAGATGGCATGAAGTGAAGAACATTGCATTTCATTTAGAACTGTTTGACCAATTTGCTCAGATTTACAAATTTTTTTGGAGGACTTCATAAATTATTTTAAGCAAAGTGTGCGAAAGTTGTTTCAGTTGTAATAAACTGCAATCTTTAACAAAGGATTTTTTAAGTCTTACTGAACTTTTTTTTTTATCTGCTTAACGTCTCTCTAACAGCGAGGTCTATAGAAATGGGAAAGAATGGGGGGCAAGGAATGGGAAGGAATTTGGCCATGGCCTTTTGAAGGAAGCATCCCGGCATTTGCCTGGAGTGATTTGGGAAACCACGGAAAACCCAAATCTGGATGCCCGGAAGGGGATTCGAACCACCGTCCTACCGATTGCGAGGCCAGAACGCTAGCCGTTACACCACGCTCGGTCCTCTTACTGAACTTTCATTTCCCATGTGACAATACCTGATACCAGTTTTAGATTCTATACTTTTGAGAAGACACAGAGATATTTGCAAAGGTGACTAACTTCTGTGTTTCACCCTCCCACTGGGATATTTTGCAATATAAATTACAAGAAGATTGGTGACCAATTTACAATTATGAAGCTTGCAGAGACAGATAAGATAGGTACCAGCTTATGCATTACACACACAGTTATAGTTTGTGGTAAAACTTGTCATATCTCCATTGTCAGTTTTCATGGGACAAACACTTGCTTTTCTGCTAGGCAAACAAAAATATAAAAGTTTTACAGCTATTTCCTCACACACTTATTTCACCAAGATTGAAATTTACTCCTTATCATTCTCCTTAGCACTGCATTTCGGTCACCCATGATTACTAGGTTTTTCTTCCACTTTATATATTCAATTTTTTATTTTTTATTTTATCACATTTTCCTGTTAAATTGACACATACACTTGTACTATTGTAGTTGGCACAGGCTTATCTTCTACTTACTTCAAAATATTTTTAATAGCTATCATGTTAATAAACAATCACTAGATTACCTGCTCTATCGTTAATTGCGAATTCTATATCAGTATTCCCAATGACAACTTGTGTGCTAATAACACTACTATTCGTGAAAATTCAAACACTATGAAGACATGTGATTACAATGAATAATAGGGGCATGAAAATACACAAATGATTGGAATTACAGAACCTTACATGCATTTTGACCACGAGAATTTAGTACTGTGTGAAGCCATCACGTGCCACAAACAGAGCCTCTAGATGTTGTGGCATGGTATCGAAGAGAGCCTGGATATGATGCTGGGGAACACACTGCTACACGGTTTTTTATGGGCAAGTGTTTTAAACTGCTTCTTTGCTTCCACATATGGTATGCACTCTTTGGTTTTCAGCTCCTGTATCTTCTTCTCCTTGTGATACACTTCAGACAGTGTGTGAACTAGAACAATTGATGTGTTCCCTTGCCGCACTTGCCACAGGTAGGGTTGCCCTTGGAGGATGTTGATGTATGTACAAATTTTTGGCAATGAAAACAGCGCATCAAATCTGATATATACGGGCGTACATTCAAATTGACGTACCCTGCTTTAATGGTCTAAGGCAAAATCAGAGTGTCGAATGTTAGGACGAAGGTAGCAGTCTTCTCATTACTTCCATTTACCCTGTGTGTTATCTGACGAACCTTGACCCAGTTTTAGCTTTTCCATTCCTTAAGGGCTTCCTTGTTGTCTAAATCCATCAAATCACAGCAGATGATGATGCTTTTACTGCTATTTAGAGTTTTATGGAGTTTGAATTTTTCTGAAAACTACCAGAGATTGTCACATTTAAGGAATGTGAAAGCCTGCTTGTTGGTAGAGGTTTCCAGCAGTAGCATCCCATTCCACAGCTTTTTCAGTGACAAGCTCTTTGAGATATAAAAAGGGGATATCTTTTACAATGTTCCATCTTTCCTGTGCATATTCATAAAAGTATTTTCCAATGGACAAGCCATTCTGTTGCAAATTTCTTTTCCATGACTACTAACCCTGTCCCACACCTTAGTATTATGGGTGTTTGAATTAACCTTGTGTTCCGCCCTTACCAGAAGTAGCAGTATTATTGTTGTTAGAGTCTTTGGTTTTTCTGATTGATTAGAATTAATTTTTGGCCCAACGAGTATGGAGGAAAATGTCAAACGATGTCACCAAACCCAAACCATCAGGGAATGAGGTTGCACACTAGCTCACCTCAACACCTCCTCAGCACTTGTCAAACCTTGGGGTTGAGGGATTTTTTAAACAGGTTTGTAATGTCCTCTTCATCCATGTATTGAAGTCAAGATCCATGCTTTTTAAGAGACACAACATTCCACAGTCACCTCCTACAATGGTCACTGAAGCACACAAGGAGTTTCCAGTGCAGGAAAATTGTGGCACTCACAAGTTTCCAGCTTGGGCACTACAGGTTCATAAACTTGTACCTGGCACTTGGGTACCAGGTGCCTGCAAAATCACCGGCAGGTATTGGATGACTAACACTAGGAATCATTCCATTGTCAGAGACTCATCCCTGCAATCAAGTTGCATCATGCAAAGGAGATGTTGAGATTTGGTTTGAAGAGTCTAAATATAATCTTCATGAAAACTCTTACACTCCTCCTCACACCACATGGAAGGTGAAAAAGAATTAAAAAAAAAAGTACAAACATTTTCATTGCAAACTATAATGTAAGTAAAAACAAACTGCAAATTGTATTAATAAACATAAAGGTCTATTAATAAAAAAAAACAGGTGTAATTTACAAAATTGTCAGCGGTGGGAAAATTTATGAATCACGAAGGCAACAAAAATTTCTGGGCAGTTAAGTTTATTGCAATTAATCCAAACACCACAACTCAGTATCTCAAATTACAGCAATGAGTTTGGCCAATGAGGAAAATTACATGCTTAGAGCTTTACTAGTTGTGTCCCAGAAAGAGAGATGAAGGCATGAAGGAAAGGAAAAGGGTAGTAGTTCTCTAAAATCCCTTCATTTGTCCAAAAAACTCTAAACATCTTTGCTAAATACTGGCATTACACACAATTCATCCTCCTTTAGTTACTATGTATCTAAGCAGACAACCACACGTAGTACATAATTTAGTTAAATTTATCATCAGCAATGAGCTTAATTACTGCACTAATTAAATAATTGTTGAGACTAAATTGGCAGAACATGATATTTCCTGGGTGGGAGCCTTTTTTTCCCTCTCAAATCAGAGCCAACCTCCTGTCATATGAGAAATGAAGTTCCATTCTCTGCACTTATTTAAAATTTTGAATCTGCAATTTTGGTTCCTTTTTGAGCCAAGATGACAGCTATTCAATTAAGCATTTTAGTACGAAGCTAGTAATTCAGTCAATTTAAAAACACATTTCTTAAACTTGTATATAGCAATATAGTGAAAATGTCATTTTAGTCACAAAAACCTTACTATAGTTAATAATACATAGGGTCAGGGATGTTTTTTCCTAAGGGCATAGGGGGCGATCACCTGGGGCAGTAGGCAATATATGTTTTAAGATCTTTATTTAACTTTTTCGCTCTTCTACAGCCAGGCGGAGAAAATGGGAAGGCAACCATTGGGGCGATGAGAATCGGCGTGGTGACAATCGGGGCAGCAAAAGAAGTTAGAAGGGACGGCAATCTCACAGTTTTTATCCCAGATCAGAAAATTCCCAGATCCACCACTGCTATAGGGATTGGGAGGGGCCCGATCGTATTCGCCCAGGGTGCAAAATTTAGAAATACAGCCCCGCAGAGGGTCTACAATCAAATTTTAATTTTACCACTGGCAATAATGGAGAAAGAGAGAGCTATTTTTTCACTAATTATTATATTGTGAATATGAACTAGAGTAATACAAAAAATAAAATAACAAAATTCTTGAAGCATTTTAAGTGTGGGTTTGAAATGAACCAGTTACACGAGTTGTGGGGGAATAGTTTTTTCTTGGACAAATATGCCAGACCTGACCTAACCGACTTTACAATATGAGAGTAAGATGAAAAGTTTTTACTCTGGCACACAAGTGGTATTTCTATAAATCCATATTATTTGTTGTGATGTTGAACAGATGTCAAGTTTCAACATGATCTGTGAAGTAATGTACAATTTTTTAACTTGGGCATATTGTGAAAGTGTTTCACTGGAATGGATAAATGAGAATATTGGGTCACCATAAAAATTATTATTATTGATAGTTTATTGTCATCAAAATTCATTCAAAGTTGGTAAAGGCTTGTAAGGTGTCTGCTTCTTAATTTTCAATGACAAGGAAATGAGTGGCTGGATTTATGTATGTTTGAATCTCTCTTTAAGATCATCAGTATGAAGGACAACCAAAAACATGGAGAATGTGCACATATGGTATTTGATGATTGATGATTAAGGGTGTATAACATAACTGAGATCATATTCATATCAGAATAAAGGGTACAATACATTTTACATCAAGAATAAATATATAAAAAAACCAACATTGTGTCACATGGGTGCTGCATTTATTAAATTCATTTTTTTAAAAATTGGCACTCATTGGGGACTGCCGACAGAAGTGAAAACTTAAGCTATGAATATCATATGCACAACACTAAATAATAATAATTCCATGTGGTCGTAATAACCTGGTGACAGGGTTTCTTTTAGCTGCAAGTTTCTCCCGTCTTAGCCGCCTTAACCTAACCCGGTACCATGTACAGGGAACCTACAGTTTAACTAGGAATCCAAACCACGAAAGCATTCTGGCGTATTTTAGACTACACATCATGCTGTAGCAGAGGAAAAGGTCAGGTTAAGTGCCTATGAAAATTCCCATAGGCCACAGACCTTTCATTCCCGTCAGGCACCTTAACCACGGAGCCACCACATCGGAACAGATATACTGCAACATTAGCATGTCGGTGATGCAAACTCATACAATTTTACCTTTCAAGAAATTATCCAACAAGCCTAAAAAAGTTTTCACTTCAAAACCCAAAAATCTAACTTAGTCCACAACCCCCAGTGTGGGTTGAATCTGCTCGAAGGAGACGAACAGTAGCAAGCTATTCAGTGCTAGAAATTAGTTTATAAATCCAGGCGTATTTGGTACTCCTAACTTTTAGACTCAGGCGTAAAATGAAAATGTCTAGGCGTAATTATATTTATAATTATGAAAAATACAGATTTTTATAGTTTACAACTTACTTCAACACAATTTAAAACTGTAAATAGGTCTAAATGTGCCAATATATTATATACCAAAATTGTAAGATAGGTTATTCTTGAATTTATTGTATTTATTACAATAACTATTGAATTTTACACAACGATCTTCAGTAGGCACAGTAGAAGATGAGTATTTGTTTATTTACTTGCTTGTTGACCCCTTGGATTGCGTGAAGTCGGACCAGGCCTATTGGTAATAGCCGAAGAGCTGATGTTTCTTCATTTTCTGGCGTTCCTCGTTTACCGGTGCTAGTGATATTTTCATCACCACTACTCGGCTTTACAACTGATAGAAAGTTAAAGTCAGTAATTTCACGAGACATCTTCACCTCCTTTGTTAATCGAAAAACGCTCGAACTAGAATTGTCTTTTACTTCGCGGTACTTCACCTAAACTGTTGCAACATCTTCTGAACTTCAGAAATGTAATATTTGAAACTCTGAAATAGATCAACAATGCGGCAGGAATTATAATTAGTTATTAGAATTAAACCTTGAACATGCAAAACTAGTACTGTAATGTATTTTTTTTTTTTTTTAATTTTAATTCTTAGGCGTATTTTTTACGCCTTTGACGGAGATTACAGGCGTAAAATGAAAAAATTCAGGCGTAATTACGCCTAACGCCCGGTCAATTTCGAGCACTGAAGCTATTGTGTCAGAGGCAGGAAAGCCAATTCCTTTCGACAGGGGATTATAGATTAATGTGGAATCAGAACAACAGAATGTGCTGGCGTATCTCATATAATCAAACACAACTCATAAAAATTCCTGCTCACCATGGTATTTGAACCTACAACTGGAGAGAGAAGTAAGCGCCCCAGTCGATGAGCTACCAGACTGCCTTGTTTTGCAGTATACATGTGCTAAGTACTATCAAAATCAGATAAAGACTGAGGATTTGTATGAACAACATTGACAAAAAGTAAGTAAGGGGAAGAAAAGAGGAGAGGGTTTAGTTTTTTGAATTTTTCTATTTGTTTTAGGGTATTCAAAGTTCCATCAAAATCAAATAAAAACTGTTTATGTACAGAACATTGTAAAACACACACACACACACACACACATATTCATTTTTATATATGAGTATAAACTATACTTTCATGGCTGCCCAAGCACAACATGTCTTACTTGTAGCTACAGGTATACTATTAACATTAGCATGTTGGTGATGCAAACTCATAAGATTTTACCCATCCATAATGCACACAATGCATGTATCATATGCACAAAATGTAATAGCATGATGATGGCATGTCACAGCAGGTGAGTGACGGGAAGTTGCGAACTCATAGATTTTCACCCGTCCAAACATCACCTAATGTGCGTATAGAAGTTTTCACTTCAAGAATTCTCAAAAATGTTTGAACTGTTTAAAAAAAATTATGAACCAAATTGTTATTATGAATGAGACATGGATCCACCACAGCATATCAGAAATGTAACATAAATCAAAATAGTCAGTGGCTCTGGATTTGAAAAAAAAAAAGATAAAATCAATTTAATCAACCAGAAAGGTTCTGCATGATGAAAAACAAATTATTTTTACCTACTGTCTTCTAAAGCAAAACTATAACTGTCAAATAGTACACAAGTCCATAAGGAGCACCTCGATGAAAATTGCTGAGATACATGATTACATATGGAAAATAAAAATCGTCTTTCATCAGCACAATGCACCTAACCACAAATGTGATTTGGAAATAAGAAAACTGAGCAATCTGAAGAATGAATCATTGAATAACTGACCATCCACCCTATTCACCAGATTTAGTTCCATCTGACTCGTATTTACAAACCAAAAGAAAGTTATGACTGGAAAATGTTTTTCAAGTCACATTTCAGGGACTGAATCTCTTCATTAGAAAAACAATGGACAGAATATATTGAATTACAAACATTTTTAATTTTAAAAAAAAACTTATTACCTTGCCCTTGTCTATTCAGTAGCACATTCTAAAATTCTACAACTCTCACCTTCTCAAAATACTTTTTTTAAACAATTTAATCTTTTGTTTATTTTTTTATTTATATGATAATACTATATTATGTATTATGAGATGATACACATAAATGCATGTAAAAATAATTAGATAGTGAAATGAATTGTCTAAAATGAAATAAAAACTATCATAGCACAAACCTTTACGATGTTCCAATGCAATATGTTTCCGAAGGTGTGTCCATTTTTCAAATGTCATACTGCACCCGTCAAATGAACAGATGTGTGTTTTGTGATGTCTTGAATGCCTATTTAGGTCACCAACCCTCAGAAATCCATCTCCACATTCAATACATCTGAAAAATAAGAAATTACCAATAAAGAAAAAAACTAGCTTCTGGTTTATTTCATCAAACATTAATTTCTACAAACAGGCAATTGCTAACAACATATTGGTAAAATGAGAGTTTTTTTAATTATTAATAACTGCAAAGAGATTATAATACCAAGATTCAATTTTATTCACAACAAATCGTTAAACAAAAATTAATTTTCTCTCTGCATTCAGTGATCCTCTCCCCCCCCCTCCCCATTCTTAAAAACTGTCTCAAAATCTGGAAAGACACTACTGCCAGTCTCTACATATATAATTCTGGTAAATTTGTATCAGGCTGTGTCTGAGGATGTGTTTATAATGACAACAAACACACCCAAACAGATTTTGATGAGGTTTTCATAGTTTGAAAGGTTAGGATCTAGCTTAAAATGTATGGTACGTCCTGTAACTTTCAATGACCAGGTACTGGAATATGAGATGTAAACTGTTCTTAACCTCAAAAATAGTTGCCAAAGATACTTGATACAATCCAAACCAAAGAAAAACACTTCAATTAACATCAAAATTTGTAGCAATTTTATTGAACATTTTTTTTGTCAATGTCTATTGTTTATATCAAGTGATCAGTACACTTTTTGCACATCTAAGAGATCGGTGTAAATGATAATTGGACAGAAAGAAAATCTGACATAACTAACAATCAACTAAATATCCTGAATCTGCCATCTATCCAACTTCAATGGCCCCACGACCTTTTCATCAAAGACTCAGTGTGTACACGCCTGACCTCCTTACCACACGTCCCATTATTCTTTGCACGAATAAGATCCATAACAAAATATTGTGATTAGTGTTCATCACTGCCCTTCTGTCACGAACCAATTATCTCCCTTGCTACCTAACCAAAATTGATAAATGAGGTATCATTTTGAAGACCAAGGTATCTGCTTTGGTTGCACTATATTTTATAAAAGGGATTTTTTGAATTCAACACCTAAAGGCCGAAAGTATTAATATTATTCCTAAAATGTGTGTTTTTTTAAATTACGAGTCATTTATCTCCTTCGATACCCAACGGAAATCGATAAATGACAGTTTTAAAGATTAAGGTCTCCGATTAGCTAAAATCATAAATTAAGAAAGAATTTATCGAAATTTGATGCTTAAAGTGGTTACGCGTAAGAGACTGTTCAGAGCCAAGTCCCTAGATGCAGCAGCAGATTTCACAGAGATGTTAGTAAACTGTTTATATATATATATATATATATATAAAATAAGTGGCTGCTCAGATATTTTTTCGTTTACAGAAACATTTTTGTTTTGCTTTACAATTCCAATGTAAACATTTTATTCGCACAGCAACACATATCACAGAGATGTTGATATGCTGTGTGTATTTTGTTCAGGTTGGTTGTATTCTGTTAAGGTCAGTAACAGTTTGTCGCACATACACTGCATTTAAAATTTTTCTGTTTCGTAATTTGTTGTAAGTATTATACACCTATTACACTAAACAAAATAAATATTTGCTACAAAAGTGCGGTTCTACTTTTCATTATATTACAAGCATTCAACCTCACTATTCATCCAATTTTATTCGCGAAATTTTCGCACGGGTTGTCTAGTTTACCTTTATTATTATTATTATTACTTTCTACCAACATATCTAATGATAATATCTTCCATTGTTATTGATACTATACACTCCCTCCTCATCCACAACAACAGACTTTTATTCTAGTCATGTGATGAGACTCGATGTATACACTCCTGACCTCCTTACCACTCGTCCCACTATTCTTTGCACGAATAAGATCCATAACAAAATATTGTTAATAGTGCTCATCACTGCCTCTCTGCTTTGAGGTGATGGGTCTGCTCATCTATCATACATTATTTTTACGTTACTTAAGTTTTCTTTCTCATCAATATAACATATATTTTATCTTAAATGTTAGTCAATGGAAATGAATGAGTTCTTAGAAAATATGCACTAACCATCTAAGCCAAGACAAATCAGGCTACATTTAAACTAATTGTAATACAAACTTAATTACAAAGAAGCACATGCTCTGGTGCACCTAAATTTCCAGTTCATTCCGTCCCTTAAATTTTATGAGTGCAATGTGAGATAACACCTACTTATGTGCTTTATGAATTTTATATTCTTTTAAGTGTTACTGGTAAATTTTCCAACATTGCTCTTGGTAATTTATCCAAATCACCAACTCCTTTCTTATAAAAGGAAATTTGGCCAATCCCTTATACCTGAAATCAAGTGGTCATTGTCATTTCTTCCATTCCTAGAACTATTTCTAATTCTTCAATCAATATCTATCCAAGTCTCATCACAAAAATAGCACTCTCTCCACCAGCCTCCTGTCTTCCTATGAATGCTAACACAGCTCATTTGTCACATCAGTTACCATGTTCTGCAGTAATTCAAACAAAGTTAGCTTCCATTCTTTGCATTCTTTCCAACTCCTGAGTCATATACTACACCACCATATTCTGATCTAAGTTTTTAAACCAAAATCACACACTTTCCTGGTACATCCTCTCATCATCCTTTTCAAAATATTAATAGATTTGAAACCTCAACCTACCATCTGGTCAATTGAGTTTACTATCAAAAACTATGCAACAATATTCTTCAACATCAAGAAACAATTCCTTCCTAAATCATAAAAAAACTATATTTTTTTGATTAATCTGTGTAGCTGATAAGTTAACTTTTTGCATTTATCATCAGCCCACATTAACCTACTCAGAGAGAGAGCGATCCGGTTCAGATAATCCTGGTGCTGTTCAATATCATCTCACATTTTAGTTCTTTCATATAACATTATGTCAACTGCAAACAACATATCTTCCGACTGTAAACCATCAACACAATTAATAGCAACTTTTGAATCAATTTTTATGGAGTTTTGACAGCATCGAACAGGGTCGACAACTCTGACCCTGTAGATACAAAATTCAATGTATGTTTTTCCAGTAACAGGCTGGGGTGATTTTCATGAAACTTGATACATGTTTCTGAATAGGCATAAAAAAAATATTGTAGGAGTAAATCAACTATAACCAACCTCCTTTCTCTTTATGGCTTCCCGCCTTATCAAGTCTTTAGAGGTGAGAAACGACTAGGAGGCAAAGAATGGGATAGATTTCAGCTGTGGCCGATTTTACATGCATCCTCCTGAATATGCCCACTTTTGTGTAGACCAATGGTGAGTCACTTAAATACATATAATAAATGAACATGTTTTAACCTAGCAGACTAAAAAATAGTAGGTAATCAACCACTTGTAAAGTTTTGATAAGAAAAAGAGTAGCCAAGGATGGGTACTCTGCTAGAAATAGTTAAAAATCCAATGCAGGAATTAACTTAAAAAAGAGAAAGAAGCAGAAATGGTGCAGTAGCCAAGGGGTTTTTTTTTTTTTTTTTGGGGGGGGGGGGGGAACAACATATCCACAGATAGTTTTCTTTTTGTAAGAAAACTAATTCTGTTGGCAAGGTGGAGACAAAGTAATAGAACAAAGAAAGAAATTAAATATTATGAAAAATTTGCAAATGGGTTATTGCAAAATTACAGTGTTAACCTCTGCCATAGAGGACTGCCTACTGCCTTTCAAAATCTAACAGAATGCCAAAAAAACATAAAACAATGTGCCATTAAAATAGCAATGATGTAAGGTATGGGGAGAACAAGAGTAACAAGAAACAGAGAACGCAAGATATGTTATTATGATACTAGCCCAAAAGCCGATCAAAAATGAGAGGTTTAACAGAGTGTTATGGTAATTTATTTCTCTGCAGTTACTTAACTAAATAGAATTGTTATAAAATAAAGCTCATTGTAATTTATCGCCCCTTGTGCTGTAGCAAAAAGCTTCAGTAAATCTGGTCCGGTCTCAGCTTAACCACAATCTCCACTAGTATTGCTGCCAGAAAAGCAAAGCTTCAATCATGTGCAAATTAATACATTCCCTGTATCGCATGTGAGTGTCATCATGCATCGCGATATAAACCAGATCCCAAATCTTCACAGATTCTTACACTTTTCTTTCTTAATACCTGTGATGAAGATTGATATTTTAATGGCCGAGACAGCTTCGATCGGCTGAAATAATTACCCCAGATAAAACGAAGGATGCTAAAAATAAATCCTAACAACTTCCACTATGCCACGAAATATTTAATTGAGGTTTATGCCACATATATCACGATCAATATGGAACATCATTCAAATCATGTAATGATTTCAGTAAAAAACTGAAATTAATATGCCAATTTAAACAAAATACATACTTTTATTTCAGTGTTCTGACAATTCATGTCTGAGAAATTGCTTAACCAAATAGAATTGTTATAAAATAAAATTCAATGTAACTCCTCGTGCCTTGCGCTTTAGCAAAAGGTTTCAGTTTCCGTCCGGGTCCAGGTTGCATTTCAACCTAACCAGGTACTACGATAAACTTGCCGCCAGGAGAACAATACTTTTATCTCACCCGTATTAAAAAGGGCATTCTGGTAGCTCAGTGGTTAAGGTGCTTGCATTCAAAATATTTGCGGCTCCGGTCCAGGGTTCGAATCCCGGCAGGCGCAGGAATTTTGCGAGTTGTGTTTGATCATATGAGCTGTGCCTGGACACTCCGTGGTTCGGATTCCACGTTAAACTGTAGGTCGCAGAGGAAAGGAACTGGCGTTCCTACCTCTGACACAATGGCTTAGTATGCCTCCTTCAGGAGGATCGATCCAACCAACCTTCGGGTTGTGGACTAAGTTAAGTTAGGTTCAATAAAAACTTTTTACCCATATTAATACATGAACTGTATCGCATTTTAGTGGCAATAATGCATAACGATATAAATTTGATTAAAAATCTTAAAGGGTTTATACACAGTTCTTTTTTTGTTATCCATGATTCAGACTGATATTAAAACTGACACAAAGTGCCAGCTTGTGGTCATGGTCATCTTTCTCCTTCCATGCACTATTCCTAATTCTTCGAACAATATCCCTCCAAGCTCCATCACCAACATGTGCCTTGTTCATTCCCATCATCCTCTTCACCCTCCTCCTGTACTTTAATTACTCAAAATCCAGCTCCTTTATCATTTCAGTTAATGACTGGGCTCTGTGATAATACAATCATTTGGGTATGGAGAGAAATTCATATTTTAAAGTAGGGGAGGCTGGGTACGGTTGTGACAATTTTCATTTAACCGCTCATAATTTTCTTCGTATGGCAGTTACTCGGAAGAAAGGTTTTTTTATGGTGAAATGTATAATTTCTTACGTATAAATACTAAAGTTTTGTCCCTAAGTACAATGGTTAAGTCATAGCAACAAATTAGAAAAAGAAAGAAAAAATGTCACAACCGACCACACCCCAGGGGCAGTTGTGACAGTGCTTGGGGTCGGTAGTGACAGGTTCAAAAATACAACAAAATGGTCTAAAATCACTTTTATTTCAAATAATATCAAACATAATACAATGTAACATAATCTTCTTCTGGAAAAATTTAATTTTTACGTAACAATAGAAATTAATCTGGGAACACCTTAATGGCTTATAACTAATAAGGCATTGTAGCATCAATAGTTATTATAAAAGTTTTGATCTAGATCATTTTGATAATACCTGGTATATCGTAGATTGGCACTGTGACTCTGTATATATCCATCACAAGTAGTATTAATAGTGGAAGATTTTTTGTACGAGCAGTGTGAAGGAAACGAAAGCAAATTGATTCCATTTTCTTTACAAAAATCCAAAGTATTAATGTAGATATGCAAAGAATGGTTATCCAGCACTAACAAGACTCAATGCGTTGGAGAAGCATTAGAAAATTTCTTAAAATGTTCGAGATATCCTAGGAACAATGCATCCAGCCTGAAGGATTTGCAGTCCCAATCGATCCTACCGGCCCATCGCTAACAAAATGAACGTGATAGCTAATCCGTGGAAATATAATTAAGGAGTGTTAGTATTTCTCAAGGCATTTGCTGCAAAAGTAACCGTGACTGATGCGCCTCGTACAACTGTCGGTCTTCCTCAATCGTTTTCTCAGCATCAAAAACAAAAAAATTACTTGTCACAACCGTACCCAACGCACTCCATCGCATAACAACAATCGCCATGGCAATATAAAATAAACTACTAGCAAAGTAATCACTGCTATTTAGCCACTAATGTTAAACTTATAACGAGGAAAAACACTCATTACTCTATCTGTACACATACGACAACAATTATTAAAAGAAATCTAATAAAAACACTTACTTTTGACTGTTAAAAAGTAATGTAGGCCTCTACGATTGTTAATGTCACGCGATGGCCGACGTGATATCGTGAAACACGTTCAAACAGGCACGCCGCTCCTCTCTACCCTCTCCCCATCATGGTATTCCTTATAATTTGGCCAATATGACGACTGTCACAACTGTACCCAGTCTCCCCTAATCACATAAATAGAGTTTTGAGTGGGAATGACCTGCGACGTCACAGTTCGATGAGAATAGAAGTGAACAAAGGATTCCACATATAATAACAAACAACTTTTATTTAAATAAATGAAAGAAGTTTCTCAGCACCTAAACAGATCTTAATACCAAGTTTCAGGTTAAGAAAGGAATTTAAAAAGAAAGATATAAATAGATGAAACAATAAGTTTTATTATTAATAATATTAAATAAGATGTGTTTAGGTTTTAAATAAAGAGAAAAATATGGAAAATGAAGCAAATACTTCAGTTAAACACATTCTAAAGGTTTTGGCATCTAAAACAAGAATTTAAATGTGGCATAAAAGGTCAGATGAGAACATGGTTTTGAAGCAGTGGTATTTGAAAAGAGCGTACTATAGAAGTGAAAAATAATTTAAATTAGCAAGAATAGTGAAAGCCCCACATAAAAAGTGAAATAAAACGAAATTTTGAAATACAGTAACCAAGCATGTTATGACGAAATTTAAGAATCGAATAACTTGTAAAGAAGAATAAATACAAACTAAAACAGTACCGGTACTCCAAATGAAACAGACAATTAAATAGTACAGGAGTAAAATATTTGGATAATTGTTAACTCTGTAAATTTCTCATGTCTAACCCATTGAGAATTATAAATTACTTATCATGGAAATTTTGTAATGCTCCATCCAATAAAAGTCCGGTAGAACTACCCCGTCATGAGGCTGGCAGCTAGAGAGTGGATAAAAGAAGGTTTTGAGTGAGACAGTGTATTTTCTGACTTGAACAAGTGTAGATCATGCCAGAGTATCGGTAAGGACAGGGCAAGATGTAGTACTTTTCCTTGATAGTAAGCAGTATTTCATTAACTTCTTAAAATATTCTTGAAATTTGAGGAATTAAAGCTACATTGAAATAGGGATGCCATATGATCTAGTAATGTGAGTAAAAGCTGTACTTCGGTGTGTATGTATGTGTGTGTGTGTGTGTGTGTGTGTGTGTGTTTAAGAGTAACCTGCATCTTCTTGTTGGTTTGAAGTCTGATAAAACTGTCATATTCACAAATGCATTGCTTCCTGATACCAGTAGTTATTTCAGACAGTTCAAAATAAATGCAGTAAACTTTAACAATAAACCATATTTCAGTGGTAAACTTAATAGTTGAAGTACTTTAAAGGAACTGGCAACCGAATTAAGGCTAGAACTTTGCAGACAGAATAATCATAATCACCACAAGTATCTGGAAAAGGAGTACATTACATGTTTATAGTTAATGACAATAGCACATTGTACAATTTCAAGACAAGATACATCATTACAGTATGAAGAAGTAAAAGAAGCACTGGAAGCCTACACCTAATTTTTACATAAGACCAGCATTTTCCCACTGCTTTGTTCAGAAAACCTAGATGTTCATAGTAATGCATTTTTCTTCTAATTACAAAGCATAAACATTTGTAATGCAGTATCTTTGCAACATTTGCTGCAAATTAAATTCCACACTTTCGTTACTCTTTGTGGTGTGTTAATCTATAATGCACTGATCTGACTAATGTTTTATATATATTCCTCTGCATTACATTTTAAAACTTAAAGTTATGCAGTCAAAAACTAGTATTAACACAATCCAATGCATGGAGTGTTTATTAGTATTGCAGTGTGATCTTTGGTGAGTAACTCAAAGGAATGTTCACCTGACAGCGAGTGTGATCTGTGGCACCTATCTGATATTGGTATGAACCAATCATCACTTTATGCTCTATTTCTTGATCACATCAAGTCAAAAGAAATACTTCAACTTCAAGCTAGATTATAAGCTCTCAAACTATGAAAACCACATCAAAATTGATTTAGTAGTAATTGTGTGAAGCCTGGACAAAGGGATAGAACAGGTTTATAACATACATGACATGGATGAGGTAAGAAAATACAAGAGACAAAAATGAAATATATAGTAAGGGAAGCACTCAGTAAACCTCAAAATCAATGAGACAGATAGAAAATAAGGTATTCAGAAGCTTGAAAAGAACAAAAGGAAGCAATAGCCAGACTGACATAACAGAACTACAAGAATTGAAAAAAATCTTTATTTATAAAAAAAATTTATGGTTCACAAAGACATAATTAGAGAAACAAGAAAAATAGAGCATAGAAACAATGGTGCATTAAACGAAATGCTGAGGAGAACAAAGCACAGAAAGTGGCCAGCTCATAAGGAAAAGCTACAGAATTACTGAGGTATAGATGAGTGCTATTGTAGTATTGGATTTTATATATTGTAAATATATATTCCTAAACAATCAGAGGAAAAATTATCTAGAATCCAAGGCCCAAAAATTACGTCACTATAGACAATGCCAGACTGCAACCAATAGTGAAAATGAAAATTTAAGAATTTCAAAGTAGTTTTCAGATACGAAGATCCTGCTTATCCTGTATACACATAAGAAATAGGTTTGTGGAGAAGAAAAGAAACACAATCTAGCAACATATATTGGGTCTGTTGACTCCGAAAAGGCTTTTGTGAAGATAGATAGAAACTTGCTATGGGCCATTCTTCAAATAAATTGATGTTCTAAAATATTATTGATTTAAGTGTACATTTACAATGTGTTGCAATCATTTTATCATCATATCCTCTAAAACTTCTAATATCACTTTATGCATAAAAATATCAGCAATAGACATTTTACCAATCACAATAATGAACTGGTTTCAAATGCAAAGCACCCATGTCATCTGTATATCAAAAAAATAATACTGTAAGTTATAAGGGTAATACAGTTAGAACAATTACTCACACAATTCCATACTTTATTTGCAACAAACCACAACTGTATAACTATAGGAAGACTTCAGAGTCATTTTTGCAATGTGTTAAGAACTGGAAAAGGTGACAATGTGCCATAGCTAAAAATGCTAACCAGATTATGAATAGACACTTAAATAGAAAGTTGAAGGGCATACTGACTTGTTAACTACAACTGTAAAGGAGCCTACATCCAGTTGTGATAGTTCAGTACTGTGTAATTTTTAGGTTAGAGGCTGATTGCAGATGCACAAATCACTATTGACAAAGAAGCAGGTGAAGCAGTTGAAACAATAATAGAAATCATTTTAGATAATAGAATAATAACAGTTGTGAAGCTAAGAGTTAATGTTGAAAATATCCTAACACAAGTTATAAGACTGTTAATAGCAAACTGTATAAGTATAATGACCAAAGTATTCGAGTTTGGAAAGTTTATAAAGACACAAAAACCACAAGTAGCAACAGGGAAGGAAGGAAGGAATGATAGACAGTATGGTTTTTCCTGATGGTTGTAAACTATTTCACAGAGATAGAGAAGCAATTGGTGGAGGGGTGCTTATACTGGTTAACAAAGACTGCAATAGTTTACTGATGCTCATAACCATCAGTTACTGGGGAGTAAATTTCTGGAGTGATAATGAAATAAATCAGGTTGATTGCTGATTACTGTAGTAAAAGAATGAATGATGAAGATGAGGTTCTTTGGGAGAAACTAAATTCATTTTCAGATTTCAGAAGTGACTGCAAAATGGTCATTATTATTTATTAAATTTACCAGGTGTCCACTGTGTAGGAAACAAGATTAATAACACAAGAGTACAGAAATTTGCAAATACCTTAGTCAGGTGAGAACTTCTATCTTGGGGGAATAGACAAATACTGTTGTTTGACCATGATGTATTTCCTTTTGTGATACTAATGATAAATTCGTTCTTGCACATTTTTTTCCTCAATCCATCACCAACCTCATTGTATTATTAGGAATGAAACACACTGCAAGGGGTCCCAGTGGTAACAGTCTACTACAGAAGCAATTAGTCAAACTTGAAAGTTACTGAATTTTATTCTAAACTTTTCAAGCTAATGCTGGTATCAGGCAGGCAATACACATTGAATATGAGCATTAATCAGACTTCGATCCATAAGCTGAAGATTGAAGCTTATCCTTCGAACAAACATATACCAGAATTACAGCATTCGCTCCTGCAATGTTAATCACAATCGCAATCCCATCAGAATGAGCTTGAAAGAAATGTTAAACACCAAGAAATTTTCTATCACCTAAACTGGTTTCTCAAAATTATTCTAAGTTCCACAATTAATTATGCTGAGTGGCATAGGTTCAACCTACACGCTTGAAATTTGTTCCCCTACTAACCGTGAGGTCGAGTCCGATTGTCCTTTATACCCTGAGAATGTATGAATACTGGTGATTTACCACAGTAAACCACCTTCCTCCATTGAAAAATCTGTTCTCATGACCATTAAATTTCATCCAACATTCTGAAACTTGGACTTTTACAGATTGAATTATTGTAAACACTTTTATTTATTACAACTTTTATTGAATATCACCTTTTTAGGCAAAAGATCGAAGTTTCTCTTGGCATTGAGAATTAAAATAGTCACCCAAGAATATATTAATTGTTTAGGCGTCATTAATTATTTTTGCTCGAGGGTCGAAAACTTCATTTACCTTCAATTCTTGAAATACAGTCCCTCGTAAATTTATGCCTATCAAATTATTAATTTTAATTTTCTGTTTTAATTAATGTACTATTTATGTTTGTAGCTACTTTTATTTAGAGGTGTATCTTAAAATATGTAACTGTGTAATAAATTTAACGACTTCCGCCATATGGAATTTATACCTTAAATTCCCATATCTTTCTATTTATATATGTTTTTAAACGGTGTTTTTGTTAATTTTACATAAAATTTATGCTCTTTCTAATTATTAGCATATCCCTTTGAGATATCTTTATTTAAAAATTATGTTAATGGTGGGAATTGTGCAATCTATTCCCTGATGTCTAAAATTCATTTTTCAATCCTTTAAAGTATTATTATTTCTCTACTGTTATCATATTATTACTTAAATTAGCTTTCATTTAAGCTTATTTTTGATTTGGTTACTATTTTATTTTCCAAGTTGACTATTTTTGATTATCTCAAAAAACATGTTTAAAATTTGTTTATGAACTCAAAATTTTGTTCTAGTATCTAAGTGCCATGATTTATCTGTTTAAATTAAGGCCTTTTCATTATATGCTCGAAAACTGTTGTCTACACATTGCTCTAATTGATTGCGCCATCCACAGACTTGATTTTAGTTATCCAACATAATGAAACTTCTTACCCATTTTCTGACAATGTAAACTTTATATCAAAATGTTTAATTTATCTTATAGGACATACGGAAATGTTAGTAACATTCGGAATTTGACTTTAAGCTCTAAGTACTTAAACAACAGTCTTGGTTTTTTACTTGAAATCTACCTTAATATTAAAACAAACTTTCCTGATTTTAATTGCCATGCTAAAAGCTTTATTTGTTTCCTTTCCTTGATTGCTATGAGACTATAGATACATTGTACAGGGAATGAGGCTTTACACAACAGGTAAAACTGAGAACAAGAGGACTAAAATGCACAGCTGGGCAGAAAACCATTAATCCGTTAACCATTAGTTAACAAAGTTAAAATTGCAAAAATTTAACTTTTAAGTTAACTACAAAAATCGTTAACGGTTTTCTTAACTTTTGTTAAATTGAACTACCATTAACTTTAGTCCGTTACATTGGTATTTGATGTACTTTTTTTTAAAAAAAAAAAAAATTGTGCACCATGCCACGTTCGACCGTTTAGCGAGTCAAATAGCAAATGAATTAGGTAATATGAACTGCAAGTGTGATACGTATATAATGCATATATAGGGTGAGCAGGAAAGCCAGAATTTTGGAGCAATTCTATGTTACGTCTGCAAACTACGCTCACTACTAGTTTCTAATTCGATCAGTCATTGATCTCGATATTTTTATAAGCTAACTCTTTTTACTGCCAGGAAAATGTCACTTTTTCGTTGGTATTGGTTTGGTGTCCGCTAGTGAAATAAATTAAACTGAAATTCATTACATGATTACGTCATGGAAACTGAACTCGTAAATCAGTTAGTGAAAGCAGCAACGCTAACAATAGCAATGAGAATATTAAAAATCCTTGACCACATTTATGCGATTATGTTGGATTTAAATCAAGACTGGGAGAACAGTTGATTTATGAATGTAAACTGTGTTTGCATAAACTTTCAACAATCAAGGCTCATTTGTCTAGCCTTAACAATCTTAAACAACATATGAATTGGATGCATATATCCAAATATGAACAGTTTTTTTAAAAAAAAAAAAAAAAAAAGTAAAAGCAGGACCAATTTGTGGGAAAAAGGAAACACAATTCAAAGCCTCCTTCAAGTTCTGTGGCTTCTTCTGATGTAGATAGCAGCAGAATTGATTTGTTTTCATCTCCACCTGCTAATAAAAGTTTATGTCAATAAAACATTTGGCACCATCACTTCCAGCATCATCGTATTCCAAGCTGATGTGGACCGATGTATTGTAAACCTTTTCTTTGCCAATATGATCCCACTACATATCGAAGAATCCCATACGTTTAGAAGCTGGTTAAAACATTGAACCCCGGTAAAAACTCAATTTCCAGAAGGCCATTGGGTAGACGTATTACGGATTTACACGAAAAGGTCAAATATCAGAACTAAGGAGATATTTCATATGAAATTTCTGTCTATGGAAGGAAGGAATAAGTACAATAGAGTTGAAGTGGGAAGATTTCAACCAGATAATAAGAAAGGGGGAAGAAATGTTTATTACAAAACAGAAAGAGAAGTACAGAACAAACAAACTAAAATAGGGGCAGCGAGGAGATTAAAGCAGTTGGTGATATCATAACAGAGGTAAGAGACAGCAAGGCAGTATATAACAACTGAAACATCTAAATCAAGTAGCATCAAAGTAGGAATCTACAGGTTGACTTATGAAGAAGGGAGCAATAAATGATGCAACAAGAATTTCTAAGACTGAGAGTAAGGAAAAGTATTAAGACAATTGCAGGTAAGGATGGAGAATAAATTAATAAGTATTTGAAAATGGCGCTGATATTAAGTGACTGGTTTAATGAGACTATTAAGGAGATAATGGGATGGATGGAGTAAACAGAGGAGCAGCTTCTTGATATGAAAAGAAATGAGGAAGCTAAAATACCACAAAGGGGCCAGTGTAGATAATATAACTATATAGATGTATTAAAGATTAGGAAAAACCTGGTTTGTAAATCGATAACATGGCTATGGGCAAGGATAGTTGTGCGAGTTTCAGTTGGTGGTCCATTTGCAAGATATTTTTCACGAGATGGACAAGGGGAACCAAGTTGATAGACTAGCACTTGATCTTTCCAAGGCATTTGACAGAGTGAGCCACAAATTTGTGTTAAATACAGCAAAAAAGTGACTTGCTGGTATAGGGATTCTTAAAAGGTAGAAAGCAAAGTATTATCTTAGGAAATGCAATATAAAAAAAAGGTGGAAGGGAATATGGGAGTGCACAGGGCAGTGTATTGAGACCATGGCTGTTCATAATATAATGATCAAATGAATGATTGTGTTGATGCTTTACAGTCATAAGTCAGGTTGATATAACGATATTTAATACGATCAGAACTGGGAGAAGGCTGAATAGTTGCAGGGTGATCTGGATGGAATATTTAACTGGGTAGAATCAGCTTATTAGGCACACAGATAAAAAAAACTGAAGATTTTTAACAATTATAAGGTGGGGAAATAATTGCTTCTTGAAGTTCTGAAGTGTAAACATTTTGGCATAATATTTGTTAGTAAACTCAACTGGGAAGAACACACTGGGCAGGTTGTAGGAAATGGTTTCATAATCCTTCATTTATTGCAGAGAGTGGTGAGGGGATGCACCAAAGAAGTGAGGGAATTTGGTTACAAATAATTTTTCAGACTATTGCTTAAGGAGCTTCATCGAAATTGATAAACATTAAATGATACAAATACACTGTAAACAAGATCAGGGGAAAACAATGTAATCATTATATTGTTTAATATTTAATATCAGTTACTCACACAAAGGGTGGTACACCAGTATGATGATACATATGAGCTTTCAGTTGACTGTTTTTTCTAAAGCTATAATTACATTCCAAGCAGCTAAAGGACTTAGGTTCATGTTTGGCCTTGTAATGTTTCTTTATATTCCAGAGATTCTTCATCTGAACCATACACTCTGGATGTGGACACCTGAAATATTAAGAATAAGTAATTACTAATATTCAAAGTTACATTTCTTGTAATTAAAATACTAAGCTATTGTAAATTTCAAGCTTACTATCAAAATTCTCAGTGTATACTATTTGTGTGTCAGAATGAAAGTTTAAAAAGGTGAGTATTTCTGTGCATAACTTCATGTCGTTAGCTGTGGGTGTGTGGGAGATACGGTGGTCATTTTCCCGGCCGGCGGTCTTTCTGTGAGGCAGTCTCCAGCTGCGCTCACCTTTCATAATGTTCTCCTGTTGACGAAGGGTTTATCCTGAAAATTACTTTATTATTTCTGTTTGTGTCTTTTCTGTGGGTTCGTGCCCCATATCCATCATCTTAAGGTAAGTGGTGGCTCATTTCCCTATCCTAATTTGATTCCTTTCCACTAGATTTCATTTTTACTATATATATATAGTTACCAGGAAATAATAGGAGCCAATTAGCGTACGGATTTATAAAAAACGGATAGCGAAATGAACCATCACTTACCTTAGATGATAGTATCATGGGATGAACACACAAATAAGCACAAAACGCAGGAAAAACAATATTTCGGGACTTGGCCCTTCGTCAACAGGAGAAAATCAAGGAAAGGGGGGGGGAGGGGGTGGTGTAGGAGACCATTTCACAGAATGACCGTTAGTCAGGAACATGGTGGGGGTAAATTCAGACAGAGGACAGTGAATTTGAGCTAGTACCCGAGCAATGCAAAATGTTGCAAAAAGTGCAGAAAAATACATTAAAATGTTCATAACAAAATTTGAGAAAGTAAAAGTAAATAAGTAAACAAAATAAAATTGAAAAAAATATAATGATGATAATAAAAGAATCTATGTAATTAAACATCTGGTATTGTGGCGGTTCAATATACCAGGTGTGTAAATATGAAACCAGAATTTTTTGATCAAAAATACACATTCATTGCATAAAAATGGTACGTCATACCTTATTCAAAATATTGTCCATTGCAAGATATACATTTTTCCCATCTCTCTGATAATTTATGAATGCCACGCCAAAAAAAAAAAATTCTCTTTTGATGCAAACCAGTCATCAAGCCATTTTTGCACATTTTCGTAAGAAGTGAAGCGCTCCTCAGCGAGTGTGTGTTCCATCGATTCAAAGAGATAGTAATCTGACAGAGCTAGGTCAGGTGAGTAAGCCGCATGCATCAGTATCTCCAAACTAAGTGACTCAATCATTTCCGTGACTGGATTTGATGTGTGTGATGGAGCGTTGTCGTGAAGCAAAATCATTGTGTTGTCTCTTCTGGTATTCTGGTCGTTTTTCCCGCAATGCTTGGTTCAAATCGATCATTTGCTGTTGATAACGTTCACTATTAACAGTTTCACCATGTTTTAGAAGCTCCTAATACATCACACCACTTTGATCCCACCAAACACAGAGCATTGTCTTCTTTCCATAGCGATTTGGCCTTGAAACTGACTTTGACGGTTTACCTGGAGATACCCATGATTTTTTACGCTTAGGATTGTCCAAATATATCCACTTTTCATCACCAGTCACAATTCTATGGAGAAATGATTTTCTTTTATATCTAGCGAGCAGCATTTCACAAGTGGTGTCACGGTTTTCTTACTGCCTGTCAGTCAGTACATGTGGAAGCCATTTTCCCATCTTCTGGATTTTTCCCATCACTTTTAAACGTATGGAAACAGCTTCCCGTGTCACATTCAACTGATCTGCAAGTTGTTGTTGCGTTTGAGCATCATCCTCATCCAACAATGCTTGCAACTCATTGTCTTCAAACTTCTTCGGAGGTCTTCCACGGTCTTCATTGCTGATGTCAAAATCTCCACTTTTGAATTTTTTAAACCACTCGAAACATTGTGTTTTACCGAGAGCACTCTCACCGTAAGCTTCAACAAGCATTCGATGTGATTCTGCAGCAGTTTTCTTTAAATGAAAACAGAAAATCAACGATGTCCGCAAATCGTAATTTGTGGGCTCAAAAGTCGATATCTTCAACAGTGTTAAAAACTGCACTGTCGTATGAAACTTGTATTGTCGGGAGAAGACAATCACAGTCAGCTATCGACAAATGAAACTGGCGACAATGACGCTATCTGGCGGTAACTGCTTTGATAGCTACAGCCATCTGTCGGCAAATTCCGATTTCATATTTACACCCCTAGGTACTGTAGACAGTGGGAGTGGATTCAAGTAGTGGATAAGATTTAATTATTGGCTATATGTATCTATTTTCATGAGCAAGAGCAATGACTTAATTTTTTTTTTTTTTTTTTTGGGTGTGTTTGTGTAGTGTTTCTCATTGCCTTAAACTTTGATGAGTTATGTCTCTACTTAATCTTTCCTCTCCATATCAATATCGCAACACAATATTTCTTCCTGCTTCATTGTGTTATTTATAACATCTGTATATCCATCCTTAGACAAACCAACCAACCTGTTAGGGATCCCAGAAACATTTCAGATCTATAAAAACTTTTTTCAAAATTGCAGATTAAGCTGATGAATCTTTCATTCAAGAAATCAATGGTGCTGTTTATTATTATCAGTAATACTTATAACTAGTGAAAAAATATTAAACAAAAGCCTATAAAAGCAATTTGGAAAACATGTCACATTGTTAAGTAGACATACCTATAAATCTCATCATACTTTTCTTGCAAATGTGCTGTGAGTGTATGTCGCTTCAGATGGCTTGCAGATGTGTATGCTTTATCACAGCCACTGACAGTACACTTGTAGGGAATCTAAAACAATATTATACTCAGAATTAAAGCATCATAATATAATGAAACAGTTGTGCACCAACAAGAATGAGTGTATACTGACATTTAATATCTCCAAAACACATATCAAGAAAGTCGGCAATGTATAAAAATCAAACAATACTAGTCTCCTGAAAACTGTAATTTTCACACAGAACAAAAATCAGTTTATTTTTGTTTTGACAATTCTTCAAAAATGATAAAAATAATAACAGTTTAAAGGTATAAAAAGCTGCATTAATACTGAAATAAACTTTTAATTATAATTACACAAAAAGGGAGCATTAGAAATAATAGAAATGATGGCACTCAAAGGAAGTTAGCGTAAGTCAGAGTCAAACTGGATTTTCCAGCATGGTAGTCGGGGACCCAGCCTGCATGATTTCACCCCATTCCGCTGATGGAACTATTACCTATTTGATATTGTAAGCTACTATGAAAAATTTATGAATAAATATCTCAGAAACTAAGGGATGTCACATAAAATATCTTAAACTTGTAGTTAAGGAAAATTACCCCTGAATTGATAGCTCAATAGATTCGTATTTAATCGTATGAGCTACATCAGGATGTTTCATGGTCCAGATTCCACATTAAACTGTAGGTTCCAAAGGTACAGAACTGGCATTATACCCCGACACAATGGCTTATTATGCTTCCTTCAGGAGTATCTAACCAATCTTTGGGTTGTGGACTAAGTTACCCTACAATATATTTCAGAATCATTAAAATCCATGAACACCAATTCTGGTGGCATCTTTATGGGTGACACCTTTAGATAATTCTATATATGATACTACATACTATTAACAGTATTAATCACAGTGAAACAAAATTTAATACTGGAGAAAAGTTCAATTTCAAAGGTTGATTATTAGTGCGGATTTGAATTTACCAGGTGCTACTAGGAAGGCAATAAGATTAGTAAAATGAGGAACCATAGATTTGCAAATATGTTAGCAAGGGAAGGAGACTTTGCACAACTGGTAGAGAACAACACAAGGGGACCTAACATGTGGGATATCTCTGTGATAAAAGTTTGATGAAAACCTCGTGGAGTCTCAGTCTACTGAAGCAATAAATTATCCCAAATTCATTTCAGATGGATATTAGAGGATTCAGGAAACTAGTGACCAAAATTAAAGGGGAATAGGCACAAATTTCGGAACCGAAGATATTTCAGAGCAAGGCTCAACAAATGGTACAAGTACAGGGCATTTAAAAATGAATATTGGGCTTTTGAGATGATGCAGAATTTTTATTATTTGATTTACAAAATGATAAAGGATACATCAAATGAAAGATTAAATCAAACAGTTTCATTGTGTGCTTGTGTATGCACCGTTTCCTCTATATTTCGCAAGAAAGCACTAGTAGTAAAAATGGCGACTGTTGAAGAGAAAGCTTTCTGTGTTTTATGGTTTGCAAGGTGTGAATCGTTACAGTTCAATGAGCATTCCATTTAAAGTTCTATTGCAATCCTTCAAACGATAACAACATCTGTAAATGGTATCATCAGTTTGAACACACTCGCTGTCTTTGTAAAGGGAAAAGGACAGGACAACCAAACATGACTGAAGAATGTGTTGAACAAGTGAGAAATTCTATCGTGCATAGCCCCAAGAAATCTGTTAGGAAGGCTAGTTATGAATTAGCAATTCCAGTGATGGCTGTCTGGAGAGTTTTAAGGAAACACTTTAGTAAAGTAATGGGGTAGTTTTCACTTCCATTAAATGACGTAGAAGATTTTTCTTTTCTTATCTTTTATATATTGGTGAGAGTATGCAGAAACCAAGTTCTCGACCTCCAACACCTTCAACACAATTTTCTGTAGCCAAAAAACATAAAAATTTTGGTACTTTTTCAGTTTTTCGTCTATAAATCCTTCCTGTTTGAGTCCTAGAAAGAAACACTATTTCCAGTTTGAAAGAGGACCAAATTTCCTACAACTTTCGTCATACAATCTTTTTTCTAAACTCAAAACTAAGCGAGCTACAATTCTTCGAAAATCAGCCAAATTTCACACTTTTCCTAAAAGTTGGGTTTTTACCTACTTTGCCGCTCAAAATTACCTGAAACCCCTGTATATATAACTGATATATATGTATTTCTATATGACATAGTATATATATGTACTACACTTTGATTACTGATGGTCAATTCAACAATCATGTAGCATTGTTGGCCGGGAGGTCCCGAAGGATTGTTCGGCCACCAGGTGACAGTGTTTTCGATAAGCCGCGTAATGCTCTCCTTTGTGGCTCCCTAAACTACCCAGGTAATAGTACCGGATGCAGGGAACCTACAGCTTAAGGTGGAATCCAAACCACAAAAACGTTCAGGCTTACTTCATGTTACACAGAAAGCTGTGGCATAGGTGACGATCAGGTCAATTGCCTTTGAAAATCACTGCTCAGACCGGGATTTTGTTCTCCAGACAGACGCCTTAACCATTGAGCTACTAGAATGCTCTATTACTGATAATAGAACGAAAATGAATGCATAATGTTATGGCGCAAAGTTATTAAGTCATAATAAATTTGTAATAAGTTAAAAATGGTCATAAATCAATTTCTTTTCCGTTTGGATTATCCTGGCTTATCAATGAATTGTATATCATTCATCCATTGCATCAGGAACAGCTTCCTCGAGGTCCAAGAAGTCTTCCTCTCCTTCATCTACTTCATTTCAGGAATGTTTTCACGAGACTGGCCTGAGCAATCTTTGCAAGCAGTTGAACAGTGCAGTCCTGATTAACAGGGAACAAGGTTTCTTGCAGGTATATGAAACAACCTTCGGAGTAAACTTAGGTGCAGCGTCTTTTATTATTGTTTTTTTTCTTATGGCTTTACGCCTCGTCAATGTCATTAGTGGCACAATGGGACTGGGGACAAGGAACGGGAAGGATTTCGGCCATGGCCTTTTGAAGGAAGCATCCCGGCATTCGGCTGGAGTGATTTGGGGAAACCGTGGAAAACCCAAATCTGGATGCCTGGACAGGGATTCGAACCGGCGTCCTCCTGAATGCGTTTATTATTGTAACTGGAATAAGACTGGATGATCCTTTCCTTCATCCCCATGGCAATTGGTGCGTTTCTCGACTCAACCATCTTTTACTTGGTGGTACGTGCATATTGACTGAAACGTTGCCGCATCTGATTTTGGTGGCAACCGTGCTAGCCTGAATGAATTTTTTGGACAGATTTGTTAAACATTTCGTATCTGAGCCTTCCAATGTTCCACAAGCAATTTTTCTGTACCCTTCCAAGATGAACTGTTCCTCTGTGTGTTCTCCAGATGCTAGTCTCTGGAGGCTAGGAGTTCTGAGAAGTTACCATGCATGTTACTTTCAGATATGGTTGGTATTGAATAAGGAAGAAGAATTTTTCTTTCCCATAGCCGAAATATGCTGATATTGTATCACATCCTGCAAATGCATGGATGAAGAGGATATGTGTGGGTTCAAACTCATAAGTGCTACCAAGGCCCATTAGCAAAACGAGAAAGCCAATATACTCGCTTAGAATTATCACACTGCCGGATTTTGCTGCTTGGGAAATATCTGCGTCAATGATCAATCCAGCTGCATCTGGTTTTGCCCATTGATCTTGGATGCCTTATTTTCAGTTTTTGCTTTAGTATCAACATTACACGGTTCTTGCTACTCTCATTTGTTGCATCACTGCAGCACTGAAAATGATGTCTGCTGACGTTTCCAACTACAAAACATTTCAGATGACTTTATACCTCTCTGCGCAGCATCACTTCGATATCTGTAAAATATAACTGTGATGTTGGATCTATAGTTTGTTGTCAAATGGCTTCATATTTTCCACAGAAACAGCCAAGGTCTTCACTACGATGCCACATAACCTTATGCTGGAGGCATCATCCGTCCAGAACAAAACTTTATGTTGGGTGTTGCATCTTGAAGAGATTTAAATGCTTCATATAGAGACAATTTTGTTTTCTTGAAGTACGGAACAAATTAAAATGGAAAACATTGTTTCAATCCATTAAAATTGAAAAGAAATGGATTTATGATTAATTTTTTACTTATTATGACTTAATTTTGGTTGCGTAAATAAACTTTGTTCCATAATATTATGTTTTCAATTTTGCAAATCTGTTTTTCAAACTGGTACAAATACCATCAGATACTAGAACGGACAGATAGCTCAGTGGTTAAGGTATCTGACTGAAGATCGAAATCCCGTTCTCAACAGTAATTTTCAAAGGCCATTAACCCGAGCTTTCAGTCTAGCTGATGCGCTCATTAACATTAAAAAAAAAAAATTCTTCTACGTGATATAATGTTTGTGAGACCCCCTTTTACGATCCCGTTACTGGACTGCTTGCCTTCTACATTCTTACTGTTTACAGCTGTTACAAGCTCTAAACCTACAGACTAACAATTACGTGGCAATTTTGGAAATGAAATGTTGATGCATGATGAAGATTTTCTTGATCATATCATTTTCAGTGATGAATTTTCATTGCACCTAAATGGAAATGTAAATACTCACAATGTGTGCGTCACGGGGTTAGTTAATCTCCACAAGATGGTAAACTGCATCGAGACTCCCCAAAACTGAACTTTTTTTGTGCCATATGTCAGCAAAAAGTTAAGACGCCTTTCTTTTTTGGCGAAGCAACTAACTAGCGTTTCTTACCTTGATGTAGTACAACAATGGCTCTTTCATCAACTGCAAGATGAACCAGAGAACTTCATTTGGCAGCAAGTTGTGTGCCACCTCACTCGCAAAACTAAGTACACGATTGTTTAAATGACGTTGTACACAACCGCTGGACTGGCCACCATGGGATGGATGACAGAGTTTGTTTTGCATGGCTACACCTTAACCTGGTCCGACACCATGGGATTTATTTCTTTGGAGGTTCATAATGGATCATATGTAAGTACTACCAGCTGACCTACCCAACTTAAGAAACAGGACTGAAGCAGTTGTTGCATTAATTACTCCAGACACACTGATCAAGGTACAGCAGAGTACCGCTAATCCGAACCCGGTAATCCGAACATGGCAAAAAATGAGTCTAAGTATGAAAAATGGTAAAAGAATTAAAATAGAGTTCATACTGTATTTAATTGCACAGTTAACTGTTGTCCATACACACAATTTTAATTTACACAGTAAAGTACACACGTATTAGAAAAATTAGCAAGAAAACATTAAGTTTGAACGGTGCATAACAATAAAAAAAAAATGTCAAACTTACGATAATAGTTACAATGCTTACAAGTGTCCATTTTATTCCTACTTTTTAGAAGACAAAAACTCATTGTTTTTTGGCGTAATGAAGACAGTCTATTATATGACACAAAGTTGCACACAATACAACTGTCAAGCGTGCCAGTGATCAATAACTAACATTAACTGAGCAGTTTGTGAGCTGGCTGACAGCACACTGACCTTGAACAGTTCAAACATGTCAACAAAGGGAGGGAGTGAGAGTGAGCCATTGTCCCCCACTTGTTCCCAATTGTAACCATGGTGTACCTTATTTACGTGCTTGGTATACTTCATTCTAGAAACTGGTCACTGTAATTCCAGCTAATCCAAACAAATCGGTAATCCGAACAAGGCCTGGTCCTAATTAGTTCGGATCAGCGGGACTCTACTGTATAGGAAGAACTCGCCTATAGACTGGATGTGTGCCGTTTGACAAATGGGGCCCCCACTGAGCAACTGTAGGTGAAAAAAAACTCTGATTTGCTCCTTCATTTGATATATCATTTATAATTAATTGTAAATCAAATAATAAAGATTCTGCAAATCCTCTAAACCCCAATATTCATTTTGAAACACCCTGTACAGTGGAGATTAAGTGGGAAGAGTTCAGGGAGATAAGAAGGGTGAGAAAATATTTATTACAAAACAGAATATAATATGGAAGCAACATACTAATCTTAGGAGGAGGTTAAAGAGGTTAGTGAAAAGAGAACAGTACCAAGTTAAGGACAGAAAGGCAGTAGGGCAAGACTGCCCAACCAGTTTTGTAGACGGGGCATAATTTTGGTTCTAAGTTAACCTGCACACCATATAATACTTGCCTACAGTTACAATAGATATTTAAATACAATAAATATATAAGTAAGTAACATGGTTTAACCACAATCAAAAAAGTAAAAATCAAGCAGTTTTTTTACTATAATCAAAAAGTAAACATCAATGAGACCTTTGCTGAGGTTTCTGAACTAGCATATTCTAGATCACAACTATTGGTGGGCATATTCAAATGTGCTGGTGGGCCACTTTGGGATTGTAGTAGGGAATACTTAAAACAACTAAACAATCAATTAATAACAGCAAAGAAGGAAGCTAAAGGTGGATTTATTAATAATATTACTGGTGCAGAGGGACCACTGAATGACACTTCTACAAATTTCTATGGCAACGATAGAAAACTGATAGGAGTGGAAGGTATCTAGAATAAGAATGGAGAGCTAATTACTAGGAATTTGGAAATGGCAGAGATGTCACATATGTTCTTCACCCATTGCTGCCTTCAACTTTGGTGACAGATGAGTCATTTTCCCCTTCCTTGCAATTTATAGATATATTAAGGGACTGATTTAAAGAGACCCTCAGGGACTATCATCCAGTGAATGGGGGAAAGGGGGGGGGGAGATAAATCAGAGTAGCGTTTCCATATAAGTAGAAAAGAGGAAACTACAAAATTTGAAATAGATCCTCAGAAAAAATAAAATAACTAAGAAACATAAAAAAAAATTGCAAAGGGAGTGGTGTAGATAATATTACCACAGATGTTTTAAAGATACTGGACTACAATATTGTACCTTACCTTGAGATATCATTTAAAATAAGTCTAGAGTCTTGTTGCTTACCAGAGGACTGGAAAAGAGTGATAGCAGTACTGGTTCATGAAGAAGTGACCAATTGGGTTTAAAACTATAAGTCAATTAGTTTGACATCAGTAAATGGCAAAATGGTGAAGAGAATAATATGCAACTGAATCATCAAAAATGTCTGAGGAAAGAAACTGATTTGCAAATTTACAGCATGGCTATGAACAAAGATATTCATGTGAATCTTAGATGGTGAGCTCTGTATGCAAGATATTTTGGATGAACTGGATAACGAAGGCCAAGTTGACAATGTAGCACATGATCTTTCATCTAGCGTTTGGCAGCGTAAACCAAAGAATGGTTTTAAATAAGTTGAAAACTATTGGAATAGATGAAAAAGTGACTTACTGCATAGAGGAATTCTTAAAAGGCTGAAAGCAAAGTAACAGTAGGAAGAGGTGGAAGTGAAAATGGAAGTGACATAGGGGAGTGTAATGGGGCCATTTCTATTCATCATTCTAAGGAATGATTTTGTTGATGATTTAGTCAGAAATTAGGTTGCTTGCATTTTTTTTTTACTGCTTTACGTCTCTCAACAGCGAGGTCTTAAGAGACGGGAAAGGATGGGGGGGGGGGGCAAGGAATGGGAATGAATTCGGCCACGGCCTTTTTCTGAAGGAAGCATCCCGGCATTTGCCTGGAGTGATTTGGGAAACCATGGAAAACCCAAATCTGGATGCCCGGACGGGGATTCGAACCGCCGTCCTCCCGAATGCGAGGCGAGAACGTTAACCGTTACACCGCCACGCTCGGCGGGTTGCTTGCAGATGACAATGATATTTAATAAGATCAAAATGGGAGAAGCCCATGAATAGCTGCACGATGACACGGTTTTTAGCTGGGTGTGTCAACATGGAATGAAGATAAATGCAAAAGAGTCAGCTTGTTAGGTAAAAAAAACTAAAGGTTATTTATAATTATACAGAATTGCTTGCTGAAGGCTTGAAGTTTAACAATTTTGACATAAAATTTGATAATAAACTCAACTGGACAGGACACATTGGGAAACTGGTAGGAAAAGATTAACAAAATCCTTTATTTATTGGGGAGGATGAGAAGAAGATGTATCAGAGAAATGAGGGAATTGGATTACAAAACTTCAGCCAGAGCATTGTTTGAATATAGTAGGACTGAGTGTGGTGGGTGAATGTTAACACTTTGGCCTTACATTCAGCATGTGGGTTAAAATCCAGATCACTCAAGGTAAATATCAGGATGGATCCTTCACAAGGCCATGGCTAAATTCCTATCATTCCTTAATCCTCTCTCCCCCCTCCTCCTCCGTTTCCAATGACCTTGATGAGGCATAAAGTCATAAGAAATAATAATAATAGAGAGAATATTGTGGCGTATTATGGGACTCAAATTTTTTGTACCAAATACAGGAGTTGAAGGGCAAGCAAAGAGAGCAGATAGATTTGTTTATGGAAATTACTGCAGGACCTAGTGAGCAACTAATATGATTACGGAGCTTGATTGGGAGTCAGGAATACAAGAGGGTGAAGAGAGTGCACAAAGTGTATGTTGGCAATGGGGCTTGGGACATTGGTCGAAGAATTGGGATCAGTGCATGGAAAAGATGACCATTGGCATAAGCTGGCATTCAATTTAATGCATACAGGAGTAGTATTTTCTTTTGTGGATAAAGGTGTTTAAGATTGGACAACATTATCGAGTGAAGTAATGAATAATTTGCCAAAAATGCTGAAGGACTGTGAAATTAAAATTCGTAAATGTAAAAAATTGATGGGTGGAGGAATTTAACACTCAAAGTTTATAAGATAATAATAAAAAATAATAAGGAAGGAGTAATCTGATGGTTGGAAATTGCCACCTGAGGAAGCATTCCTCTGCAATTCAATTCGATAAAGTTGTCAAATGTCATCATATACTTACTTCTCCCTTATGAGTACACAGATGATCTTTCAAACGCCATGGTCTTCTAAACTGCCGATTACAACCATCATATGGACAAATGTATGGTTCCTCTTCATTTGGGTTTAAGGAAAGTTCTTTGTCTAACTGTGATACTTGTTTCTCACTGTTATGAAGTGCACTTTCATTATTTTCCTTCAAAGAGATTTCTTGTGTCTTGGAACTTTGCTCCATGTCTGCATAGAAAGATAAATGGCTTATTAAACTTTAAAATTTGCAATGAATCATTAAGAAATATTTTCTTCCTTTTTTTCTTTGTCAACACAAACAAAAATGAAATGGCAAAAAAGATACCTATGTTGGTAGAACATTCTACTAATACAAAATTCAAAGGAACAGCTACAACCTTTATGGAAATACTAAATAGTAGCTCACTACAACACTTTCAAATAAAGAGCTGCCAAACAATACAGAGGGCAAAAGATACATGAAGAGTTTCCAGGGAGTGTCCATAAACTGCGAGGCTTAGTAAGGGAGGGAGGCATTAAGTAGGAAGCTATGATGTTGGGCATGGAGGCGGGGGGCTGAGCCCAACTACAAAGCTTTCCATTCATTTTATTTGCCACAGTCAAAATTTGTAATGGAATACAAAACAGTATATGGAAATTTATTTCCGTCATTTAAATTTAAGTATCTCCATAATTTAGATACCCTATATAATGATGTATGCAAGTAACTTGTAACTCATACTGTTTGGGTTGTACATGGCACGAGTATTTGATCTAACTGACTTGTGATGGCACATTATATGCTGAAAAACATTAGTCACACAATACCGAGACAAATTCAATTACCCATTTCACACAGGATTTTCCATGGCAATGACATTTCATTTTTTTTTCCCTTAAAAAAAAAAAAGCTAATCTGATTTGGACCACACATGTCACCACACAGCTCATTGATAAAACAATTAAATTTTGCCCTTTCACGTGAATTTCAGTGCATCTTTAGTTATAGTGCTTACTGAAATATTATTTCAATTTCAAAGTGTGGTGTAAAGTAGAGCTGTACAAAAAACTTTACCAAGCTTATCAGGGATATTTTTCCAGCAAGTTTTCAATATCCAAAATGGTATCAATGAGCTATGGAAATCTTTTAAGCAGGACACACAATAATTCCCTGGTAACATAGAAACAAATGTGATAAAAATGCAGAAAAAGAAAATTCAGCATGTATAGTTTGTTCTATTTCATTAATTAACAAGCAATGATGAATGAGATGAGGAGAATGTTTTTACTAAGACCTCGAAAAGAAAAGGATCCTTGACTGTAGCTGACAAAGAGGTTTTTGCAATAACTGATTATAAAAAAGTATACAAAGTAAATATTGGTCATTTTCATTATAAACCCAATAATTTTAACAATAGTCTAATAAGCAAATACACTGAAAAATGTCTTCTGGAATTAATGAATTAACAGGGGGGAAAAAAGGTTCCACACAGGAGGGAGGAGGGGAGGCTGTCAAGGCAAAAACCATTACAGGCCACATGGGGAAAAGAGGGGGGGGGGGGAGGGTTAAAAGAGGTTGAAAAAGAGCCATGTAGTTTATGGATGCTCCCAAATAAACAATTTACATCAACTTTTAGGGCAAATATTTTTGCTTTCATGCTAGAAGAATTTTTATCTTATTTTATTCCTGCAGTCTTTAAGTAATGCTACAGTAATAAAGATAAAACTAGGTATGAACCAATAGCAAGTTTTTTTTTTTTTTTAATCATAATACCTACCACAAATATAGCTCAGCTAAATTATCAGGGTTCATCTAACATTTGTGTTTAACAATGGACTTTGTTAAAAGCACTATTTTAGAGTAATTCCTTTGTAATTGTGCGGGAGGGGAAAGGAGGGAGAAATTTCAAACAAACTTTGTTTAGAAATTATGACAGTTATTGGAAATTGGTTTTATACAGTTCTCAACATTATCAGTGTACCAATAAATGTAGTTATGTGTACCGGTTAAGATTGGTTCATCTGTTTGGGCATGTGTGTTGAGCCACTACCATTCTGGGCCGAGTATGTATAACATTACGACTGCAAGGCAGCAAACTTTTTCAATTAAAATATATTATGCATATGAAATTACTGTTATAACTGACTAATTAGTATATAAATATCATTCGTACAGGGATCATATCAGCCCTGTCAAACACAAGTTGAGATGATCCCTGGGCCAATGAGATTTGTACAATTGTGATGCAATATTACATATATGTCCTGTAAACAACGATCTATTAATATAATAAGCAGGCTGTCATGTATGACGTCACATGTCACGGCATGACAATTTAATGAAGTCACGCAATAACATCACACTTTACGCCATTATTCTTCTTAATGCGCCTTATGTGATAACATTTCCAAACATCTGCGAATAAATTAATTGACAGAACACTGAAATAAAAGTATGTATAATTTAGTTTTTTTTCTTCAAAATAATTTAAAATGTATCCCATTATTGAAATTATTAATTCGTTTAAACGGAAATAGTTACACAGATCCTGATCTGTGCATCCTACACTACACTTGAAACAAATATTACGTGGCATATTTTAAGTTTATAAGATTTATTTTAATTTCCCTTGTTTCCACTGTGTAATGTTACTGAGCCTATTATTTCAGCAACTGTGTCAGCCATTCAAACGTTTTAATATTGATCTGAATCACAGATAACAAAAAAGAAATGTGCAAAAACCCTATAAGATTTTCGATCAAATTTATATTGCTATGCATTATTGCCACTAAAACGCGATACTGTTCATGAATTAATATGCGTGAGATATAAGTATTGTTCTCATGGATGCAAGTTTATTGTAATACGTCTTTAGGTTGAAATGCAACCTGGACCCGGATGGAAACTGAAACCATTTGCTACAGCGCAAGGCAGAGCTGGCTTAAGGAATATCGGGGCCCCCTGCGAAGTTTGATTTCGGGGCTCCCTACTTCTTTTCTAGATGTACTTTTGCCTAGACTTTTGAAAATTTTCGTGACTTTATATATACATACATGAAAATCTTACTGAATTGTAAAAAAACATTACTTTAAAAATTACTCTCCTAAATCATCACTTTTCTTGCTTTGTAAACAGCGAAGACCTGCACTAACTTCTCCACGTTGAGGGAACGCGTAATTTGCCTATCCAATGCTATTATGGCAATACCTCTAAGCCGCTTATTGAAGATCTGCGATAGTTTTTAATTATCTTTAACTTGAAGAAGCTACGTTCTGCAGAGGCAACAGACACTGGCATGCATAAAAAGTTCTTAACACAATTGATACATTTGGGAAAATTTCTTGCAAGTTTTTTTCGAATATGTACTGAAGTAATTCTAAACATGTGTTGGTTTCTTGTGGGAGCTTAGGTGACAATGGTTCCAATTCATTTTCAAGAGCCTCCAAATTTAGATCTTCTGACTACGTTTTAGCGTCTCTCAAAACATCTGCAAGTTTTCTACATCCTGTGTTGAGATCGTATTCATTTGTTGCCAAGTTCTTAATGTCTAAAATAACACCGAACACGTCACAATCGACAATAGGGGTATTCTGTCCTGTTTATAGGAAAATGGGATCAACAATGAAGGTGCTGTCAACACTAGGACTATTGTGAATGCAGCTTGTTAACACTCTAAATTTGTAGACGATTTATTTTAGCAGGAAAATTGTTCGTTAAGTAAGGACAAATTTTGAAGGGGATCGTGGAGGGGCCCCTTCAAGCTTGAGGCCCTCCGTCACTGCGGTTCTTGCGGTAGCATTAAACCAGCCCTGGCACAAGGCACGAGGAATTACACTGAATTTTATTTTATAACAATTCTATTTAGTTAAGCAATTGCTAAGACATGAATTGTCAGAACACCAAAAGAAAAGTATGTATTTCATTTAAATTGGCATATTAATTATCAGTTTTTTTACTGAAATCATTACATGGATTGAATTAAGTTCCAAATTGATAGCGATATATGTGACCTAAACCACAATTAAATATTACGTGGCATAGCATAAGTTGTTAAGATTTATTTTTAGCATCCTTCGTTCTCACTGAGGTCATTATTTCAGCCTATGTAAGCTGTCTCAGCCATTAAAATATCAATCATCATCACAGGTATTAAGAAAGAAAGGTGTCGGAACCTGTGAAGATTTGGGATCAAATTTATTTCGCGATGCATGATGACACTGACATGCAATACAGGGAATATATTAATTCGCATATGACTAAGCTTTGTTTTGCTATCAGCAATATTAGTGGAGATTGTGGTTAGGCTGAAATGCAGCCTGGACCAGGTTAACAACTGAAGATTTTTGCTACAGCACAGGGGACAATAAATTACAATGAGCTTTATTTTATAACAATTCTATTCAGTTAAGCAACTGCAGAGAAATAAACTACCATAAAACTCAGTTAAACCTGTCATTTTTGACAGGCTTTGGGGCCAGTTTTTCATAATAAAATGCCCGTCCCGAAAAAAAATATGATCAAATGTGAGTAGGACAGATACATCCATATGGTTACTACAGATTAGATGATACTGTATGTTTAGTATGCTGACATGCAGCAATGAGAGTAAATATGGCATAATAAATAAATGCCCATGATATGTGCCAAAAAGACTTTTTAGGTACAGAGAAAAATAAATATATGATAATTGATAACAATTTTATAATAAACTGAATTGGGTATGACACATTGGGCAGGTGTTAGGAAGAAGTTTCAAAATCTTTCATTTAATGGTGAAAGTAATTACAGGATGCATCATGAAAGTGAGGTAGTCTAAATATCAAAGCTTGTCCAAAACATTGCTAAAGTATGAAGGACTAGAATGGGGCAGACATTTTGAATATTTAAAAAACAAATAAATAAAGGAATTGGAAGGAGTGCTCAGAAGAGAAGCTAGATTTGTTTCTGGAAATTACAGCACCGTGAGTAATTGATATGATAAAGTTGGGAATTACTGGAAGACAAGAGGTGGATGGAGAAAGTGTACCCACAAATTACACTTTATTTTGTTATCAATGGAAAGAAAACATCACACAAGAACATATTTTTTTAATTTGCATCAACCATGCATAAACAGAAGCAGGAGAAGAAATTTCGTTGACACTAGCAGGTGCAGCCCTTGCTGTAGACAATGACTACTCGCAATTGGCAGCCAAGATTGAAACAGGCAGCACTATCATAACCATGGCGACACAATTTGATGATAAATTCTTATGTAACTCCACAAAACAAATCGAAAGTAAAGAATACAAATTTTTGATATCTTGCTTAGACCGGCATTACACTGTAAAAGATCTTTGTCAAAGAACTTTGATAAAAGATATTTTATAAAATATTTTACAGTGTAAAGGGGCATATTTTATAAAAGATTTCTTTTATAAAATGTAAGACGTTGGCATTACATTTTATAAAAGATTTCACCACTCTGAAAACGTAAACAAAGAAAAGGGCGCAAGGGACGTTACCAAAGTTGGTTATGACTGCAGTATCCACAAAAATCTTTATTTCTGAGTATGAACAGAAGGAAATGTTGTAAAGTCAGAAACATGTAGACTGTAAGATTAGGAATAAGAAGGCAAACACTTTCCCAAAGTTAATCAGTGCTGTCGAAAACATAAAAAAGAAAATTAATGTGTTAAGAAACTAGTATTTGACAGGTTTCTGGAATAATAGCAGACGGAATGCGCAGACCAATGCGTGTGCTATATTGCAGAATAGTGTAGATCCGCCACCAGCAATTGAGTACAACCCATTGCACATGCACCGTAAAAATAAACACCCAATAGTATATACGGGGAAATGGAGAAATTTATGAAAATATTGTGGTACAAATTTATTGGACCTATACTTTAGCATCGACCAAATTTTTATAATTTGCCATGTCCTCACATTGCAGCTCTTTCACTAAACTTTGATGAACTCCTATCATATCAAGTCTCGTAATCCACGGTCTAACCTAAATATGCTTTCTTCTCTTCTTTATCTTCAATAAAATACATATTGTGACAGCTGCACTAACTGTGTCTGCAAAAGCTTACAAGTTTACTTCATTCATTTCAAGGAACTATGATGAAAAATTTTATATAGTGTAATGGGACTGAAAAAATATCATAAAATATCTTTGATAAAATAAATATGATAAAATGTTTTATAAACAATATTGGACAAAGATCTTTTACAGTGTAATGCCGGCCTTAGATAGTGAATGTCAAAAATCAGTTATAAGTATAGTTTGTTGTGCTTTGGAGACGGTTTTCTTCTGGTCCAGGCCATATTTCAACCTAATCACATCTGGAAGGTAGAAATTTTTTCTTTTTTCCTGATTCAGATCGCATTCGACCTAGCTACCTTAATTTTGAGATACAATATCTCGTGAAATAAAAAGATAGGGGAAAAAATTATTTTACTCTCCATCTGTCTTGCAGAGATACAGAATAATCCAACACTGAATTTGGCTTTGGCAAAAAATTTCTTTTGGTCCAGGCCACATTTCGACCTAACCAACAAGATAAATGTTTCATCAAGTTACATAAGAATCTATTGTCAAATAGTGGCACCACAGTTATTGTAGAACCCCCCTGTAACATATACAAATTCAGTATTTGTTACTATCTTGCGAAGAGTTGTGTCAGCCCCGGATCATTCATGCAAAATTCTCTAATCTGTCGTGTATGGTAGTGGTGTCAGCTCTGAACCAAAAACATAAAAATTATATATGAGGAGTAGTGTCATATGAGGAGTAGTATTATCCCATGACTAACTGTGCAAAAACTAACTGCAAGGTCTGTAATACCACCTAACTACTGAATCCTTAAGTATGTACAGGGCGTTCGCCGGGAAACGCAACCCACTGTTAGCGCTACAAGGAAGAAACTGCTCCCGGCGAGCGAGCGGCCAGTTTCCGGTATTGTTCGACCGTCGGCCGCGGACTATTTCATAATAATTACGCTTCATAAACTTCATAAACTTGTGTGCTAAGCATTTAAATGTGACGTAATTCATTAGATTACCTTATAAAAGATGCTGGAAGTGTTGACCCTCTTGTGTAATGCACATTTCACATCTTCTGAACATATTTCGAGACACACGCTGCCCTAACTGACTTAATGATTTTTTGGGTGACTGTTCTAGTCGAAAAGCGATATCGTCAATTTTCTCCTCTGTGAGAATACGGTTGACCGACAGTCTCTTTTTGTTAAAAAATGAACCCGTTTCTCTTACTTTTTTAACCAGACGCAGAATTGTTGATTTAGCTGGCAGTAAAGCACCAGGAAATTCGCGACGAAATTTACTGCGACACTTTTTAAACGACTTCTTCTTCACATATGTATCGTAGAGAAATATTCTTTGTGGCAAACTGTAACGTACCATAATTTTACTCACACTCAAACACGGTACAGATTAATAAGAGTATGAAGCCCCAAACCAGCCAAACCGCAAAGAAACGTTTATTCACAACACTGATTAATAAGAGACTGAAGTCACAAACTATCTACAATGCAAAGAAACCATTCTTAACAATGTAAGGGTCACTGCACTGCACTGTTGGGGCAGCGGAGGTGTTAAACAGTGCGGTGATTCACGGTGCCGTGTGGCGGAAACTGCTGGCGTGACTGACCGAGCAAGTTGCCGACGGCAACAGACTGGGAGGGTAGCGTTTTCCGGCGAACGCCCTGTAATTATATTTCATATGTAGACCTAATGATACAGAGTGCCTTACAGCCTAACAGAGCCTGTTAGCATGACATTATAGGCCTATTATAGGGTAAAAAGACTAGTGAATGAACAGTTAAGAGTTTAAAATTGTTTAAAAAATTGACAATCATTTGTAAGTTGAAAATATTTAACACACTGTATTTGGTTGTAACCATTTGGGTGTGAAAAAAATCTGGGAAAAATATAAAACATTAATTCTTAAAAATTTTAACATTTTGTAATATAAATTTGAAATATCTACCAAACTCCAAGTGAATGAACACTTATAGCTAATAAGTGAACACAATTAATCCAATCAGATCTTATGAACTTTTCAATCTCTGGTACAGTGTAAACTTCTGATGATCAGGAGGATGTGGCAGATACAAGTTTTGGAGGTTGCATTATTTCTTTGTTATCTTCTTGAAGATACCAGATTTTGTCTTCAGGACAGACCATTTCCAATTAAGCCCTTGAACATCACACAAGCTTAAGGCTTTTACTTCAAATTTTTTGGTTTTCTTTTGTGTTATGGTACCAAGAAAAAATTATTTTTCATATTCAGCAACCAGATATGTTTGTTTAATTTGTATGTTGTCTACATTCAAAGCTCTTGATTCTTGGCTGTGCAGGTGACACTGCGTCATGTTTCTTGTAGCCGTTCTGCCCTAGAAGAAGACCCCAGAATGAGGGTCGAATCATCGGCTACAAGAAACATGACGTGGCGCCACCCGGGCAGCCAAGAATCAACTGGCTCCGTGGAAGCCTACGATTACATTCAAAGCACTTCCTTCATTTTCAGGGTCCGATTTTTAAGATATGAAATCCTCTAGATTGTTAATAGTATCATCAGAGTCATGCAATGACTTGTCATCTCTATATTCTGTCAATTTATTTTATTCTTCCTCCAACATTCTTTCCTATTTTTTTAAAAATGATTTCTTTCTTTTTCTTCGAATTGTCACCTTTTTTTTTCCTTGGCTTTTCTTTGTTTAAGTTTTCTTTTCTTCAATTGATGTCATGACAAAAGGTATTTTTAATTTGACTTTTTTTTTGTATGGCTTCCTTGTTCTCCAGTAATTTCAGGCCAAGAAAGGTGTTCTTTCCAAATATCCTCTGGATTCCCAGCTTTTTGTGAAATGTTGGATGATGTTAGGGCTGTTGAAGTCGAGGGAATTTGTTGAAATAGTCTAACTTGTTGAAGACAGTGAAGTAGGCTTATTAGGAGTAACAATTGTAGATAATAAAGTAGGTACAGTGTTAGGCTGGAGTTCTTTACCATGATGCAAGCTTATGGTTTGATCATTAGAATCAGATTCAATAGGAGTTAAGTTGTCATCCCTGTTGGCTGGATCAAGATCAATTTAAAAAACTTTGGAACTAGCAGCAGGATTGTTTTCAGTGTCATTGGTTTCCATTTCATTTGATGTATTCCCATTCACCTCAAAATTTCTTCCAAATTAAAAATAACACTGGTGCTTGCACATCATTCAAATAAAAAGAAGAAAATGTGTGTTCATTCACTGTCAATTTACTTAAAGTGAAGGAACACTGACCTTTATTGCTGTTCGCTTACTGGTAAGTCAACATTTTGTTCATTCAGTGGATTGTAGATGATCAGGAAGGTTTAGTTATAAGAAAAATCTAGCTCACTTTTAAAAATTTATCTTCCAACGAAAAATACCAGTGAAGGAACACCTGTTCATTTCTTGGTTTGAGGTATATTTGAGATCCAGTAAGTGAACATCCCTCCTAAACTCTAAATGAAGCCATGCTGCAAAAATTAAAACTAATAAAAATATACCTTGATTTTCCTTAATTATACTAACACATATCAGATGCACAATGAACCCCAAACAATACCAAGTTTTGTTTTAAATTAAGGGAAGTACTCTGCTTATCTTACTATTTTAGCACTGGAACCACCATCTGCATAAACAACAACAATTTGCCATTTTTCTATCAGTAGTTCATATGACTCAAACAGCCAATCAAGTCCAACTTAGATTCCAAAATGAAGTAGGAAGCTTTTGATACCAAACTAAAGGCTATAAATAAACAAATTACCTTATTTCTAAACATTTTTTCCAGACTGTTGATTCATTGGGGTCTGTTCACTCACTGGTCAGATAACCCTATACACATTTTATTCTGTGTGCATGACATTAGCAGGAATTCTTGCAACACCTCAAACCTACTGAATTGCATATAATTGTGTTTTAAAAAGTTTAAACAAAAGCCCTTAGCTGTGAAACAATTATTATTACAGTAAAAAACAATCAATAAAATATTCAGTGCAAAAATCTGGAGTATTTTTAATTCCTATAATTGTGTCATCAAAAAAAGCATAATTTCAGTTGGAACACCATTAACTACATGAATCCAATCATGAGAGGAAGTGGCCTCAACCCAGCCACAACCTCCACTACTATTACTGTAAGAAAATTAGGGTTATTTTCGACTTGGCGATTCCGGCCGCCTGGCGACATGGTTTGTATACATATAAAAAGTTCTCTAGTTTCTATAACATTAGAAATATTTGTAATGGTTAACACCGCTAATTTACTGAGCAATTAAGCACAAATAATTCCATAAACAAAATTCTACGAGGCACACGGATCAACTTACCTCTACCAAAATTCGGCAAAAATTGTAGCTAATAATTTCGCCTAATCTTCATACATCACGCGCAAAAAATAAAAGAATGAGTATTCTATTGTACATCACGATTTCCGATACAATAACATTAAATAATATCGTTGTAAATACTGCAGTAGTCAGTCAGAAGACGTATTATTTACCAAGCATTAATTCCGATGTAATTCAGCCTGGACGATTATTTTCAACCAGAAATTAGGTAGTAATACAGCCTAGACCAGCATGAAACCGTTAAATGTACTTCGGAAATAATTTCTAGCGGAGTCTTGCGTTTAACCACTGCATTATTATGATATACCAACTCCTAGCGGAATCGCAATCTCCAGTAATCCCATAATGGGTATCTTGCAATCCAAAAAGAATCATATAATTTTTTTTAAATTCATTTTTTCAATTCTTATAAATATTTTGACCGGTCAGACGTTTAACAAACATCCCAGAGACAATATGCTACAAAGCTCGAACCAAAGACAACAATAAGCCGTTGCAGAAACAATCATGGAAACAATAATAAATATCAGTGTATAATCCTAGAATGAACATGTGAGATGAAACAGAATAATAATTAATTACATAATTAAAATTGTAATCGAGCGCACGCTCCTATGGCAAATTACCTACACACCATTCTTCCCATTTTCCTGCTCCCACCAACTTTGGCCTCTACAAATTTCAACTGTAAATTGTTTCAACGTTTTCGATAAATTATTCATCATTTCTCTTTGTAAGTTATTCCAATCCATGACACTCTTACCTAAAAAAGAGAAACTTCTTAAACCCTTGTGTTTGAAATCGAGTGCCAAATAGTGGTCATGGTCGTCTTTTCCCTTCCATGCATTACCTTTAATTCTTACACCAATATATTTCCATGCCTCATCACCAAAATAAGTACTACCATGACCCTTTTCACTCTTCTTCTGTCTTTCAGTGAATCCTCTCTTTTTTAGGTAAGAGTGTCAGGGATTGGAATAAGTTACCAAGGGAAACGATACACAATATACCAAAAACGTTGAAACAGTTTAAAATTTGTAGAGGGCAAATGTATGTGGGTGCAGGAAAGGGGGAAGATGGGTGTGCAGGGAAATTGCCAACGGAGCATGTGTTCCACTGCAATTAAATTAAATAAAAATTCCATCTCTTTTATCATATTTGTTACTAATTGCATTCTGCGATAATTTCCAGAAATAAATCTATCAGCTCTTCTTTGCACCCTCTCCAACTCTTGTATTTGATGCTCAATATGTGGGTGCCATAGTACACTACCATATTCAAGTAATCGCCAAAGTTTTATAACCCAATTCCTTTACTACTCTCGTACATCCCCTCATAACTTCTTCCTGCAAGTGCAGACTTTTGAAATATTCGCCTCCTATCTGTCCAATGTGTCCTGACCATTACATTACAAGTCTTCAATAAGCATAATCAACCTTTAGTTTTTTATCCGTGTATCTAATAAGATGACACTTTCCATACATCTTCATCCGATTTTTACAAACTCAAATAGATATCATGTCCAGATCAGCCTACAGATGTTTACAGTCCTCTACCGTTTTGATCCTTTTATATAGCGTTATGTCATCTGCAAACAATCTAATTTCTGAAAGTAAACAATTAGGACAGTTATTCATTAGAATAATGAATAGCAATGGTCCCAATACGCTACCCTGTGGCACACCCATTTTACTTTTACTTTTTTTGATACTGCGCTTCCTACCCTAAATTTTTGTTTTATACCTTTATAAAATTCCTCCACCCAGCGAATTACTTTCTCATACACTCTATTCATTTTTAACTTATTTACTACCATTTTATGGCTCATTCTGTCAAAATCCTTTGAGATATCTACTGCTACACTATCAATTTGGCCTCCCTTGTCCATTTCATCCGAAATATCTGGCATATATCCCACCAACTGAAATTAGCATGAATATCCTTGCCCAAAGCCATGTTGCCCATTTGAAAACCCCTATTACTCCTATTATAGTACACAGGTTCTCTACTTCTCTTTATTTTCTGTTTTCCAATAAATTTGTCTTCCCTCTCTCTCATTATCTCCTAGAACTCTTTCCACCTTAACTCTACTTGAGTCTTCCTTCCATTTTCAGAATGGTTCTCTTCAAGTTCAAAATCTGTACCTTTTCATAATTGTCCCTATTTTCACCTTCAGTTTTGGCTGCTGGTTCACTCAATCCTGTAATATCCATCAGAACTGCTTCATGATCACTTATTCATTAGGTTACTTGATACCCCACAAGGTTATCATCGGGCTTTATTAGGAGTATAACCAAACATTTTATCCCCTAGCGTTTTGCTCCACCACTTATGTAAATCCTCCTTCCCTTATTAAGGTATTTGCAAATCTCGGTTCCCTTGTGTTATTTATATTATTTCCTACCCAGTTTACCACTGGTAAATTTAAATCCCCACGAAAAATGAACATTTTATTCCCACCTCTGAAATAGGATTATAAATTTAATTTCTCCCCATGAGCCTTATCTTCATCCATCATTATTCCATTGCGGCAGGCAGCTAACACACCAGAAATCTATCCCAAAAAACTGATGATCTTGATCTATGAACAACTGCGAACTGTGGTAATTGTTGCTAACTGGTATAGAAACACCCCTACCAATTGCAGTAGTGACCCAGTCAGCTTATCGACAAGAGTGGACAGGGTAAACTTCCACTGGAATCGTCGATAAGGATCGATCAATGGAGATCGACCATGGTTCTGATATGAATATTCGTCGTAGGTCCCAACTGCAACACCTGACAGGTCATATGGCTCAGTACATTCAGATTTTAAGATACAAATGGAGGTTAAATTATTGTAAACGGCAGTTGCATATTCACACATTTATTTATATGAGCAATGACTGATGGTATACGTGAATATTTACGTTTTTTAATTGGCTTTTGAACAAAACATTAGTGATAGGGCCAAGGACTAGGCGAGCATGTAACTGATGGGCGCCTCACAGCCCAAATTAAATGGAATATTGATAATATCTCTACAAGACTATGTTCACATGAATCTGACCCTCTAACTGTCCACACCAGCTATCGCAGCAGAGCCCACCTTATTATCAGACGCCTGGCAACATCTTCTTATCTGTGACGGCCGCCTCGGCGGCGCCGGCGACAACGCCCTCGGCGTCGATGTCTTACGTTGAAAGACTTTCGTAGGGAGACCGTCAGACCCTTGCCCCCATGGATTAAATAGATACTTTCCCTTCCTATCACCACTGTGTATAGAGGGCACTACTCCTCGCTAACCTGCAGTATGAAGTCACTTTACCAGCTTGCAGTAACGACAGGCGCTTGGCAACTGGCGATTTAGAACTTGCTGATTGGCGTGCTACTTCTCAGGTCATAGCTCCTATTGGTTAATTATTTCAAGCTCACCGACCCTGGATACTGACTTGAGAATTAATATGAGGTATTTCAGCAAGTGATCGATCTAGATCACTACATTGCTTCTTTATCTCTACGGTAGGCTCTGTAATCGTTGGAAAAACCTCATTATCTAGTATTTCTTTTAACCAGGACTCTTCCCTATTAACACTTGTTATTCGTGTATCTCTATTAAGTTTGCATGATCTATTACTTTTCCATTATACTTTTACAGTTCACCAGTAACACCCTTATTGCTGGCTTTATATTTTCAGCATTAACCCCCTCCTTCCTAGTTCTACCCCAGTTAGTTATTGTTTCAGCAACTTCGTCTATTTCTTTAACATTTGTGAATTTTCCCATTGTGGATCTACAATCAGTATAACTTAGATCATCTATTTCCACCCCTTTACCAGCAGGTCCTAACCTAAAAAAAGGCGTAGTCCTGACCCCATCATCACTTCTACTTAGGTGTAAACCATGCCTAGTGAAATACCACCCACCAATGGTGCTCACAGGCACAATCACCAAGACAGAACTAATGCCACATTTACCCTCCTCACAGCATAGTCCAATTGTGGCCGGTCATGGTGACTAATGACCTGCATAAGCTCAACCGTGGTACGCTGCGCCTCCTTCACCACCTTCCTCAGGCCACTTTCTTTACTATAAACCGCGTTTCTATCAATAATATTTCCCGCACCTCCCACTATCACTACTCTTTCGTCATTAATGAAACTCCTACAAAGTGATCCTATATCCTCTACTACCTGACCTAATGTTGCACAAGGTTTGAAAAAACTTGTGACCTGGTAACCTGTGCCTAACTGATCCTGCGGTAGAGAGCCTACATCTCTCCAGTGGCTACTACCTAGCAGCAGAACCATTTTGTTTCAATTCTTTTTCCTAAAGGCTTGCTGCATCTTACCTACTCCTACATCTACATGAGGCTCTTCTCCTCCTGACTCTGGCCACAGGTCAAACCTATTTTTCCCCGTCTGGCTATTTCATCCTAGTAGTATTTCACCTACGACCTATTATCACCATCCACCCATCCTTCACAACTTCCTCCAACCCACTATATATGCTTTCTGCCTTTATAGCATGAGCCTCGACAGGCCCAGCCCCCACAGGCTGAACCTCCACTGCCTGAGCCACCACACGCTGAGCCTCCACAGGCTGGGCCCTCAAAGGCTGATTCCCTAGGCTCAGCCTCCACAGCAAGGGCCTGAGAACACTGAACTCCCTGATCGTTTCGTTCATCTCCCTCATCCTTTCATCCGTAAGACAAAGTGGATAAAACCATGGGAGAGATTCATTTATTTTCCATGTTTCTTCTTCCCTACATGCAGGGGCGGATCCAGGATTTTGGTTTGGGAGGGGCTTGAGCGTACTTTGGGTTTGTGGGGGGGGGGGGCTTGGCTTGAGTGAATTTTGGTTTGGGGGGCTTGAGTCGGGCAAAGGGTAGTATTTATAGTTAAAAAAGGTCTCCAAAATTGCAATGTCGGAGGTGCACCTAGATACTTTTGGGGGGGATGGGCCCCCTAGCCCCCCCCCCTGGATCCGCCCCTGCCTACATGCTCAATGAAACCATTTCTTACACCAACTACAACCTAACCCCTTTGCCACATATCTGCGATAAGCACCATATAGTAAGACAAGATGGGTTCATTTTTATAATTTACGCGGTGAACATAAGGTTCTAGAAGTTCTAGTTACTTTTTAATTTCATTGCTATCGTCATAAACTCAATAGGACTTGAAAAGTTCCAACTTTATGGTGATAAGAGCTACAACCGCAAATAAACATTACGGTATTATGGTTAAGTGTGTTAGTTAATAAAAACAACAGACTATTCAACAGGCCGAGGTTTGAACAGCACACAAAATTTGTACACATGTTCCTCGGGCGATACTATCACAGAATATTTGCACATAAGAAATACATATTGTTACCTATTGATGTTTAGGCTACTCTAGGCATCTTTCTTTGATGAAAAACTAAAATGCGCATCCATATCACATATAGAGGAGAAATATCAGACATTAACGTTTTCAATTCACATTGAACACCATTCAGCGAGGATTGCAAAACTTGACGTACCATAGATAAATTGTGTAACTGTCAAAAATGTTAAAACTCTCGGTGAATGTGCTTACAGTAAATTTTATATTACTTACGCTAATAACGATTGACTAACATATTCCGTTAACTTTAATGTTTTAATTTTCAGACAACTGACTAGATAAATAGCTGAAGTCAAGAAAGGAAACATAATCCAAAAAGAGTATTGTGATTTTTTGTCAGTTTTCCTACAACGAGTGAATATCTAAACTAAAGAGAGATCTGTGGCACATTATTTTTCCATAGAAATGATTTCATTTACTTACTCGTTCCTTCTTTACATACAAGCAACGCAGATTTTGATCCGGATCGTTAACTTTAAAAAAAATTGAAAACACCATCCAAATTGATGTGGTAGTTTTTGCCTGATACCGTTTCATACCTCTAAGACAAACGCAGCTTGCTTACAGATTTATTAGAGTATAGATTTGTACTCTAAAGCTTGAGAGTTACTCATAGACTCCACGGACAAGGGTCACATTTTGCGCATGTAAAATTGACTTTATTTCTCGATTATCACAAACGTTACCGTTTTCTGAGTTTTCCAAAGATGCCTGTCATGTTATACATAATAACGGAATTACGAAAGACTGATTCTGCTGGCTGTGCCGAGTAATAAGAACATGGAAGTTTGGAGAAGCCGAGTGATTCTATTACTTGTCCAGCAGTTCAGGTCTCGAATTTTCATGGTTGCAGGAAACAGAAAAAATGTCGAATTGGATTCTTAGTAAATACTGTTTAGCTTCTTCTCCCCTGTGATCGATAGTATCAAGGCTCTAAGGGCTTCGTATGGGAGACCGGGGCTAGCTGGCTACAGGGATAAGATGACGCAGTTCGTTTAGTTTCCGAGTTTACAGTTACAAATCGCCACCAATCGAGTGGCATGTTTCTTCTTCTCCTTTTCGCCCGTCACTCTAGTTTCAGAGCGATCGCCTTGATAACAAAAGTTTTATTTCACAAGGACTGATTTTTGACTTGATGAGTATTTTTTTTATGAATCCAATATTATCGATTTTTTCAATATTAGTTTATGAGTGATCTAGGAGAGCAGTAACTTACAATGTTTTTGTCTGTTTTCACTTTAGGTTTGACCATTATGGCAGCCAGAAAGTTTATTATTGGTTTTTTATTTTAAAAGTGTATAGATAAAATCTAGAACTGCTTTTGAACTATTTCATCGGTAACTAAGCACTTGACTATAGTCAATTCTCATGTATGGGAAGTATAATTTGCTCATTCGACATGATTTACTCTGACAGCAAAAAATAAAAACAATTAAGACTTTGCAGGTAATAAAAAAAAATTATGGTTCAAATTGCCGCAGATTATCTTTTTGCAGAGTTTCAGTATCAAGCAAAATCCGAAAATCGTTGACCAAAGTTATTTTTCTGAATCAGCAGTTCCAATTTTTGAATTAGAAGTAAGTTTGAATTCAGTTAGTGTAGCTCGAGTATGAAATCAATTGATTTATCAACACTTGGAGCCAAAGAATTTAATGATTTCCTCCGTTCTTTTGATACAGTTCTAACAGACTGTGATGGTAATTAATTTTAAAAAAAATGAGTCCAATAATGTGTGTGTTAAAATTAGTGTAGAAAGTCTTTTTCGTTCTTGCAGGAGTTTTATGGATTAGAGATTCGTTAATTCCTGGAAGTGAGAATGCACTTAATGGCCTTAGAAAAATGGGTAAAAGTGTGTTTTATGTCACAAATAGCAGTACTAAAACCAGAGATGAGTTTGTGGAAAAATGTAGGAAGATGGGATTTAAGGCCACTCAGGTAACAACAAATTAATGTCTGTGGTTTATCTTGCGAATAAATCGTTATTTCAGCACATCTCCTTAGTAAAGCATTGTCAATGAAACAAAACTGCACTAGGACGCATTTCTGATTGTATTTTATGGATTAGTTTAAATCGCGATAATCGTGGTATTACTAATAGGGCGCTCATTAAATTACTAGTGGTAATTACTAATAACAACTATATTCCTCGTGCCTTATGCTATAGCAAGAACATTCTGGTGCAGGCTGCATTTAAACCTAACCACAATCTCAACTAATATTGTCGCTAAAAACATCAAACAATGCAAACAAACATAAATACATTAAATAAATTTGGAACTATATTTCGGGTAATAACAACATTGCCTACATAAGGATTTATAGCTACCGTAGCGTAAGTTGTTAGAATTAATTTCATCGTACACTTTCAGTATGAAGTGGCTCTGGACTAACGCACACGCAATAATACATTCACCGTATCGCGATGTAAACTTGACATATAATTTATTGTTGAAGCTCCTATCTGATACTCGTGCAAATAATCCGAGAGTATGAAATAGACGTTAAACACCTGGTGTAGATAATATTAAAGTACAGTATCAATGATGTGAAATTATGGAAGTGAAAGTCAGCACCATCACTGCCTTTGTCGAAATAAATTGACGAAGCATCCTGTAATTAACCTCATGAATTTATGTAGAAAACCTGCAAACTGTAAGTTTCATGAATGTTAAAAATCCATCTCAAGATTGTGGCTTTTAATTAAATCAGTTTTTTTCAGCTATTTAGCTCTCTCATAGTACGCTGGTCTCTGTTTCTAATTTACCATTTCGCTCTTAATCACTGAGATGGGAATGCTTTTCGTCAGTATCTCTGTATATGTTCCTTTTTGACAATCCATAATAGCCGCAAATAAAAAGTGAAAAGTAACATTTTATTTATTTATTGCTTAGATCTAGGGATATCGAATGTCAAAAATTAGTTTTAGGTCTAGTTCCTTGAGCATTGTCAAAGTTTTTTTTCTAGTATAGGCGATATTTCAACCTAATCACAATTGCTAGGCTGAAAACAAAACACACATTGAGTTTGTCCAGAATGTAGTTCCTTGTGGCTTTGGCGATATCTTTTTCTGGTCAATGTTCATTCCAAATTAACTACCTCAGTTTTGATATACGATACCTTGAGAACTAACCAAGATATCGAAAACATTAATTTCACTTTCGATTTGTCTCGTCTGGTTACATAACAATCCATCATCAAATTTGGCTTAGACAAAGTGCTTCTTCTAGTCCACGCCACATTTCAACCTAACCACCTCAATTTTGAGATACGATATCTCGAGAAGTAAGCGAGATTTAGAATAAAACTATTCTTTACTTTCAATTAGTCTTGTCAAGTTACATGAGAATCTATCATCAAACTGCGGTGCCACGGTTATCACAGAATTCACAAAACCAGTTGCTCAGTATTTCAGCTATTTTCATATTCTCTGTAACTTCTTTTCCTCCCTTATCTATAATTAACTGAATACCTTCTTTTTCCCCTTATTTTTCCAGTACATAGCTACATAATTTTTTACTTGCATCATTTAGTGTTTCCTGGTGGGACAAGATATTTTCATAAGTTTTCCCTTAGCTTCCTTCATTACTGCTATTAATCCCCTGTGTGGTTTTTTTATACTTTCTCTATTACCCTGCTGCTTCTTCAGGCTATTGTATTTCATTTTCATCTACCTGTTACAATATGCAATTTCTGTGCTCCTCCTTACTTTTTGTTTTGGGAAAAACGTTTCTTCCTCTGTTCTCAACGTTTCATGGGACAGTTCCCAATTACTTTCTACTATACTATTCATACTATTGCTTTCCTTCCACACATTGAACATCTCCCGAAAATACTTCCTCAGCTCCGAATCCATGTGATCAGCCCTAAAACACTGTGATGTATACATGTTCTGTATAGTGAGTCATTAGCATTGAAAGATAAAGGAAGGTGAATGAAACATGGTGCTAGTCTATTCGGGACCAAAAAAAAAATCGAAAAGTTTAACATCGTCAATGGGCGAATGACAATCAGCAGCGTTATATGTCCTCACCCTATACACATGCTGGTGAGATGTGGTACTTAATAATCTAGGAATTTGTTGCACTATCTGACAGTTAAAAATTGTGCACCTCTCCTACCCTATGGTCCTGATGGTAAAAATTTCTCCCATTTCCAGCACCTGAATCAGGTAACCCTGTATCAAGCTTCAGACCCCATCAATTTGCTGCAACAACCTGAACCAGAAAGGCGGGGTTGGCAACCCAATAGAGATGCCACGCTAAAGCTAACCTGCATCCAGGGGTTGTTCTAGGGAGGTACGAACAGTGCTATCGTAACGGGCGCCGTCTTGTAGAGGACGCCGAAAATGCAGTGATTAATAGTCTGCGTATAAAATGAAAAACAAATTCTAAATAATACAGCGTGCTGTTCAAATATTATTTTAACACACTAATCATCCAGAAGAGTTTATAAACGTAAGAGCTTCAGCTTAATGCATAGTCGTATGTCGTCATAGAATCGAGTCAACTCGACTAAGCTCGAGTTATTCGAATCAATAAAATCGAAACTCGTCCCATAGTTAGCACTCTCCAGTGCCGCGCCGCGCCTCCCACACCTGTTTCTTGCCGCCTTTTCGGCTGTGGTATTGGAGTTCACTCGCATGCGGGTGCATGTTCTATTTCTAGACCTTAGGTGATTGAAATTAACGTTGGGTAGTAAATATTTACAAAACATTATGTGTCAGACATATCGCTACCTGCACAAAAAAAGAAAAAAACTATCGGGAGCACAATACTTAAAAAGAAATAAAGCCAAGGAGAAACTGAGAAGGCTTCAAATTGATTGAAAATTTTTCTAGAGTTGAGAATTCATCTGAATCGTCATCATAGTTCAACACGCGACGGTAGAAAACTTATTTAATAGAAGTTCTTCAGACGAGGCCATGAAGAGCAGCATTTACGAGATGATTTAGAAGGTTAGAACGTCGTCTGCAGTTCAAAATATTAAATAAATGGGCATACCAGACATACCACCACCGTCAAAGTACAAATTAAGATGATATTTCAAAATGGTCGCTCATTGACTCTGTAGCCAGAAACCAAATAATTATTTGTGCAACGAAAAAAAATCGAACAAAAAAATAATGGACGTAATTTTTTAAATACGCATTTTCAGAGAGTAAGTATATTGTTTCTTTTCTGTTTATTGATCAAATGGCCTCACTCTTATTTGGGAAATAAAGGATTTGATAGCTGGAGCTACTTATCAGAGCGGCTGAAAACTCATGAAACTTCCTCAAATCACCAGCACACCATGCTCGGTTGGATAGAAGCGTTGATTCAATTAAAGAACTTCAGTGTAGTAAATAAGCATTTGTAAATACAGATTGAAGACGAAAAATCATGGTGGGTTGTTATCCTCGAATGAATAGTTTTAAAAACATTCTTTTTAGCATGCAATAATTTCTTATTCAGGGGAAGCGCTGGATATGAAATACTAAGTGCTTGTAATAATGGTAACTTCTTGAGTATACTGCAGCTGCTAGGAAAATATGACTGTGTGATGATACAACATCGGCGTATTGCTAATAAGGAGACTAATGTCTATTATTTTGACAAATGTATTCAGAACGAATGAAGTTCGTAACAAAATTTTTACTATTGATAAGTCATCTAAATAGTTTTCCATCACACTGAATTGAACTTCTGATGTCAGTCAAGTTGAACAATTATCTTCGACATTGCTTTTGTCGATACTGATAAAGACGAAATCCAAGTGAGTGAGTGTTTCGTTGTTTGAAAGCCGGAAAGTTATTTTACAGGATCTGGCATCTAGAATCACTGACCTGTTTATCGATGATACTTTTCAAAAGTTCGGTTTGAATATGAAACATCGCCGAGACAAAAGATATTACAATGGTTTCAGTATGATAGGAGGAAACAGAAGTTTCGATCGGGATAAAAGTAGATGGCCAATACAAAATTCCAAACTTTATCCTTGGGTGTTCAGCCGTTTCGACGTGAAACGGTAAAAATATTCAAGCAACCAAACTTTTATATTTATAATATTGGTAGTACGTAAAAAATGTATCTCTGTCTTAAGGGACCATCCATAAATTACGTGACACCTTGAGGGGAGGGGGTCAACAACGTGTGACATCGTGTGGCAAGGGAGGGGGACGTGTCATAAACTTTGTGACATCACATGCATAATTTGTATCACTTTTTGGCTCGTGGCGGAAGATGAATATGATGTTGGCACATCGAATGTTCCCAACACTATCGAAATCAAGAATGAAGTGACTATTATGCCAATAATAAACAGTATCAAGGAATGGGTTGAAAATCCATGAACACATGATGACTCAATTTTGTATCATTAATTCAATTTTTTTTTATATTTTCTTAAATGTTTGATTTATTGTTGATATGATTTTTTAACTAGAAATACATAAATCATTCAGGAAGTTCTGTTTTAATTTATAAATTTAAAATTGCAAGATATGTGACGTCATACCAGGGAAGGGGGGGGGGGGCAATGTGACAACTTGTGACAAGGGGGGAGGGAGGGGTCCAAAAATCATGAAATTCGTGTGACGTAATTTGTGGATGGCCCCTAATCACGAATACGGGATTGCACATTTGGAGCGCCACAACGAGATCTCACTCTATCTGAAAAATTCGCTGGGGACGCCCTTGCCTGCACCTCCACTGTCACTACCATGTCCTCGGTGTTAACTGGCACAGTGATACTACTACCTTCATTACTGATCAGTCATTAGACTGTGTTTGGGAATATTTGTGTCCTGGTTGCCTCGCCGTAACTGGTATTGCAGAAGTAGCAGCAGAACCTTTTCCTTCCCGTTTTTCACTTCCATGGCTCTGTTCTTAAAGGCCTGCTGCATCTTATATACTCCTACATTTACATGAGGCTTTTCTACTCTTAACTCAGGCAACAGGTTGAACCTATTTCACCCCATAATTCTGTTGCTGATATCTTCACTCCATTTAACCTGTTTGTCCTATGATTATTTGCCAGTTACCAATCATTTTTCCCCCTCATCTCTTTAGTCATCATCTTTCTCTTTTGTCTCTATAGATTGTGAGAGAAAGTGTCCGATCATTTCACCCCGAACCCTAATTATTTGGCTAGCCCCTTGATCATTTCTTCCTGATCTGAAAGTTTTCTATCCATCCAACAAAGCTGACAATATCGTACAAGACCCTCAGTTAATTCCTTTTTCCGCTCTCATCTACGTTCACCCTAGTGAAACTACTTCAGAGTACAACACTTCACATTCATGATTTTTCCCAATTAATCCAAGCCATACTAAACATATGATATTTCTCATGACATTTGTTAAATTTAATTTACTTATCAAGTTTTGAAAACAAATCTTATGGTTTAAATAGTAGTCTATAAATCTGAAATATTCTATAAATCTTTAATACTGGAAGTATAATCCAACAAGAAATTCACTATGTACTTATTGAATTTCCTTTTTTTCTACTCATTGAATGTAAGCTGTTGTCTACAACTTCGTTCAAGTGGGCTGTTAATGCACAAACGTATCTTTTAAACTGATTATGTCTGAGCTAACATATCGCGACCAAGGAAAGGAAAAAAAAAAAAAACACTTTACAACCTGAATAATATAAGGAATACCTGAATATTCAAACTAGTGCACTAAAATCACAACAAAAATTTCTACTGCGAGAAGAAACGTATCTTTAATTGTTTCCTATTTATGAACACTTTTAGCATAATTACTCAGCTTTTCGAAAGTTCCTTCAAAATAAAATATTACCTGCAATTTTGCAAGAATCAAGTTCGAATAGAAATTAATACTAATTTTTGGACATTTTATCCTAAATTTCTCAGCTTTCCAATTTCACATTAAAATAAAACATGAACTATGAGTTATACATTAACCGTAACCCTCATCAAAGTCTGATTGCAGTGTTTACATGAATGACGCTAAATTAAAAGTGAATGTTAGTTTCTTGACGCTTTTGTCTAAAATTTATAGTATTTCAACTTCACATCACAATAAAATATATACAGAGGATGTACATTATGTATAGCCCCATCAAAAACTGACCAGTAGTTTTTTGCCTGAATCCCATGCATTCAAATATACAGACAAACAAAATTTTTAAATACAGTCAGTTCCTTTTCTGTAGGTCATTAACAATGACTCATTTTTTTCATAAATACCTTAAATGTACAGATTTTTTCCAATTATAGTTATAGATTAATTTAAACTATCCAATCACCTTACCGTACTTAACAACCAGATAGTGAGTTTTATATTGATGATATTGTAAATATCAAAATTAAACTTAAAGTGGAATTTAATGAATTAAAGTAACTAATACTGATCAGACGTTTATATATGATATATATTTTTTAACAACAGCAAATTTTGTTATATTAGTATTTTAGAAATAAGTACGGGACAAAACTATTATATTTCTAGCAGCATATGCAGTATGTCGCAGTGAAAATGCTGTTAGGCAGAAATTAAGGAAGGAAAGGAAACAAAAACCTATCTCCTGCCGCAGATGAAGGCAGGACGGCTGCGACAATCACGGAAACAGGAACACTGTTTACAATATTTCAGTTCAAACCTCAACCATATAGAGAGGGTAAACAGACCATTCGTTCCATTCTGTTTTCCCCCTGTAGTTGTATGTATACACCGATACTCATCACATGACAATATCCTTACAAATCCGTTTTTACCCTTTCTCATACACTCATACATTTGCTTTTTACAAATTTTAGTTTTAAGTTATTTCATCATTTTTGGTAAATTTTTCATCTCTTCCCATGGTAATTAAATGTCCGAATCCCACACAAACAAAAGGATATGTTCCCATTCCCTTAGGGGCCGTGCATAAACCATGTAGCTCCATTTTGGTCTCCTGTGAACCCCCCCTCCCCACCCCACGTAGCACGTAGCTTTTTTTTCCCTTTTGATTCCAGAAGACATTTTGTACTGTTTTCTCTGGTCAGACTATTGTAAATTAATACGGATATAATTAACTGAGGGAAATAAATATTCATATGCTGTTGTGAGTTCTGTTCCTCATTTCGACTGTGAAAAATGTTATGAAAGGAAAGCTACGTGGCCTGGCTCGGAACCCCCCCCCCCCCCCAAGTAGCTCAGTGTAGCCTTCCAGCCAACCCCTCTCCCGCCCCCCCCCCCTCCCCCTGGACCGAGCCAGGTGATCTTTTTTTTAGATCCACTACTGCCTCCAACGGCGACAATGGGTGATAATCGGGGTGGTGGCAACACTCGGAATGGCAAAATATTGTTCGGAAGGGAGGCAACCTCACATTTTTTGCCACGGTTCGAAAAAATTCCTAGAACCACTACTGCTTGTAGTCATGATCATCCTTTCCATCTTTCCATTCCATGCATTACTCTTAATTCCTCCTCCAAACTCTTTCCAATCCTCATCTTCAATATACTCCTAGCACTCTCTACAGAAATTTCCACAAACAAATCTAGCTGCATTCCTTTGAACCCTCTTGAACTATTGTATTAGATACCCATAATGTGGTTCCGAATGAAGCTAAAGATGAACAAGATGTAAATGTTTGCGATGGCAATCGTGGGGTTGGAATAGACAAACAATATTTACCATAAGCATAAACTCAGGAAAGGCTGTGCACAGTTGAAAACTAAAATGAAATTAAATAAATAAAAAATATTGTATTTCTTTTTTCTGACCCGATTTTTTTGATTTCTCTTTGTTTCGCTTTATTTCTTTTTTACTTTGCATGGCTTTTACAGGGATCACAGTAATTATCGATTAGCTGCTTCTCTCCCCCCCCCCTCCTCTTGTGACATAGTAGTAAATTAAAAGTAAAAATGATACATTTATAAAAGAAAAGAATACAAAGATAAATATTGTTTGCCCAGAGAGGCTTTTAAAGGATATGCTCTCTGAGAAAAAAAAGAAGCGAGGTGAGAATTGTTGAGTAGAGAAGACAACCAAGAAAAGGATTGATTTGGCAGCAGCTTGGAGTTGAATTGAGAGAGATCTTGAGTAGAAAGGCGAACCTGCAAATCTTCGGAATATATGGACAGGCGCGATCATTATTGGTATTAAGAGAACTGTTAAACAAAGAAATGAGATCAATAAACTGTAAAAGTACATAACAAAAAACTACAGTCTACAAATTATATTCATTTATTTATCACTCGCACGCATAAACTATTTATATGCGACACTCTCCCACTATTTCCATCCATGCCTTTGTTCATTTCTGCCTTCATTCCGCGGGCGTGCGATTGGTGCACCGCACGCGGGTGGCACATCGAGGGGGGCGGCAATTTGAGTGATCGACAGTCGCCGCGACGAAACATATACAGGGACGACCTTTTTTTTTATTTTAGCTCAGCTGCTGCTTCATGCGGCCGGCAATACTCGGGGTGGCAATGGGGGCGGCAAATAATGTTCGAAGGGGCGAAATCTCACAGCTTTTTGCCCCTGTTCGGAAAACTCCTAGATCCACTAATGGCTCTAGTTAGATAGGGGGCAGGGCCGCCGTAAGCGGGCGTTCAAGGCGAGCACCGCACGCGGGCGGCACTTCCAGGGGGGCGGCGAAACGAGTGATCGACGAAATTTGCAGCGTCTTTTGTAGCGGACGACCTTTTTTTTTTTAGTTCAACAGCTGCCTCGGGCGGCCGGCGACACTCGGGATGGCAACAATGGGGGCGGCAAATAATGTTCGAAGGGGCGGCAATCTCAAAGTTTTTTGACCGGGTTCGGAAATTTCCTAGATCCACTGACTGTAGTTAGACAGGGGGCGGCATAATCGGTATTGCACGCCGGCGCTCAAACAGCTAGCGGCGGGCCTGATAGGGGGCGGCATAATCGGTATTGGACACGGGCGTTCACACAGCTAGCGATGGGCCTGTCAGTGTGCACATATCTTATGTGTGATTAAGGTTTTAACCAAAATATTATAAAGTATGTTCATTTTAATGTTTTCACATTGGCCACCTTCTGTCATCTGTGGTGAATAATTATTGTAGTTTATTTTCCCTGTCCTTCTTTAGTTATGTATGTAAGAATTTAAAGTGTTATATAGTTCTCTAGCAATTAGTAAAATTAAAAGTAAATGAAAATGTCAATAATTCCACTCACTAAAAATAATCATAATGTAATATTAACACTAATTATTAATTTACTGTTATTATTGTTGTTATTGAATTATTTAATATTTATTAATTGTAAGTATCCTGTAGAACTGTATTAATGTTAGTAAATTGATTTATAATATTGTAGGGTTTCCACAGACAGTAGTTTGTTTAGTAAATGGGATAGTGTTGTTATACTTTTACCAGCTTTGCCCGGCATGCGTTGCAATGCCTCTTTTTGTTTCTTAAGTGGGCACGCATATACAAAACAGACACATTTGCCTGTTCAAAATAAACGAAAGACAATGATTTTTATGAATTAAATTAATATTGAAAAATTTGATTCTAGTACTTTGAGATATACAATATTTTTGGTCTTTCGTTTTCTGCAAAAACAGACCCATGGTTTTTGTCTGGTTTTGATAGTACTTAGCTCACCTTTATTTAAAAACGGAGTGGTGTAGTAGCTCACTGATTACAACTCTTTATTTAAAGCGTTTTTTGGTATGGTCCCAGTTTCAAATTCCGATGGAAGCAGGAATTTTTAACAGTTGTTTAGGATCAATTGCTTAGTATGCTCCCTTCGGTAGGATGTAAACAACCTTCGGGTTGAGGATTCTGGACGAATCACTCGCAATGAAAGTGAAATCACTTTTCATTTACATGTATCATCACAAATGAACCATTCAGTTCACTTCAAGATGGCAACAAACAAACTTGTGTGTGTTGGAGTGCATTTAATTTTCAGAAATCTTATCTAAGGAATTAAAAGTTACATCGTACAAAAGTTAATTAGAAAAAGAGAAGTTGGTAGGCGAGAAACTGGAGCTTGCGGCGTTGTAGAATGGGTATTGGAAGACAAAATGACATCTTCGAATGTGTAAATCACAAAGATTTGATATCAAAAAGCTTACAGCTAATTACAACACAGGACACTAATGAGAAAATGTCTTCCGGTTAAACTGAAGTTAAAAACTACTCACATTCACATAAAAGCATAATTTACACCACATTTTTGGGTTTTAAAACTTAAGTTATTTCGCTAGAACATCTGGTTTGGATAGTTTTAATTTTGTACTTTCCTTCTCTTGTGAAAAATGGGAGATTCAATTCTTTAATCATATCCTCCGTAGCCTTTCCAGGGGAGTAACTACTATGGGGCTAGACGGCGCAGTGTACCGGGGCCCCTACGCTCAGGGGGCCCCCAAGCATACCTCAGGAGGCCCCAAGCGCACGTCGGGGGACCCCCAAGCACAGTTCAGAGGGACCACGGGCCTTCACGACAAACTAGCTCTACCGTCATCTAAGGGGCCCCTGAGACACAGGGAGCCCCCTCACTGCACAAGGGGCCCCTACCAGCAACACAAAGCAAAAAGAAAAAAAAAAATCGCCCATCTGGCCTGAGGGCCCAACATAATTTTTTTCACCGGGGTCCTTGTTGACCTAGCTATGCCACTGGCCCCATCACTAATGTTTTTATTTTTATAACTTCCAAATTGTATTTTCTGTAAGCACTATTTGTTATGGAAAGATTTTTTTTTTAAAAATAAATTTTTCTTCTTTCCATTTAACAACAATTATGTATTCAAAACAACAACAAACAGAAACAAACAATTGCGACCGGCCCATGAGGAGTAGTGTTGCCAACATGGTGGATTTTCCACTAAAACTGGTGGTTTCGACCCCCCTTTTAGTGGAGAAATATTGTTTTTAGCGGATAGTGGTTTTTTTTTGTAGTGGTTCAGTAGAATTTAGTTTCAATTAATGAAGGGATGATAACTCAAAAACTTATTTCAGTAGTATTAACTTTTACTGCGTAGGAAATATTGAAGTAGGCTCCGTTTTTATTTCATTTCACGTTGAATTTAACTAACGCTAATTGAATTAATTATAATCGATTAAGGTTTCCAAGAATATCTAATCGAGTTCTTCGTTTATTTTAATTAATAATGTTCATTTATTTAAAAAATGGTTGCTAGCGCGTAATATCATGACCACTGATTTATCGTTTTTTGTCAAATATTAACACTAACTTTGTGATATTCAACTTTACTAATGATTAAACCATTCAAGTTCTATTAAACATGGTGTTTGTGCAGAAAATACTAATTATTTTCAACCAATAAAATTAATTAATGAAAATTATGAATAAAAAGGTTTGAATAGATAAATATAGGCGCTATCCATAAATTACGTGAGATGTTTTTCCGGATTTTCGTACCCCCCCCCCCCCCCTGTGGTAGGATATGGTCCATGAGACCCCCATAGAATTCGCCCTCGCAACTTTTTGATAACATTTTTTTTTAGGTCTCTCATTTCCAAAGGCGGTTACACCCCCTTACTTTTCAACGAAATATCCCCCCCCCCAAAATCGACTTTCGCGTCATTTGTAGACTTTTTAGGGGTTTGAGTCGGATAAGGGTGGGCTTTATAGTCATGCCGTTCTGAAAAGATTATCAGAAGAAGATGAGTTAATATAGAATACCAATTGATTAAATAATTTGTTGATGATTCGTTGAATTACTAATTGCATGTTGATGTAATGATCATTTATACTGAAATTTAATGTGTATTATGTAATAATAAAGGTAACTGTTTTACAAATATACCTATTATTTTCTTTCGTAATAACCAAATATTTGATTAGTGGAAAATTTAGTGGTTATGAGAGTAACGCCGCTTTTTGTTAGTGGTTTTCTGGTGGTTTTAGGAGTTGAATCTGGTGGGCAGCTCGTTTAACGATTGGCAACACTAATGAGGAGGGTTCACTTCGATATTTTGACTGTTTACATGTGTCACTCTTGATGATTCATCCGAGTGAAACACCGAAAGTGAACGAAAAGTTGAACCCGAGCCAACTTCTTTCATCCGTCATCTTGGATGATCACTTTTGATGATTCTCTGTTTACAAAGTTCACTTTCCTTTCACTGCGAGTGATTCATCCGGAGTGATTGCGAAAAGCGAACCGTGTAAACCCGCCTTGAACATATTTGTATGATTGCGTGTTGTTAAATGCGGGCGCCAATTTTAAATACAGTTTCCGTTAAGGTGCGTGTCCACTTGAGAGTAAATACTGGCGAGAAGCTCTCGATAGCGTAACTCGCAAGTGGACACGCCTCTGAGAGTAGCTCGCGGCGAGTGGCGAGCTACTGCCTGAGAGCTGACAATAATCAACTTTCTCGCAAGTCGACACGTCATTCTTGTGCTGTCTGAGAGTAGCTCGCAGAATACGAACACTGCTCGTATAGTCTGAAGGTGCGTGTTCACTTGAGAGTAAATACTGGCGAGAAGCTCTCGATAGCGTAACTCGCAAGTGGACACGCCTCTGAGAGTAGCTCGCGGCGAGTGGCGAGCTACTGCCTGAGAGCTGACAATAATCAACTTTCTCGCAAGTCGACACGTCATTCTTGTGCTGTCTGAGAGTAGCTCGCAGAATACGAACACTGTTCGTATAGTCTGAGAGCAGAAGCTGAGAGCTCGGCGAGAGGTAGCAACAAGATGAGTAAAAATTGGTCATCTGAAGAAACAAAGGAATCAATTAAACTGTATGTGGGTAGAGAATTGTTGTGGAATGTGAAATGTGCCGATTAGTGTGACATAATTTAAAAAAACCAAATGTTTGGTCAGACCATTGCTCGAATATAGTAGTGTAGTATGGGACCCTCATTTTACATATCAAATACAGGAGTTGGAAAGGGTGCAAAAAAGGGCTGCTAGATTTGTTTCTGGAAATTATCGCAGAATGCAATCAGTGACGGATATGATAAAGGAGCTGGAATGGGATTCATTGCAAGACAGGAGGAGGTTGACGAGGGTCATGGGAGTATACAGGGCGTATACTGGCCATGAGGCATGGAAAGATATTGGAGTAGGTATGAGAAGTATTGCATGGAAGGGAAAAGATGACCATGACCACAAGCTGGCACTCGATTTTAGAAACAAGGGTGTGGGAAGATTCTCTTTTTTTAGGTAAGGGTGTCAGGGATTGGAATGAGTTACCAAGAGAAATGATGAATAATTTACCGAAAACGTTGAAAGAATTAAAAGATAAAATTTTTATAGGGCAAATGTAGGTGGATGCAGGATAGGGGGAAGATGGGGGTATATGGAAATTGCCACCGGAGCCCGTGCTCCATTGAAATTAAATTAAATTAAATTTTAAAAAAAATAATAGGAGAGAAATTTTGTTATTCAGGGTATGAAGTTCAAAAGAATCTCCACAATTTAAGGAATAGTAACGATGCATTTATACAATTTTATAACATTTATTTTAATGACAATGTGTTTATAATTATTGTAGACACATTCTTATTATAGTAAGAAGTTCAAATTGAAGTAAGATTTCATTCATTTTTCAAGAACTCTCAAGTATTGTAAAAAAAAGTAGCTTTACTTCAGTGCACAAAAATTTGTAATTCCTGAATTCACTGTCTTTCCAAAACAACAAATTCCGGTAAATTTATTGTAATGGAGGCTTGAATACAAATCCCCCAAAAAATACGTCAAGACGATGTAACACACACACACAAAAAAGGAAAACAACGTATTACGCAACAAGTAAGTTTACCTGATACAAAAATCGAAGAGTAGCCATAACTAGTGTATGTACTGATATAGATTTTCTCATTTTAGTGTCCTGTTTTAAAATTGTTGATCCCACAGATTCTGTGATAAACTCAACTTCACAGCTCATTAACCTACAAAAGTTCCCAAACTGTTGGGCCACTTCGATCTGTAATTCCGGTGTCATTGTATGACTGGCTCCGAAAACATTTCTTTATCCAAGGCTTAACCCAGCAGCTTTTCCTATTCAGTTTTTACCTCTTTTTAGTAACAGCAGACAGTATGGTCACAGTTGCGACTTTTCTATTGTGCCGCCATCTTGACTGCTCTCCGCTGCTCTCATGTGGACAGGGTTCTGGCTGAGAGTTGTCGCGAGAACTGTCCCAGCGAGCAGCTCGCCGAGAGTAGAGCTAGCCAAAATCAGCTCTCAAGTGGACACCCCACGAGAGTAACTCTCGAGAGTTTTTCGCGAGAGTTACTCTCAAGTGGAAACGCACCTTTACTTAGACTTTATTAGCCAACAGGCCTTATTACCAGGCATATCAAGGGGGCTTATGCTACTTATGCCATGGGGCGGGCAGCAAATAACGTTCGAAGGGACGGCAATCTCACAGTTTTTTGACCCGGTTCGGGAAACTGCTAGATCCACCACTGGCTGTAGTCAGACAAGGGGCGGCATAATCGGTATTGCACACGGACGTTGAAACAGCTAGCGGCGGGCCTGCTTATTACCCACAGATTCAACGCCGCCAGGTAAGTTTCATCCGTCATCTTTGAACATTGTTACGTGACAAGTGTGGCACTGCCGGAACTTAAATAACTTCTCACAAAACTGTTGGAATACTGGTGGTTTCCCACAACTAACGAACTTCCTGCTGCAAATCCCAAATTTTCCCTGTTCTCAGGGTACGCTATTTTGATATTTACAGCGAACATTATTTCAAACCTATCTTCACATTCTGAGGTTATCAGTATGTTGGCAACCGAATGACAATCTATCCTTAGGCCACACTAATGGTCAAAGTTCAGTGTAAGCTGTAATACACTAACCCCATCATAAATCAAAACCCTGACAAAGGGCTGTTACATTTGCCTCTCGAAATTACTGCATAACACAATCAATAACTGGTATGATAAAGAAGCTGCAATGGGATTCATTGAAAGATAGGAGGAGGGGAAGAGAATAATGGGAATATACAAGATGTATATTGGTGATGACTGATGAGGCATAGAAACATATTGGTGGAAGAATTAAGAGAGGTGCAGGAATGTTAAAAATGACCATGAGCACAAACTGGCACTCAATTTCAGGCATAAAGGCATCAGAAAATTTTCTTTTGCATGTCAGGGAATAAGGGATTGGCATAAATTGTAAAGGGAATCGATGAATAATTTACCAAATGCTGAACAAATTTTAAGATTAACATTGACAGAGGGCGAAAATAGGTGGATACAAGAAAAGGGGAAATGGATGTATAGGGACATTGACACTGGGGCTTGTGCTCCATAGCAATTAAATAAATGAAAATTAAATTTTCCCACAAATGTACAGTAAATATGGAAATAATATTCTTACAGTTAACAAAACCAAACTCAACATTATTATATTAAAAAAAGTATCTAATACAAAAGTAATAATCATGGAAGACAACTATGTAACTTAACAAATAAAAAATTATTTAAATTGATAAACACAAAACATCACTAAACATGCAATAGCCACCAACATACCAAACCATAGGTTAATATCACTATGCATCAGGGGCGAATCCAGGATTTTAGTTTGGGAGGGGCTGGAGCGGACTTTGGTTTTGGGTGGGGGGGCTTGGCTTGAGTGGATTTTGGTTGGGGGGCTTTCCTTTAGTGCATTTTGGGTTTGGGGGGGGGGGGGCTTGAGTCGGGCAAAAAGGTGGTATTTATAGTCAATCGGGCCTCAAATCCGTAGAGCTAAAAAAAAAAAGTCTCCAAAATTACAATGTCGGAGATGGATCTAGATACTTTTGGGGGGGGGGGCTTGAGCCCCCCTCCTGGATCCGCCCCTGCTATGCATTATCCTTTGTCTTCCATAAATACACATATCTGGCTATACAAAGCAACAATCATCAAACTCTCTGCTACCATCAAACACTTGATTAAACATCACTGGAGAAAACAGTTGATCAACAGTGATGCAAATAATCAGTAATCACTGCAAAAGTGTAACATCAAAAGTAACCTGAATAGTGAATAAATTGATAATTCATTTTCATCATCAACAATTTACAGCTGTTGGCCATGTTTGTTTACAAATTAATTGTGATTATGTACATCACTCAAAGTAGCATGCTTGTTTAAAGGAAAACAGAAATTTTAATGTAAGGGGTCTGTTTATACTTACAGGATGATTATTATCTCCTTTACCAGTTCCCAAGGTTTAGCAGCTGTCCTGATGGGATTTTTTTTCCTCTATGGCAGAATCCTTGGGAAATTTAGCTGGGATGGTATCCCCTTGCTTTCCTCAGTGAGAGGTATGAATGCAAAATTTCTTCCCATTCCTTATTTCCATTCTACCCCTACCTATAATGACCTTAATTTCAATGAAGGGAGACTATGAAGAAGAAGAATAAAATGCTGCACTTGTACTAAATTATTGTACAATTTATTGTATGTAAATGATATATGGGTCCAAATAAAATGAATGAATAAACATGTTACTGTTTTGTGTGAATGACAGTAGGAAGGGATAGAGTGAAATGCAGTAGCAAGCCATTCAGGCCTTCTCTTCCAGAATACAGCAGTGTTTGTGGAGGTGCAAGAAATAAATAAACTTATAAAGCAATTAAAACCTAAAAAATCTTACAGCTGTAACAATATTTCAAGTAAATTACTGAACCGTTATTTCAATTGTATCAGTCATGTGGTTGCTCACATCTGTAATGAATCCTTAATGCAAGGTGTATTTCCAAATAAACTAAAAGATGCAGTTGTAAAACCATTATTTAATAAAGGAAAAGTGACATGTGTAGGTAACTATTATCCATTTCTTTTCTTCCAGGATTCTAAGAGATTTTTGAAAAATTAATGTATTGAAAGTAATAAAACATGATACCCACTACAGTATTCACACTACTTCACAGTTTGGATACCAAAAAGGGTCATCCACAAAAATAGCTTTATATTTTGTTTTAAATAACATATCTGAGGAACTGAATGATAAAATGTGCCCTGTTGAATTTTTTTTTTTTTTTTGTCTTTCTGCAGAAGCATTTAACTGTGTAAATTATGTATTAATTTTGAAAAAAATGGAATAATATGGTATTTATGGAACTGCAGGTAAATGATTTCATTCATACATGGAAAGCCAAATTCATCATTTCCCTTTTTGATTTTAAAGCAGTAAAGATGCTTCATCAGATTGGGCTCTGTCCTAGGACTCCTTCTGTTTATTATACATCACTGTTCTTCCTGGAAACTTATCCGATAAGGTTTAGAACAGTTTATTTGCAGATGACACTAACCTGATGTTGTATTTTTAAGTCTTCTTCTTATCGGATGTTTATTGGTGTAGCTGTCGGACTTCGTGTTTCTCTATAGCTTAAATCACAGTCGACAGGGTTACATGTCTTGTTTAAACTCATTCAGAATTTTAATCTTCAAACTTATTAAGTTAATTTCTTCTATTCTATTAACAACAAACTTTTATATGACTTATTGCAATTTATTCAGGTAGCATTCAATAACTAAGGATCTGAAGATACAAGGTTCTTTGCTCGCAGTAACAGTTTATCCTCAACTCAAACAAACACCTATTACCTCGCTCGCTCTCTGTTTGTTACTCCAGTCGTTTCCATGATACTAATTTCTCCCAGAGGATCCTTAAGCCTTTTATACTTTCTCATGAAACTCGTTATGCTACAACCTCCCCAAGTTTACCATATATTTGAGAAAAATGTTTTGGTAAACTTTTTATTGAGGGCTTATATAAGGACCTTATATCCTTCTTCACCTTAATAACATATATGGTTACAATATGTAATCTTTCTTACAATTAACAACAATTGATACAAGACAGAAGAAATACATATTTTATGTCCTGTCACAGTCGCCATGTTGTATTTTTAAGTCTTCTTCTTTTTGTTTTGTATTGTATTGTATTCATTGTGTAAGCTACAGAGAAAATATGTAGCATTACAAAGATAGTAAAAAATTAATACATCAATCACTTATGAATGATCCAAATTTACATCTTATTAGCTGCTATTTCATAAAAATCTTCCATATTATATCAACAGTTATAAAAAGTATTTTTTTTATTACACTCCTGAACATTTTATTTGTAAGTAATCTTATTCTCATTGGTATGGCATTTAAAAGCTTGATCGATACATAGTAGAAACTTTTTTGAGTGCAACTATATCCAAACCTGAAGAAACCTATACTATCTCTATTTCTAGTACTGTAAGAATGATTCATACTTAACACTTCATATTTCTCATAGTTCTCCTTAATATACATTAGGCACTGAAAGGTAAATATAGCTGGTAGAGTCATTATTACAAGATGAAGAAAAATATTTTTACAGTGTCTGTGAGAAGGAAGGTTACCTAAAATTCTCACTGCTTTATTCTGAAGTCTGAATAAGCTTAAAGCAGAAGACTGATGTGCCTACAGTATAGCCCCATATGATAAATGACTATGAATTTGAGCATAATAAACCTTTCTCAAAATATAATTGCTTTCACTAGACCTCAGTCTTCTTAACATATAGATCCCTTGGCACAATTTAGAAGCTATTGCTTGTATATGCTTATTCAAACTTAAACAGCAATAGAGAAACCAAGAAATTTGGCATAATTAACACCATTTAAGTGGTTGATGTCATCTTTAACATAACTTGTTTCTATATTCTGTATTTTATCCCTATTTCAACATAGCAAATTAATAGTAGCACAGTCCTCAACAATGCCAGAAACATTTTCTATTGCTGAATTCATAAGTTTGGAGAAATTGGCACTAAAACTAACATTCAGATCATCAGCAAAGAGATAACTATCAGCACATGGATCTTAGATATTTTTAGGTAAATCATTCACATATATGATAAAAAGTAGAGGGCCTAGAATTGAACCCTGAGGGACCCCATGATTCACTGGTAAGAAATCTGATTCACGATTATTCCACACAACTTTATGATACCGTTCACTCAAGTAAGACTGAATCAACAGTAAGTAATTTTCTTGAAAGCCGTGATACCTCAGCTTATTAAGCAATAGCCTACACTATGAGATACAGTATCAAAAGCTTTTGACAAGTCATACAGTCTGGCAGCCACAGGATTCTTTTTATCAACGTTGTTTTTAAGCAATTGCTTATAAATGAAATGACAGCTCTAACAGTTCCTAATCCAGAACAAAAGCCAAATTGAAATTCACTCAGAAGATTATTTCTTTCAAAGTAATTAATAATTTGCCTAAATATAACAGTTTCCAAGTCCTTGGAAATCACTGGGACTAATTGGTCTGCAGCTGTTTAGTTCCATTTGTCTTCTTTCTTGTATACTGGAATCACTTTGACCATCTTGAAATCAGCCGGAAATTCATTATTCAAAATACAGGTGTTAACTAGATTAGTAATGGCTTCTGGGACTAATGTGGACCCCATCTTTAAGGAGAATGGACTTAGTCCATATACATCTGTGCACCTACGGCTTTTCATATTAGACATTACTTCACCCACATCTTCAGTTTCAACCAAATTAAAGCTAAATTTGCTCTGAGGTCTTGGTAACTTTCCTAAATAATTCTCAGAACTGAACAGATCTTATTGGATTGTCTATTTGTGTAGCTATCAGGCTTCGTGTTTCTTTATAGCTGAAATCACAGTCGCCAGGGATACATGTCTTGTTTAAACTCATTCAGAACTTTAATCTTCAAACTTATTAACTTAATTTCTTCTATTCGAATAACAACAAACTTTTATATAACTTCTTGCAATTTATTAAACTAGCATTCAATAGCTAAGGATCCGAAGATACAAGGTCCTTTGCTCGTAGTAACAGTTTATCCTTAACTCTAGTGCTTGCTCTCTGTTTGTTACTCCGGTCGTTTCCATGACTATTAATTTCTCCCAGAGTAACCTTAGCCTTATGTAATTTCTCCATGAAACTCGTTATGCTACACTGACTGTAAGAAAACACTGAACAGTAATCTATAATTTAATCCAAATGAAGTATTTAGTGAAGTAACAAACTGGTTTAAGGGAAACTAATTAAATTTTCATGTAACATGTTGCAAGAGGATAAATGCACTTGTTTGTAGTGTCTATATGTTTAGTCTTGTAACTATCAAACTAGTGATAATATTTGATCAGCAGGCTTACTGTTATGAGACACCATAGGTAAAATAAAACAAATTTAAGTGATATGTTTTATATATACTTTTTTGGCTATATGAAGCATCCTCTGGTAGTGCCCATCTGCTAATGGCAGATATTGTTTTGACGTTTCTATCTATCATTTCAATCCTTTTGCCAATGACATTGACTATGGTTACAATGTTCATAACATTTTATGGATAAGTGACAAAAATGTTTAATTAACACTAAAAATTGATAAAATAATTAAATCAGGTTCTTGATGTTGCTGTACACTGTAGTTATAAAAGAATGTAAATGCATGCATATCATAATAAGAATTGTACGTGTGGTAAAATAATTTTTAACTTTTGTTACAGAATGAAATAATATCAGCATCCTACCTTACTGCATGTTACTTAAAGGATAATAATTTTAAGAAAAAAACATATGTTTTTTGGTTCTACTGGTATAACAAAGGAATTGGATAATGTTGAAATTGATCATAATGATGTTGGTGTAAGTATTGAGTGCAAATCACATAAAATGTGCTTTGGTGCCATTTATGTTGCTTTTGTGTGTGTGGGGGGGGGGGGGGGTTCTTAGCAAAGATGGAATAGGAAGAAATGCTGTGAGATGCTGTTTATAAGTAGAAGAAGCTTGAAACATACCCACCACTCACCTAAGTTGAAGGGAGGAGAGCTGCAGAAAAAAGCTGTTTCAGAGTAATTGAAATAATCCCTGAATTCACATCCTTATCCAAACACCGGAGGTAGGAATTGGTCTATAACACATTCTGGATACCATACACCCCTTGGCCTTGATCTCAGGTAATATTCACCTTCCTCACCCTGGTATAGCCATAAATTGCTAGTATACTAAATTTATATATTTCTAATTTCAAAATTATTTAATTTTGGCTTTTTTATCTATCATTTACCCTTCTTCACATAATTTCTCATCTCTTTTACATCCCCTTTTTTAAATTTTATTTTCATTAATTTCTCTCTGTGATTAATATTACCACTGATGCTGTTGCTGCTCTTCCCCACTATCACCATCACAACCACCCCCACCACCATAATTTCCAACAAAATCATTATTCATTTGGTGGTTTTGTCTGTGGTTTCCCAAGGGACCTATCACGTGGTTCCATTTTCTTGAAGAAGGTCTTAGCTGAAAATGTTGTGGGGTTTTTTTTGTGTATTTTTGGAGTATTTTCTGTTGTCCTCCTCCCTTAAACATGATGATTTTTATTTGTTGCTGATAAGTTGACTGCCAGTAGTTCAGTGGCACACTATGGATTTTGTCAATACAGGCCTCCAAGAAAAATTTGACTCTACGTCTGAAAATTTAGCTACTCCAACAGAAATAAGAAAAGTCATCATATCTCTAAAAGATACTCGAGAAGTTATGATGTGATTTACAGGAGATTAATCAAACTGTGAGCCTCAGAATTAAGTATCATACTAAGTTATCTGTTAAATATATCTTTACTTTAAGGTAGCTTCCCAGAAATGCTTAAGTGTAGTTAAACCACTCTACAAAATGTGGGACATGGCAGTTGTATCAAATTACTGGCCCAATCATTACCAACAGCCTTCTCCCAAATTTAAGCAATATACAACAGAGTTAAAAACACCTAAAAGCTAAAAATATTCTAACTAAATCACATTTTGATTATCAAAATGGCCATTCAAAGAAAAAACTATATTTGCATTCATTGTGGATATTTTAGATGCAATAAATGTTAAATTAATGCCTGTAATAATTTTCTGTGCCTTGTATAAGGCATTTGACAGTGTTGATCCTGATATTCTGATTTAAAAATTAAAGTATTATTGTATAGATAGAACTGTTAAATAAGTAGTTTTGAATAGAAAACAAAAAGTCACTAGAGCATTTTAATGCTGTATCATGTGGTTCACTGTTTTCTGAGTGAGGATTTATCAGATGTGCATTAAATCAGGGTTCTCTATTGGGGCCACTACTGTTTTTAATATATATATACAAATGATCTAACTGTGTCATATATAAATACTCCAGATTTCTCTACCGAACATATTTCAAATTATATTTTTAACCTTTTTAATAAATTGCTTTTCAGTTTTGATAAAAGTCAATACATACAATTTAGTTCATCAAAGAGATTACCACCAAACATAGACATAAAATTTGCAAGTCAGTTATTCAAGATGTAGAGAGTTTGAAATTTCTAGATTTGCATATTAATCATAATTTGAATTGGAAGGTTCAAGTCGCTGACTTACTGAAGTGATTAGATGCAGCCACATTTGTAATTCGTTTAATTCAGCAATAGGTGATCTCTGTATGAGGAAACTTGCTTATATTGCTTGTTTCACTCCTTAATGTCATATGCAATAATATTCTGGGGCAATTTTGCTCATAGAAACAAAGTATTCAGGCCACAAAAAAGCAAGTAATAAGAGTTATGTGTTGGGTTAGCAGTAAAACTTCATGCAGAGAGCTGCTCAAGAAGTTAGGGATTTTAACATCGGTGGTCAAGTACATATACATATTAATGTCCTTTGTAGTAAAAAATTATATATTTGAAACAAATAGTAAAATACACAATTATGATACCCAGAAAAAAATGATATTCGCAAGGATTACAAGTCATTGTAATTTGTTCAAAAAGGGGTCCAATATTAAGGGATACATATCTTCAATAAACTCCCAACACCTCTAAGTATCTAGAAGGTGATAAGATTAAAATCAGGAAAAGATTGTAAGAATGTTTAATTGACAACTCCCTAAAAATAATTGCCAAGTAATTTGTGTAAATGTAGTTGCTATAATTAATGTACATATTATGCTGTTACTGTACATCTATGGTGCATGTAAGCACCTTACAATTTTGATAAATTCTATTTTTCTTGGCTAAGGAGCATAAGGAAGGGGAGGGGATAAGCTTTCCAGTAAACATAAAATTTTTCATTTAGCAACTACATGTGCCGATACTGCAAGCTAACTCAGAACATATGCTGATTTAAAAACAATAAAGCTACTCTGCATATAATACAAGCTCTAAATAAACAATTTATAATAGTAAATAACTCTTAAACTAACCGGAAACAGTGTAATCCATTTTGTAAGTAGTTGAATTTTCGGTTTCGTGATAATATCACTAATTCTCAACACTTTTCGATGCAACAAAGTATTTTCATACTGGTAATAATAGTAAGCCTGGAAGAAATTTAAATTCACTAAGAATCAGTAGTTTCAGACCGTATAAATAAAGTAAACATAATTTTAAACACTTCGTTAGACACACTTGCATTTTCAACATTAAATAACAACATGTTTGAGATAATTTCCCGAGCTAAAAAGTAAATTTTCTGAAAGAGTAAAGAACACGGTATAACATATTCAAATTTTAAAACATTCCATGCAGTAGATCAAATTTAAATCAATTTTAAAATAATTATGTCATAAACAAAAATGTGGTAATTTTAAAATTAAACTGTGAATTAACAAGACCATTTCGGTGAATAAAACAACTTTTAAAACACATAATAAAATTAAAAGAAAATTCAGAGAATAAAACCTTTCTGATATAAGTAGCACTTTAATAAATATTAACCAGAAACCAATTTTTTCCAACATGTCTTCTAAGCAGTTTCAACCTCGATTTTTGTAAGATAAATAACTTCTCTAATCCACCACCTATAATAATAAAAGTTACATTTTTGAAATCAGGAGCAAGCACCAAACACAATGACATAAGTTTAAACATGATAATTTGTAATCCAGCAGGAATTTCTAAAATTGCACAAATCAAGTAACAGCCCGGGGATTGACAAACCGTTTTTAGGAAGTCAATTACCATTATGCCCGCACACTTTAATTATTTAAATAAAATGAGTTAATTTAGAATTATGGTCATCATAAACTCAACAAACCTACATAACCTCTTCAGTCCCGAGCTCATAATACAAGTGCAAGAGAACTACTATTGTGTTATTTACTTTGTGTTAATGCTAATTAACAATGAATGACCTTAAAATTTTTTGAAACAATAATTACTTTTTTATAGATGGTATATATATGATACCTCGGGAGTCAAGCAGGAAAATTATACACATAACTTTACTGCTTCATATTACTTTATTTCATGGAAAAAATATATGTCTTAACCTTTATTTCGAGGAGCCATATTGTACAGCTGCAGGATCCAAAGTTTCCAATCAGAGCTGCCAAAAGCAGAAAATCGAACATATGAGCTGTGAGAAGTGCGATGTATATTGTACATGATACGATAGGCCAGAAAAGGTTCAGCTGAACAAGAAAAAAATAATTTCTGGAGGTATCATATATGATACCTCGGGACTGAAGAGGATAAACCAGACTACACACCATTAAATTTTGAACACTGGGTATAATAAAATTTTATCAGACTATTTTTGTAAAGCGAAGGATCACAGTAGACATGCTTAGGCTGTCTGGGCCGCCTTTTGTTTCATGTCATGGAGTAAACCATGTGTTAGTGTGTGTTAAGAAATCCATTGGGAGGCGTTGGTGTCGGGCTGCTAAGATGGTTTCCAGTAGACCTTGAGCTAGCAACAACATGAGTGACTCGTAGCCATGTTGAATTTCCCGTGTTGGACGGTGGTTTAATCAGTAACCATGAACTTTTAACTTTTCTAACGGGGTTAGTCTGGTAGTTCTTCCTCTTCATGACTTGTGATTTTTTGAGATGTTTCATCCGATTTTGCTATTTCAACTGTAATAGCTATTTTCAAATGTGACTGAAATAAATCTAAAATTTTTCATCAAGTGAACTTTTACATACTTTTGTAGTGAATGTTAAAGCTTCCTTAGCTTTTGGCTTAAATAAGCTATGTGGCGACCGCTAGGTTTGCAGTTGAATTATCTAGGCTGATACATGGTCATTAATTTTATTAATGGAAATTTAACAGAACTAAAAAGCAAGTCAGAAGTTAGGTAAGGTAACTAAACCGATACTACACCCCCAGTATCAGTTAAAACCCTTACATGCATTTATCTATTTTATTATGCAATAGTTTATCTGTTATTTGACAACTTTCCACATTCAACAGAGCCAGTTTCTTATATTGAAAAATGAATGTATTGTATTGTATTATTGTGTAGTGAGTAAACCATCCACTACTATACTTATAGAACCATTCTGTTAAAAGGTGTCAACAACCACCTCTTGTTTTAAATCCTTGCCTATATTGTGTGCTAAATGGTCCTTCTTTTGGTAATAATCACTTTATTTTTAATTATCTCTATGCAAAGAGTATCAAGAATGGCTATATTCCATTGTGACACATCTCTCAAGTACTGGAGATTGTATCTTTAGCATCTTGTTTGCTTGGTGAAGACGAGCAATTTTATCTAATTTTTTGCTGGGGTCAAGGTAAAAATCAGCTTCTTTTGATGAGCTTTGGCTATCATCAATTTTGCTACATATTTGAATATGAATCCATATATGCTTTGAATTGCATCAATTTCAGCTTCTTTTTCTTTCCTCTGATAAAAACCCAGTCCTCTTCGATGTATAAATTCCTTGAGGCATATTTCACTTCTTAAATAAAACATTATCCATCAGTATCATGGAGGTAATAGCATATATATTTATATGTGTGGTCTAAGTGAAAAAACTAAAAAAAAAAAAAAAAAAAAAAAAAAAAAAAAAAAAAAAAAAAAAAAAAAAAAAGAAGAAGAAGAAGAAGAAGAATTGTGAGCAATGATGTAAATTTAATGAAAAAATTAATTTTACTGCTCTTTAATATTCATAAATATTAAATGTGATGTGAAATTAAATATTTTTTCAGATTTGAGTTTTATTGTTTAAGCAGTCAAAATCATGTTCATGAGCATGGAGAAGAATTTTCTATTATTTTAATTAACCATTTAAAAACAAGGTAGACATACCAATTCTTGATACATTAAGAATTTTTGTCCATTTTTGAAGTCTCTCACCATACTATTTAATAACTGAATTATACAGGCTCCCAAAGTCAACACAATTTGCACCTAAAGTCGACACCCTTTCCTTGATCATAAAATACGGTCAGGGTCAGGAGATGATCAAAGGACATCGAGAGGAAAGCTAACAGAAGTGGCCTGGTCCAAGTAGAAGCAATTCCAGACCCAGGGTGCAAACCCAGGACCCTTGCAAATACTGTATAGTCAGAGAAGCAACTCTAAATTAAATTCCTTTTTTTATTTTTTTTTTATATATATACAGTGTAGAAACATGGTAAATTAATTGAATGGGGCCCACTGTCAACGCCGGGGATGCCATTTTGTTTGCCCCACTACTGCCCCGGGCATGTGATGGCTGGGTGCTGTTTTTAAGGGGCAGGAGATTCTCTTGGGCCTTGAACCGGGGTCCACTCCAGCATTTTTCAATTGTATTTTTATGCCACTGTTAGCAAATGACGTATTTCATTACCTGCCTAGGATATAATATACGAAATTACAGGCTCCTAAATACGACATCGTATGTAGCTAAATTTTAGGTTCCTAGTGCAACACCATAGCCATTTAAACATAAAATAAGGTTGTTAATGCCTAGAAGTTTCATTCAGTTTATGAATAAAGCTCTTTTTTTTTATTGAGTAATAGAAGTTCGACTTCTCTGTTTATTTAAGGAACTTGTAAGAATTTAGGTACTGTACCTGTATTTGACAAAGAGTTTCTCCATAATAAATGGTGGTGTAGCTAGAGGGAGGCAGAGGGGCAGTCAGTCCCGGGTGTCACCCACATTTCATGAAATCAAATAATCGAAAATAATGTGATAAAAAAGATTTTTTTAAATGGATTTCTCATATATTTTGGATCTAACCACTACTACTTTTATTATTTTCAATTTTTTTAAGTTGATCTACTGCTTTTTGAAATGCAATCCACTGCATTGTGCGTTTTCGTTATAGAACAGTATAATTTATTATTCGCAGCACTGCATGGTTAAATGAAAAGAGTATCACTCTATGGCTCCAACAATCACAGGGAATTGTCAAAATTTGCATCCATCATTGTTGTTTGGTTTGTTAGAATCAGTGGAGGCTATAATGTAAGTTTTCTTGGACAATTATTGTATCAAGCAAAGAAGTTCTGAAATTTAAGGAAACATATCTAAAATTGCTAAAATCAAGGTAAGTAGATAGAGTGTAATTCCTCATAATTATTTAAAGAAAAATGTTTTATTTTCTTCTGGAACTTAATGAAAAAAACTAGCCAAGGGTATGCCGGAACAAGCATTATGAAGGCTTCCATTTCCATTGTCTGATCTTGAGCTAAGATCAGATGTTTTACATGTAGAATGAAATCAAATTTTTTTTTTTTTTAGTTTTTTTAAATTGTTTTGCTTATTTAGAATACAATTAGCCTTCAAGCTAAGATTCTTAAGTACTTTAAAGTATCATCTGAGGGATTCATGTTGGACTAATTGAGTATATTTCGACTTATCCGATTTACATTTTGCTTACCTACCTAATGTTGACAGTGCACTTGCAGTCTGCATGGAATTGTATTATGTTCATATTTATACAAATACGATGATTCAGAAATCTGTGCATAAATCCAACAACACTGTAAGGTTTCAAGTCAATCTGAACAGGGAGCGTGCACAAACCACGTAGCCCCATTTTGGCCTACTGTGAACCCCCTCTCCCCCCACGTAGCCCTACGTGGCTTTTGCCTATACCCCCCCCCCCCCACGTAGCTTTTTTTCCCTTTTTGATTCCAGAAGACATTTTGTACTGTTTTCTCTTGTCAGACTATTGTAAATTACATACGAAGGTAATTAACTGAGGGAAATAAATATTCACATGCCGTTGTGAGTTCTGTTCCTCATTTTAACTGTGAAAAATGTTATGAAAGGGAAGCTACGTGGTCTGGCTTGGAACCCCCTCTCCCCCCACGTAGCCCAGCGTAGCCTTTCAGCCAACCCCCCCCCCCCCTGGACTGAGCCACGTAGTTTGTGCATGGTCCCACAGATACAAGTGTTCAGTGATGGTATCGTCTGTCGTTTACAAGCGGTTTTTGCAGTGTGTGCATAAACATGGTCGAAAGTGCATTTCTTGGTAGTATTTTAACTCTCGTTTCATATAAGTTTTGCTTTGCTTTCTACTGAACTAGAATATGCAAATGTGACCATGATGAAATAAATAAGCATATGATTCCGCAATTTAGATGAGATGAAAATTTCTATTGTGGATAACCTCTCTGTTGAATATAGGTACCTAAATTATTATGTGTTCCTTAATTTGCCAGGGATGTTGAGTGTATGTTCCTCAATAAAAATTGAGCTTTAATCATAAACTAAATGAAACTTTGAGCCATTTACAGCATTTTATATA
>CM061920.1:143982420-144007409 GCA_031002005.1 Vandiemenella viatica
ATTGGGAACCACTGGGCTACGGTATTTGGGGGTAAAAAATTTTTTGGAACTTTCTCTATTCGCGGCTGAAAACTTGATTATTCACGGATCCGAACCTAACGTTATTGTAATTTTAACATCTTAATACCTATTCATTTACTAGCTATCAGAACGGACATTCATAACCTTGTAGTGGGAGTAATCATCACATATAAACAAAAAGATTAATAATTGCACTGCAATAAGTTTAATGATCACTACGCGCGACCAGTCTGTGTGATCTGCCCGTTTAAACTGCTGTCCCCTGTTTCCTTAAGAAAGCGATGACAAAGGGGTGCCTACCTCCGAACAATAAAAACTACCCCCACACAAAAGCTGTTTGAAACGAGTGTGTGGAAAGCCGTAAATACATATGTGAGATATTATGGCAGAGTAAATACGTCAACTGTCAAAGATTAACGACCGGAAAATCGACAGCAGTTTTACCAGTGTGAATTACGGCGGCGAATTTCTGTTAGAAAACAGCGAAAGTAGGACCCAAAGACTATCGGTATAAGCCGAACATGTTAGCCAATCTCTGTACAGGAAACCTGCAAAGTTTGGTAACATGGATGAGCGGGCGAGAGTATTGCCCAATAAAAAAATCTGATATTTAAAACCTCTGATTACCTTTCTAGAAATTCTGTTCACATGTGACTCTGGAAACTATACGATTGATGATTCAAGAAGGACGCTTGAGGGAGTGAAAAGAGAAGCCTGCTTTCAATGGCAGGGACGAAGTCTTACGATTTCCAAAATCACGACGGCTGGTTGGAAATCGTGAGCTGACGGTGTTTTACACTGTTAGACTTGAAGTGTTCAACGTTTTGTAGTCCACATTAGCTTTGTGAGGGCTTACGAACATCAGATGAGTCGTTGCACTGCTTACGATATTTGCTGCAATGATATACGGTAAAGGGCTCATCTTTTGCTGGACACAGTGTTGTACACACTTCACTACTCCCCGTTTAACTCACCTTGTGACTCTTTGAGCGTAGGATCCTATCCACCAACGACTGTTTGAAACGAGTTAGCGATATTGGCGAGAGCAAAGAAAATTATAACTATCAAGAATGAACATTAGTGATCACGTTTATGAATTAATGTACGGGGAATCCAATTACGCTGCGTGTCTATTCGCATTGTAAAATAATTCTTGTGTTATTTAATGTCCTTTTATTATTATTTGGAGGTGATATTAAGTTTTATTCAATTTTTGTATTTAAGGCCTCTATTGTAGAACAATGCGTTGACATCAAAGTTTTGATTGTTTATAAATGCTTAAATTTAAATACACCTTTGTATGCAGGCCATATGTCACATTATGAAATTAATTCGTCAGGTTATGGTCCATGTCTGGATCGTACAGCAATACCTTTAAAGTCACGCCATTTCACAAAAGCTAATATTTTTAAGTAGATAATAATAATTATACAAAAAAACTGAACCCAAAACCCTATCCCATTACAACTTATTACCACTTTAATGCGTATGAAACATTTGTTCTTTGACGAAAGACGCCGGGTTACAAGCGGCGCTCTGGCTTTCAATGAATCACGCATCACAGCTTGTGTTGCTCTTAGGGGGCGTCCATTAATTACGTGAGGTGTTTTTCCGGAATTCTGGACCCCCCTCCCTGTAAAATGGCGTAAGACGGTTTTTACCCCCCTAAATTCGACTTTCGCGTCATTTGTAGACTTTTTCTTTTTAGCTCTGCCATTCTACAAGAATTTTAAAACCTCAGGTGAGATTTCCGTTGACCCCTCCTCCCCCTTGTTGAGGTTTCGTGAGATTTCGCCGGACCCTCCCCCCTATTTCACCTCACGTAATTAATGGACTTCCCCTTAGGACTTCTTAGGGAGCGTCCATAAACTATGTAGCTCCATTTTTGCATTCTGGGAATACCCCTCCCCCATGTAGCCCGACGTGGCTTTTGTCTTTCCTCTCCTTCCCCCTTTCCAAGTGTAGCATGTAGCTTTCTTTCTCTATTAATCCCAGAAGGCATTTTGTAGTTTTTTTTTGTCAGACTATCGTAAATTACATAGGAGATAATTAAATGACATAAATAAATATTAACATGTTATTGTGTGTTCTGTGTATTAACTGTGATTAAAAATTTGAATGGAAAGCTACTAGCTCTGGCTCGGAAACACACCCCACCCAGGTAACCGAGCGCAGCTTTCCAATCAACTTCTACTCCCTAGACCACGTAGTTTGTGGACGCTCCCTTACCATTTGGGCATTCGTCACGAAATAGTATTTCTGAATGTATAGGACATGTTCTTTCAACCATTCGTTTTCTTCGTGGACTCAAACTATTATGCTGACCAGGCGCCTGGGGAAGTGTGACTGCCGGCAAAACCGTATCCGTAACTTGCACCTAAGTGATTAAGACACGAGTAGTCGACCACAGCTAATTACTTCGGCGTGATTCTGGACACTCGTCTAACCTGGAAACATCACATTGAGGAGATACGACCAAAAGTTGCAGCTAGGCTACAAGAGTTATACCCAATACTCCACATGGATAGCTTATTGTCAGCCAGCACCGGCGCCAGTGTTTACTGCAACCTAAATACCAAAACGCGGGAAAAACCAGCGTCTCCCATCCAACTACAGACCAACTACTACCAACTACTACCCTCTGCATCCAAAGTGCTGGAGCGGGTAATGCTAAAACGTATCAACAAGGCCTTAGAAACAGACAAAACAATCCGAAAATAAAAGTTTGTTTTCGAAAATAGAGTAGGAAGCACTAGCCAACTCATCAGATTTACCGAAGATTTAGCGAAGGGATTCAACCTATGGAATTCAACAGCGGCTGTATTCTTAGATGTAGAGAAAGCCTACCACAAGGTATGGCACGCAAACCTCATAACCAAACTAGGAACTCAGACAATAATCCGCCACTGTTACGTCCAGCTTATTGGAAGTTTCCTGGAAAACAGGAAATTCTTAGTTTCAATAGAAGGTCAAAACTCATCAGTCCACCTCATCCCGGCTGGTATCCCCCAAGGTTCAGTTCTGGCACCAGTCCTGTTTAAAATTAACGTCAACGACAAACAATTGCCACCTTATGTCAAAATTGCACAGTTCGCAGACGACACCACCATATATGCATCGGGCAGGAGACATGATCTAAACGTCAACCACCTTCAACACGGCCTCCACGAACTTGAGAAGTGGTGTCGTATTAACAAAGTGAAAATCAACCCATCCAAGTGCGCAGCAATATATTTCACCAAAATAGACAAAATAATAGACAAAAAAACTTACCATCATGGGACAAGAAATAGAATGGCCAACTGAATCCAAATACCTTGGAGTCACCATTGACAAAAAGCTCTTCTTCCGAAAGCACATCTTAGACAGAAGAAAACAGGGCACATCTATACTTAAAAATCTCTTTCCAATCCTGTACAGCTCCGAACTAGCCACAACAACAAAGCTTAGGATCTATAAGTCAGTAATCCTCCCCTTCATATTATACTGATGCCAGGGGTGGGGAACCGCAGCCAAATCCAACATAGACCAACTCTAGCGACTTCAGAATAATATACCTAAGAGTAATATTAAGAGCTCCCAGATACGCATCAAATGACTTTCCATCACGACACAGCTAACATCAACCCACTCCACGTAGAAATATTCAGACAAACAGAAAAGTTTTATGACAGAATAGATAAATTTAGACAAAATGATGAAAGGCTCCATACCCTTGGCACAACAATGCCAAGGCGCTGGCACGCCTATAAAGTGCCACTAAGTATTATATATCAGGCAGAAGGTAACTGATATGATCATAAGAAATCTGTAGGGGTTTTTCACATAAGGTCGTCTCTGACGAAACATAGCCATGTTTTCCCCTCAAAGAGAAATAAAAAGAGTACCCAAAAATTTCCTCATCCTAAACAGAGTTACACGTAAAGTAGAGCTACCACGGTAGCGGGACTTCACAAACACGCCGATAGGCAGAGATACCAAAAAAAAAAATACGTCTGGTGATTGAATATGAGTGCCCTGTGTGAGGGGTACGCATCCAAGACCCAAATTAACCATCTGCAAACGATGCAGAACAGATCACTTCGGCGAGCACTACATGTGCCAACCGATTTCCCACAGCAGACCTGCATGAAGCAGCAGGTGTCCCGCTGCTACAAGAAAGAATTCTGGAAATAACCAAATCTTTTTATAGGGCATCTCAAAAGTCAACCAAGCCACTGATAGCCAGCCTTGGCCAGTATTATACTAATTTTGACAAACACAAAAGACCATTGTCAATCCTAACTAATAACTGAAACAAACAAAGAGCAACCAAAAGTCAAACCAACAGGAAAGAGACTAAATAAGTAAGATTGAAGGAAATGTCTAGCGACAAAACCTTCACCACAACTGCTTGCAAAAAGGAAAGCAGAAATTGCTCACGGGCGTTGACAGAGATTAGGTTATAAGAGACGAAGAACTGGCTACTCTGCTTTAATTAGTATGTGTAGAATACTAGTTTAACTATGAATAAGAAAAAGTGAGGCCTGCGAACAACCAATTGAGTGACTGATCGAAAATGATTATAATCGTTGCTATATTAATCTTGAGAAACTATCTTCCAGTAACCGGCACCAAGAGTAGTAAAGAAATTCATTTCGCACTATGTGGCTCGGACGAAAATTACGGGAATAATATATGATCACCAGCGATGTTGGTGGTTTTCATTAGGATGAAAGAAGAACCAACTCAATTGTGTATTTGTCACTGAAATAGGTATTTTGCAAAACACTTACAGGGTCTTACGAAACGATTAGAAATCATCAGATGTTTCGCTAATAGGAACAAAGATATTCGAAAAGTTCCGTATCTAGAAAACACACATAGTTTATAAATATCTCTGTGATACGTGGTGCAACTATCTAGCGGTATGCGTCACCCCCTTATCGACGCCAGCGAAGCCTAGCAGATAGACTCTGAACTATCGCATACCCGTGACCTAGATGGTTCATAAATTGGCCCTTTACAGATTTACTTTCGAAAAATTCCTTTCTTAATTAATGATTTTACCAAAGTAGAGAATTTGATATTTAAAATTATACCTGATTTATCGTTTTTAGTTAAGTATGAAAGGAGAAAGATGGCTCGTCAAAAAAATATGTAAATGAATAAAAGAGAATGGATCTTATATGGAGCTAAAATTTACTCTTACTGCTGTTAAAATACATACAATTGAGGCATCTGAATAGCAACTTTCCAGCGGAAGCAGGAATTTCTCCAACTTTCAAACAGAGAAATAAATTTTGCTATTATGTTATTGATCTGATTTGCTGATAGAAGTACCTGCCAACATAAGAATGCTCTCAAGTTTAAACAAATCAATAAGTATGTTTTAAACAAGTGCCGTTCCAGGGAAAGGAGTGGTTGCACAGAAGTTATTGCACCCTCTTTTCTTTTCGTCGAAAAACGATAACGCAGAACACGACACTTGACTCACGACATAATTTTCGACCTATAGTGGAAACTGAGTAGAGGATAATTCTTTTCATAACGCACTTCATTCGTGTAGGCGACTTTTAGGTCGTTGAGACAATGTGGTAAGTTTCACTGGCCTAAAAGATAAAATTAAACTTTTCTGTTTCTTGTTAATCAATCCACAACTGAACTATAATCACAGTGCTCCTGATAGGTTGGACAACGCAGCAGACGCCAAAGACTTCAGCGATTCAGAGGGCTGTCTCCATCGTCAGAATATCACTGAGCGCCTGAGATAATAGTTCTGAGATGTGCTGGCAGCCACAAAATAGCCGACTGCAGTGTCCCGCGAGACGGGCTGCCAAACTGCTGCAACTGCAACGGGCGCCACCCAGCTTGCTACAGTGGCTGTCCAGCGAAGAGAAACTTACACGCCAACAAGACGGCGCCCAGCACTGACAAGTCGGTGCCACCAGACGCCAAGAGGCAACCCGGTTGCTGACAAGCAGCGACCGGTTCTGAGCTACCTCCAACGTCGAAGAGGCAGTTTGCAAAACACCATCTACCAGGCAAAATGCAAACAAACCGACAGCCTAAGTGTCATTACTCAACTGCTCCAACAGCAATTCATGCTATTGACATAGGTCATAGCAGACTATGCCACTACTTTAGGTAGGACACGCCCGATGATGACAACTAAAGCAATGACAACCAACAAAAATATATGGTAGGAGAAGCGAGGATACCAGCAAGAACTTCCGCGCACTCTGGGAACTATGACATCCCAGACGATTTAGTGTCATGTCAATAGTTCGGACTCTAGTTTCAAGCAGTCAATTCCGCGCAATCTCTGTTAAAACTGGTAACATGTTTTTCCCGTTGTTGCCCTCCATGTCTGGGCAGCAGACGTAATCTGACTGGGTCCCACCCAGATAACGTTATATACGTTGGGTTAAAATATTAATTCAGTGAAGCTTACGCTCTTAAGAAAGACGACTTATGAAATCTACTATACCAAAGCATTGCCAACTGATAATGTTACTTTAGGCACATCCCCATTCTTTTCTGTTGTTGCTGTCAAAGGAATGAGAATACCCGCACATAGTTACGAAATCATCTCATCCGATCTTAATACGTGTGCAAAATTTCAATTTGGATGTCTGGAAGTGGATTAAAATTTAATCTAAATATTCCATTACATTCATACAGGTCAAGCAAGTATAAAGCGTGTAAATAAAGTCATGTATCTGTTTCACTTTGAAACCTGGTGCAACGTCCATAAAAGTGACTTGGCCTGCTATATTATGTGTAAATTATTTTTGAAGTTCCCTCGTACAAAGGTCAAAACTAAACTATCTGACAGTATCTAAAGGTTAATTAATGTTCTAGGCAAACTAACCGAGTAAACATGGCTTTTTTAGATGATATTTCGGTGGTCAAACTGTTCGCCTTCATCTTCAATTGTTTTTAAATCAGCAATAACTAGACATAATATACTACCAGGTGTCTGTTTCATCCGCTTCCCAGAGGAATACTAAGACAGTGAATCAGAACAAGCACGGTTAATTTCTTTCCTCTTGAACCTACAGTTTAGCATGGTAGCTGAATAACTGAGAGATCAAGTGTAACTGATCAAGGTGAAAGTCAGATGAATGACCTGTAAAATTATTGCTGGATCTGGGATTCACTCTTCGATCCAGGTATAAGTAATAATAATAATATTTAAGTGTTGGTTTTCTTTAGAAGTATTTGATGAACTCTGTGGATGAGAGAAATGGAAAGCCCTCAGCTAGGATTATTTTATATATATATATATAGTGTTGCGCCTTTTCGTCGTTGAGGTTAATGGTGGCAGGAAGGAACTCCAGTCAACGAGCGGGAATGTGGCCACGGCCTTTTAGTGGAACCATTCCGGCACTCGCCTAGAATGATTTCGGGAAATTATGGAAAACCGGAATCTGGATGAGTTGTCGGGGACTCGAAACTGTTTCCCCCTGAGTTCGAAAAAGGAGAGTTAACGCACACCCACCATTCTCGGTTTGACATCACAGGCATCATTGATTTTCAGTGAAGAACCTGAGAAGTACAAAATTATTAACACATAAGAAGTGAGGTTTATAACGATTGAGAAAAATTAAAACTTGTTATTTGTTATGAATAATATGGTGCCAGTATTACAGATATGACAACTATTCACTGTCATGTTCGGACCACAACTGCCTCCAGTCTATGAAACTGTTTAAGGATAATCGTCTATGCCGATACGAATCAGCCTGCGACTGATACAAATGATCAATGGTACTACTTGAACCCGAGAGAGAACTATGTTTCCGGCAATAAAATGACAAACGAAACATGATGTCACTTCCCAATGACAGGGAGGAAATGTCGTAGGAAAATAAAGACCGAGCGTGGTGGTGTAACGGCTAGCGTTCTGGTCTCGCATTCGGGAGGACGGCGGTTCGAATCCCCGTCCGGGCATCCAAATTTGGGTTTTCCATGGTTTCCCCAAATCACTCCAGGTGAATGCCGGGATCCTTCCTTCAAAAGGCCATGGCCGAATTCCTTCCCATTCCTTGCCCCCCATCCTTTCCTGTCTCTAAAGACCTAGTTGTTATAGGAGACGTTAAGCAGTTAAAAAAAAATAGGACAATAAAATCCAAACTTTCCACTGCCTTTTTGCATCCGCATTTAATGATTTTACAAGTGTGTACAGAAATGAGGTGAAAGAAGATAGACCATCATCTGGCTTCAAACGGGTGAAAGTCAGACACTTGTTAAACTCCTTAAGATTTGGAATCGGTGGAAGCCTGAAGGGGTAAGATCGGGTGAGCAGGAGAGTTGTGTCCTTAGATGAAACAATTATGTATTTCAGTCACTACAATGGGTGAGTTATGGTTGAAATAGCAACATTGTTTGACAACCCCTCTCTTGTTATTAATAGCTTCCCGTAGTTGCTTAACAAGATTCGTATAACTTGCCATCATAATAGGTTTGCTCTTTCTCAGGAAATCTAGAAACAGGGCACATTAAAAATTCAGAGAAAGTGATATCATTACCTTCTTAGCGGGAAGAACTAATTTGATCTTCTCCCGTTCTTCCTCTGTTCTGACAGATGCTTGGCTTTAGAGAGATAAGCCCACATACCATTCATAATCCCAAATTTCATTGCCTTCAAAGAAGGCTAGAATTTCCGTAGACACTTCCTGGTCTCCGCTTCATATATCAAATGTTTCGAAACCCAATTAGTGGAAAATTAATGCTAAAGTACTCTGCCAGAATGCGATCCACTGTTGTTTTTGGATTTGCTATATGTGTTCAATCTTCCAATCTATTAACGTTCTGTCTATTATCACCAAGTGATACAACTTCTCCAAATTTTCCAGAGTTACTGTCTCCTATATCTTCCTGCGCAGAGTCCATGTTTTATAGCGCGTTCAGTTAAGCGAGGCGGCTCAAGGTCAGTCTGCTCTATCCCCACTCCGTTGCCCTTACCCCTACATGCGAAGGGAAAATTTACATTCGCCCGCCTGGATACAGCGAACGTCGCAGAGAGGCAGGAAGGGATGGGGCTGTGAGGCTGTGAGGCGCAAGGAGAATTTGACCTAGAGCCGCTAGTTGAGAGTGAACAAAGTATAGAGTCAATTCTTCTCCATTATGCATAGATATCCCAATACTGTGTTATGAAGAGCGGTATCCTTCCTTAGATTCATCCTCTTGAATGTCATTTGATTGCATCTCATTCTTGTTCATGTATTAATCACAAACCAAATTTCATCAATTCTATCAATAATGAAACATATATCCAATCCGCTTTAACCACCTGAATCGAAGTAAAAATTATAAACAACTAAAAATTACATACAAATTTCGAAATTTTGTTTTACTGGTTACGTCAGGAATTTACGGGAAACGTTTCTGCTCATAAGCTTTATGGGTATAAAATAAAAGCTAGTAAGTCCTGCACTCTCAATTTATTTGATGTTTCCTTTCTTTTACATGATTTATGTAGGCTACTAATGATCAAATAACTCTTTCTAAATTTAGATTGATTTGTATAGTCTCTTAACGGTTACAGGAAAACTGTAGCGATTTTTCTGCAGTTAATGATTTTCACAAAATAATTGAATCAGTATTTTAATCAACTTTGTTACTTGTGGAGATAATCTTTTGAGATAAAGTCATATCTAATAAATACTACGAAAATACGTTTCCTGTTGACTATTTCAAGATTTTTTGAAGACGCGCTAAAATTTTTTCCAACTAAAATTGTTTTGTTTGGTTTATACCACCAATTTAAAGAAAATTTCACAAAAAATTGATATGAAATTTTTTTAGTTAATTCAATTTAATAGAACAATAACTATCACTTTACTGATATCACGCAACAATTCTTAAAGCTGTGGCATAATGGCATTTATCTTATTGAAATAACTATGTTCACAAGAGAAATCGTTCCAGTACCATCTGGGATAGTTTTCTTCACTTTCGTTATTCTTCTTTGTGATGTAGTAGACCTGCCACCAGCAGCTTGTCAGACAGCCTATCGGTGGTATCTGTTCCGAAGAAACGGGGTGGGAGACGTAAGTGTTGCCAACTTTATTCAGGACACCCTATGTCATTGAACTAATGGTATTCTTGACTCGCCGTGTACAGCCACAATTCAATACACTCAGCCAAATCGGCACATACAGTAGCAGCTCCAATATATTATGAGCTTAGTATAATAATTATCTAGAGGATGTACAAAATATAGGGGAAAACAAGGAAGATGATTCCACCATCCTAGATTACTGGAGAATCTTTGAGCTTGGCATTGATATATGCTAAAACAAACAGTTTCATCTCAAACCAAACCTGAATGTAGTGACAACTTGTTGGATTTTCCACTAAAACTAGTGGTTTCGACCCCCCTTTTAGTGGAGAAATATTGTTTTTAGTGGCTAGTGGTTTCTTTCTAGAGGTTCAGTAGAATTCAGTTTCAATTAATGAAAGGATGATAACTCAAAAACTTATTTCAGTAGTATTAACTTTTACTGCGTAGGAAACATTGAAGTAGGCTCCGTTTTTATTTCATTTCACGTTGAATTTAATTAACGCTAATTGAATTAATTGCAATCGATTAAGATTTCTAAGAATATCTAATAGATTTATTCGTTTATTTTAATTAATAATGTTCATTTATTAAAAAAATAGTTGCTGGTGCGTAATATCATGACCACTGATTTATCGTTTTTAGTCAATTATGAACACTAACTTTGTGATATTCAACTTTACAAATGATTAACCCATTCAAGTTCTATTAAATATGGTGTTTCTGCAGAAAATATAATTATTTTCAACCAATAAAATTAATTAATGAAAATTATTAATAAAAATGTTAGAATAGATAAATATTTTCAACTATCCCTTAGGCGCCATCCATAAATTACGTGAGATGTTTTTAAGGATTTTCGTACCCCCCTCCCCTGTGGTAGGAACTGGTCCGTGAGACCCCCCTAGAATTCGCCCTCGCAACTTTTTGAGAACTTTTTTTTTAGGTCCCTCACATCCAAATAGGTTACACCCCCCTACGTTTCGACGGTGGGCAGCTCGTTTAACGGTTGGCAACACTACGATGAGTGTTTCCTAAACATTACAACCTCCAGGGAAAGTTACCATTGGCAGAAATTATTGTCGCCATGATCTCCCTGTAGCGAAATCTTGTAATAAGGTAGTGTTATTTGTCATTCTGAGGAGATAATTAAAGGCTATGATTTCTTGAGGATTATCAAACAGTACCATGACTTGAAAGTGTTCTAACTCTTTCCCAAGTTGTGACCTCCCCCGTCAAGCTCTCAGGAAATGCAGTAGTGTGTTTAATAACACTGAATCTAATAATTCAATAGATATAACGCACATGTTTCTGCAGCAAGTAGTAATTTTAAACAAAGTATCAGGTTTTCAGTTTATTTGGTAGTATAACAAAATAAGAAGCGGTTTGGTTTGTAATCAGTAGTTAGTTATTAATTGGTTGAATCAATTTATTCGAAAACATACACCATTTCACACGATTCATAAGCAAATAATAATTATTATTGAATTGGGAGTGAAAATAAATGAATAAATGGTGAAGCTTATAGCTTTGGATTTGTTACTACGATAAAAACATTAAATTATTTTCTTAAATAGTGTAAATTTAACAGAAAATGAACTCTGAGAAGCAAAATTCATTCATCTTCGTCAATCTACACCTACAGGATTATTAGCGGGTCTTGAACGTTTGTGGACATTTAAACAACTCATCACACTATCGCAATGAAGTCCTAGCTTTCAGCTGCTTGGGATTGGTGCCATAATAAACTAAAGCGTTGTGTGATTGTAGCGTTACATTCCTAGCGACATGGCTAACAGATCAGGCCTGCTACAGGCACTTGCCAGTAAATCCGTAAATTAATTAAGCTGATTCAGAGCGTTTATCTCCCAGAGCATTTGCTTCCATAGAAAGCGTTGCTTACCCTTCCTGATTCAGTAGGTACTCATGCCTAACTACGCTCACAAAATGTTGATTACATCTGCCCATACGTTCCCGCAAAAAAGTTTTTGCTCGCTATTCGGCTGGAAGCAAATAAAAGAACGGACTACCAACTTGGATTAAAATAGTGTAAAATACATTTTGTTTTCTAAAATTAAAATACAAATCAGATCTATTGCTAACGGGATTAAAATGTACTTCCGTACAATGTCAATGAAGAATTTTCAATTAATTTGAATCTAGACACAACCTTTGTTTCTAATATATACTATATAATAATTTCAAATGTTACTCAGATCAGGGTAAAAGATAGCACAAACGTTAGAAGGTAACGATGCTGTTATTTTTGTGTCGTGTGGTTAGCGAAATAAATATTTCTGTGTAGTAAAAAAATAATAATAACTAAGAGAATGCTTCGAGCGAGCTTTTCATCTCATAATTAATATCTCATCTGACCTTCTGACTGAAGTTTAGTTTACTCAGGTTGGCAAGTAAGTTTTATCTATAATTGATTTACTCATTTTAGTTCACAGTACAACTTCACAAACTTTAACATCGCCAGCTTGTTTCGAATCTCAAAAGTTTTCTTAACTTTGAAACTATTTTAAAATTCTAGAAATAATCCGTTTCTTTATTTGAACTGCCATCTTTTATAGATTATTCCTTTCACACAGAAAATGTAAGGCCAATAGTTTGATTTTCAGCATATTTACAATTTTTATTTTTGAGTACGTTGCTTGAACTTTCTCCAAGGTTAGAATGTTTTGCCCGGTATTAGGAGGATTATTTAAATACAGGAATCCGACAATGCGACATTTGGTTTAGAATATGACGAAAAAAATGAGCTTAAAAAAAAAAAAAAAAAAAAAAAAGGAAAACGAGCTTGGTGGGTGAGCGGTTAACGCTCTGGCCTCGCATTCGGGAGGACGCCAGTTCTAATCCCCGTCCGGGCATCCAGATTTGGGTTTTCCAGGGTTTCCCCAAATCACTCCAGGTGAATGCCAGGATGCTTCCCTCAAAAGGTCATGGCCAAATTCCTTCACATTCCTTGTCCCCCCAATTCCCATCTCGCCTCTCCTCGACATCGACGAGGCGTAAAACCATAAGAAAAAAATTGAAAAAAGACCGTTCAGGACAACACTTGGCAAACTGTTAAGGAGCTGACCGCGAGCGGGAAGAGTAAGCGGCTAACTATTATTTGCCTAAAGAATTCTATGAACCAGTTATTGTCTGGTAATCAATAGAGAAAAAATACCATTGAATTAATGGAGGCTTTCCAGGTGAATTACGTGTGTAAAATGTTCTCAGGTATTTCACTGGCGAAGATAGTTAATTTCGAAAGTAGCCAGAAGATGAAATCGGAGAGCGATTTTGAAACGTCACATCAAACTGACGCGCTCCACGGGAGAGTGGCTAAAGAATATTCTATACAAGAGAGTCCATTTATTCAGAGCGAGGTACTCAGATGAAATTATGCACGTATTTAGCAAAACAACAAACAACTGCTGAGGGGTGCACGGTTCAATTAATGTGTTGGTAACATTACGTGCGATAGGGTGAGACAGTAGACTAATGGATGTAGTTGAAGCTACATTGAATGAACAATCAGCAATACTATAAGCAAATGAATCAGATGCCTATGACCATTTCAGTGGCAGAAATGAGTCGGTCTGGTAACTCAAGTTGTTAATGAGGGCACTTGTCCTGTAAACTTGAAGTCCAAGATTCAAATCCCACTAATGACAGGAAGTTTTAGAAGTTCTTCTTAATCATATGAGCAACGTCAGGAATTTCCATGGTTTGGATTCCACTTGAACTACAGGTCCAGGAAAGATAGAGGTAGAACGTCCGGCAAATTCAAAGTCTGTCACCAGGTCTCAAGATCACTTGAATTTGGCCAGAAAAACAACTTCACTAGAAGTTCAGCAGTACGATGTAACCTACGCAAAAAAAAAATGGATCAAGTAGCTAGTGAATTTAGGTACTGAAAGTTATCACATACCGTTAGCTAGTAAAGAAACAAACTCCCCACCCCCAAAAAAGGAATTTTACAAAATCCATAGCTTCACCAATTTAAATCAAGGAAAAAAACCAAGCGTGCAAAGTTGCGAAAATGGCAAGAGTGACTGGGTGCTGAATAATGACTGATATGAATATCATGGAAAATAATGCTAGTACCGCATAATACGAGCAGACAGATAACTTAACTACTGGGTAACTGGCTACATGTACCACCATCACAAACCAGTAATTTGCTCTAGCTGTAATTGGAGAAGCCATTTGGCCCATTTCGTATTGTGGGTTAAACAGACTGAGACCAAGAACAGGTCAGACAGAACAGTAATGTCATATTAAACTAGGGAGAATATTTTCAGAAGGCTGCAACAACAAATTTCATTGAAATGATTTTGGTGCACAGAAGACAACAGAGGAGTGAAATTGAGTGTAATCAATTAGAGTAGTTTGGAATGTTCTGAGAGGTTTGATGCATAACAGAAAATATTGTTTAAGGACATTGCCTCACAGACAGTAAATACTCTGGAACTTTAGACATAATATTTTCAGGTTGGTGAGAGATTAAATTTAGGATCTAAACTGCATGAAGCAGATGACAAAGGGTATTTATCTAACGAAGGGATCTTGCTTGGGTAGAAATTTACTTAAAACTATAAGATCACAATAAATCATAAAAAATGTTAACTTCAAAGACATTAAAATGAATAGTGAACCAAGAGAATCTCTGTAGGAAAAGTAGAATTAACTTTAAAAAAATAGTATTTGTTTTAATAGTCACTCAGGAAAACACTCTATGTTTCTTCATGCTATAATCAACTTTATTTAGCCTTCATAATGGTAATGATAATCACCAGGGAAAGGACAACAAAAGTCAAGGGAAAGGAAAACAAAAGACAAGGGAATGGACAGTACAAGACTGGTATAACACTTAATTAAAACCACTCAAGACCAGGTCTGGTCTCAAACTGGAGACCTCTACAATTCAAAGCCAGCTCGCTATAACCCACATTACCATGGTCAGCATAATAAAGTTGAGTGGACCAAAGGAAACAGGGTCTAATATTTCATTGCAACACAGATATTGCAAGAAAACCAATAAGTCTAGAGAATCAGCTGCAACACAAAAATTGCAGGACCCTTGAAGGTATGGGATAAAAATGACTATATGGAAGTTGAAGAATCCTCAAAACAATTGCAAGTGACAGATTGCAAGAATATGAGAGTTAAAACTAGAGGAAACAAAATAAGTACTTGGGAATTTAAGAGTTGGTAGTTGGTCTCAAATAAGGCAGATATAAAACAATATTTCCCAGAAGGTGTGCAGTGTGAAAACACTTGTGCTTGTCGGATAAGTAACATCCGTGGTCTCAGCAATGTGTAATTTGAAGAGAAAGTTTATACTATTTGATGCCATAGTAGAAGGTGAAATGTTTTGGGGTAAACTAGGCAGTGTAGTTGGATAAGAGTATTAGAAGTAACTCTATGTCGATAAATTGTGAATTGTTTGGTTGGAAGGAAACATATTGAATATAAACTTATGGATACATGGAAACTCAAGTGTCTTAAAAATTCGAGTTAAGCTTACAGTGAAGAAGTAAACAAAGATAATTCACGAAGTAGAAAGGTGTGGTAGTAGTGGATGTAAGCACACAATTTTAGAAGACCAAAATAATCAACAGATAAGTTCATAATGTCGAATTATACCTTTTGTAAAACATGATACCAGTTTAAAGGAATTGAAAAGTAATTACAACATTAATAACAATCAGTTAAGTTTAAGTAAGTCAATGGATACATACAAATTTAGTAGGTATGACAAGGAACAAAAGCTGCTGATTAAAAAATATATATAAAGAAAGAGAAATAGTGATAATCACTTATGAGTACTAAATCTTTCCAGCCAGATAGCTTTGAATTATCTTCACTATCTGGCTGTGAATCACATGATAATACAACTTTAGTATAAATCTATTGTGCCATACCGCGTCGAAGGCTCGTACAACATCCAAGAGAACAACTGGACAGTATTCTTTCCTGTTAATAGAGTCTGTAGCAGTTTCTGCCACATGCATTATCTACTGTGTACCAGAGTGCACTCTTCTGAAACCCAGCTGGATAGGTGGTACGATTCCATTTTCTGTGATATTGGTTTCAAGCCTCTGTAACAGCGCCCACTCAAAAACCTTGCTCAGTGAGGGAAGTAGACTAATTGGCCTATAATTCTGCAAGTATTATGGATCTTTCCCCTCCTTCAATACTGCAACAACAATGGCATGTTTACAGCTTCATGTATATCGTTGGCTTCTTATGATCTCATTAAAGATTGTGGTGAGGTGTATGATGGCTACCTGCTGGAGATCGCGGGCAGCTCGTTGCACATGTTATCAGCTTTTTTCCCCGGAGTAGTATTGTAATCACCTGCAGCACCAACTCTTCAGTAAATTCATTCATGTTATCCCATAACAAAAAAAAATATTGATTTTTGCTAGACACTAGACTCAGGTATTTGACTTCTTAATATAATTGGCTGTGATTACTTTGACTGCGAGAAACAGTTAAGTTGATTGTTATGTAAAATCACCTGAATGGATTATCATAGTCCTTTCAAACATCATGTCTCCCAGAATCCCAGGAATAAAATGGTGTGGCATTGAAAAGCTGACAAATAATGAAAAACCTGTTTGCTTGTTTGTTTCACACAAAAGCTGCATGTCTGATTTGGTTATGAACACAGAACGTCTCGTGGTCCCAAGAGTAAAATAATAAATGTTAAATTTTAATGCAGCATCGTATAGCTGAGAAATTAAGATAAAGGTGTCTACTAATAAGTGACAAAAAAAAAGGTCACCTCCATATGAATTTGCCATTTCCTGCTCCTTCAAACAAAAAGTGCCCTAGTTTGCCTCTCGCCTGGTTCCGGCACTGATGCAAATTAATATGCATTTAAAGGCGGCTGAAATATTGGATGAGATACCTACCTAACATCATCGTATTTGAATGGAAGCTAATATTCATCTTTGACTTATTTCTGACAGTCCTGACCGGATTTCTCACTGTCTTTGTGACATTCTTGACTATGCATTAACCGTAAATTAGGAAGTCAAAATGTCCATGTTAGTATCTTCCATAGAAGGCCTGAAGAGAAATGAAAGAAATCACGGGCTACAAATAGTTAAAAATGTAATGATAATACTCTCCAGATCTAAAATTAAAGGTCTTAACATCTGCGTGATAAAAAATGCACACATGTACGTAAATTGTTATATCAGTTACAGAAAATTCTGTGCTTGGAGGAAATTTTGACATTGTAATACCCAATTAAAGGTAAGCGTTCTACTAAAGTACTCTTTACATCAGTATCATGAATGAAGATTTTTTTTGTTTATGACTTACACCTAGTTGACATAAAATTCATTAGAAGCGGAAAATGACTCGGGGCAAGGAGCAATAAAGAATTCAGTCATTCCCTTTTTGAAGGAACCATACCAGCAATTGCTTGGAGTGATTTAGGTAAACCATGCAAATCATAAATCTAGATGGCTGGACTGGTATTCGAAACTGCCTCCTCTTGAATGCGAGGCCAGAGCTTTACCATCACCTACCATGCTTGGTCATGAATGAGGATGATATTATTTTGGCTTTAAACATGCAATTAACCTCAATTTTATCATTTAATATATTTAAAAGTGCAGAGGCATTTCTGACAAATGGCAGAAACATTTCAGTAATATAAAAGGGGAGCTAATAAAGAACTGAGGGGTTTGTAGTTTGTACCAGCTTCCTGATACAGTAAAAATAGTAAAAGGACAAAGACTTTTGTGCCAAGCAAACAAAATAATGAGAGAGAATGTAAATTTGTTATCGCGTTTGCAAATAGAACCAAGGACAGCTTGATGTTTATCACTAACAAAATTAGAAAATGGAGAAAAGAAGTATTTTGAAATGTCTCTTACTGCTTGGAAAAATCTAGAAGAACAGATGTTTGGAAAAATGAAGGTGGAATTCTGATATCAGAGACGGTGGAAAAAACAAAACAAAATCCCCATAGTCCCCTTTCTAACAAGGTTATAAATAAGTTGTTGGAACATTTATAGCACTTCAATTAACAGAGGTTGCTCAAGGTTATTTTTTTTACTCAGACTTCGCTGTCCTAACCCCTACAAGCGAAGGGAAAAGAATGCCCACTGCCAAATTTTCGAAACGTTTGCTAGTGCTAGGACACAGCGATCTCTTGGAATGGGAAGGTAATGAGCGGGGGAGAGCTGGGGTGAGGAACGGGGCAAGGGGAACACGACCTTGAGCTGCCAGTTGAGCATGAGCAGGGTATAATGCATCCCTACATTAAGTTAACAAAGTAAATAAAAAAGTATGACATCCGGCTCTTCCTAAACATCGTAATTTAAAGGAAGCCAGACAGAATGCTATGATCTTTTTTTTTTTTTACTCTATGTACAATGGTTGATGTATTTTGTAGTTTATCTATTCATTATAAATATTTTCAAAAACTTTTAGAAAGACTAAGTTTTAATAGCTTTCAGAAGAAACAAACAAATTTTTTTTAAAATTAAAATTAACATTATTAAAAAGAAACTGTGCCTCATGGAAGAAATCTGAAAGCAGCTATGAGTTAAGCACATTAATTTTTATATGGATCCAAACAAATATCTCCAGAAAAAAAGATCTTTGTGTAGAACATTTTATCAATTAGAACTGATTCATGATAACCAATTCCCTCAGTTACTTGACACCCCACAAGGTTATCAGTAATTCCTTCACCAGCTGCCTCTGACCTAAAAAAGGTATAGTCCTGACATGTTAAAACTTGGTCTTGCATAGTGTTTTGCAAAAGCTTCTTTGTGATCATGCCTGGCACCATAACAGTTCTTCTTTTCAGTCACTAATCACTTGTACTAACCCCAGGAGATAAAGTTATGTTCAAATTAAAGAAAACACTCTAGACATCCAGACTGATTTGAAACTGATATATTTAGAAAAGTTCGGTTACATGTATGGCACCAGTAAATTATAACGTCATCATACTACAGCCCAAAATTATTTATGACTGCAGATTGAACCACTGACACACACCATAAAAGGCTTCCAATGATACCTCAAAATATCAAAAGTTTATACACTCATTGCAAGCTAAGACATTACATCAACCAATCAGGGTTAAGCAACCCCTAAGCCATCTGTGCTACATGTGTTTAATCAATCATAACTACCCAAACAATGGAGACTGAACATGGCATGCGCTAGATCTTATTTAGAATTTCTGAAATTTTGCACAAAATATTAGAGCCATATGCAAAACTCAACCTTAATTTATCTCCGATAGGCTTGAAAATTTTATATGTGTTAGAGCGTAGTTAAAATGTTAATTCTAATTTTTTCAGTCTTTATACGTGTCATCATTCCTACAATTCTTACATCTGTGAGCCAATTCTGCTATAATAATATTCTATGAAGTTTTCCTCACTTCTGAAGTATGATCAATCTGTTTCTGATAGTATTTTAGGTCAAAACCACTCATTTCCTGGTGTGTCACAATAGATATCTCTGAAAGTTTTGGTCTTATCTGTCAGGAGTAACTTTCAAACTTCACCAAATTTAGTTACTAATTGAAAGAATAACAGCTACATTATTGTTATTTTTTCAATTAGTGATTAACTAAATAACTGCAGAAAAATGGCCTTCAACAACAATGTATTCAGCAAATTTAATTCCCTCTCTGATGGTTATGTTATTTAATCACTAAGTATCACTTTCAGTGGCATAGCTATTGGAGGGCCAGCCAGTGCCATGAACTGGGGCCCCCAAGCTCAGGAGGACCCTAGCACAGGGGTGCCCCAAGCTCATGGGCCCTTGTTAACCTAGCTATGCTACTGATCTCTTTCCTATAGATTCCTTTCATGTCATACTAACTTATTGTTGCTACATTTTGACGTCACAACCTCCATCTTTCTTTAAACTTTAATTTTGCTTTTGCGTCCTAAACATTATCAAAATTTACAAACAAAAGCGCTTTATTTGCTCATAAAAAAAAAAAATCATCCTTAATTTGAATATACTTTCTTTGCTGGGAGTTACTTAATTCCATGCATTTTTTTGAAATGTGAAAGTCAACCAAAACCTCATTTTTTGTCTAAAAATCTGCTTACCTTTAAACAATCGACTCAAGTTTTTTCATATGTTGTTTATCATTTTCTTCTGAATCGTTTGAGCTATAAAGCTTTGTTGTGTGCAGAAAATTGAAAAACACTGACTTTGATGAAATCTTTCCCAAGTGCTTTTGTGTGCTAAATTCTTGATATTATCTTCTTAATACCATTTTGTCAACACAAAGTGTTATATCCCATTTTAATCATAATTTAATTCTACAGCTGTGTAAATAAATGAAACAGAATTGGTTGTGAAATATGTAAACCTCTATATACTACACTCAACAACTTCTTAAATAAACTGAATTATACTAACTAACGTGGTTCCTGATTCTCAAGTTACTGGAAAATGTTCTAAAATGATTTGCTATTGATTTTATGTGCTTTAAAGACCCTTTTAGCTGTTTTTGAAGGTTTATTTGCAAAACTTAGGTTATCTACCATCATCACGGGATGTGGGGTTCCATACAGCTTTAGCTAACAACTCAGAAATTACACCCTTGCCACTTCTAGTTAGGAGTAGACCATGGCTAGTAAAACCCCACCTATTAATGGTTTTAACAGATATAAATTCCAAGACAGAACCCATGCATTACCTAAGTTGCACCTCCTTTTCCAAATTTACCACCTCAAAATGTGTTTTAACTGTGGCCAGTCATGGTGACTTAGGTCCTGCATGAGCTCAACCCTTGCATGCTGCACCTCCTTCACCACATTCGTTTGTTCACTCTCTATACTATAACCCACCTATCAATACTATTCCCTGCACCTCCCACTACCACTACTCTATTGTCCTTTGTGAAATTCCTACAAAGTGAACCTATATACCCTATCACCTAATCTAATGATGCACTAGGTTTGAAAAAACTTGTGACTTGGTGTAGGGGTGTTACGAATATTCGTATCCGCATCCGCAAATGCGGAATATTCGCATTAATTCAGATATCTGCATCCGCATTCACATCCGCATCAATCAATGCGGAGTTTTTACGGATGCACATTCACATCAACAAGTAACTACATGTAAAGAAAATGGGCGGAGCCAGAGTGGCACGTGCTTCGCGTTTGTTTTGGTAATTGCTTACTTCATTCGGTAACTGACGAATAGGAAGGCGCACATTGGTAATAAGATCCTACAGGTTTTGTTTGTTGTGTTTTTTCTCATTGTCAATAAATTATAGTTACAGTGAGTGTTTACTGTGTACTTCATAGTTTTTTGCGTGTTTAATGAATATTTTGATACAAATATTAAGTGAAATGTTGCCACCAATAAAAAGCAGTATCTGGACTTATTTTACAATAGACAAAAATGATCCGGAGAAGTCGGAGTGTAAGATATGTAATAAAAGTTACTCGCGGAAGGGACGCACTACTACTTCTTTGAAAAATAATCTGAAATCAATACACCCGGAGGAGTTTTGTTTATTCCAAAGTGCGAATAAAGAAAAGGTATTGAAGAAAAAAAATGTTGAAGCAGGTATGTATCGAAAATATCGGCATATCGGATTTAGAATCATGTTTTACAAACTTAGTTACGGTTAGATAAATTGATTTAATTTCATTAATTATTTACTTTTATCATTTCAAATCATGATCATTATACTTGGTGCTAAAAGGACCAATATCTATAAACCTTCCTTACTTTATTATATTGTAGTGTGACTAAAATATATTGTTGTTATTGGTCACATGATTTTATGTTACTTTCTATATTAAATTTAAAATAAAATAATGGTATTATTGAAAATATTCACTTCTTAAGCTTTTTTAGCACTAACAAGAATCCAAAGTTAGTTCCAAATTATGTTTAAAATTAAATCCTTAAGTCTTGTTTCAATTCTAACTTTATTGTTAGCAAATTATAGCCCTTTTAACACTTAATTATTTGAAAGCGCACACCACATTGGCCTTTTTTATTTTTTAAAATTTCAATTATAATGCGTATTATTTACATTTAGTTTTTTTTTACATCGAATTTTGATAAGTGTACTTATTTTTTTATTTAGTAGATGGTTTGTGTATATTATGTTGTATTTTTTTACAGGTACAATTGTGACTGCGTTGCAGCAAGCCAAGAAACAGCTTTCGTTACAGGAAGTACTACAAAAAGAAAAGAAGTGGGATACTAACAATCCTAATTCAAAAAAGATTGACAAGCTCATTGGCGAAATGATAGCGCTTCAAAATTTACCTTTAACTTTGTGGAGGGACTTGGATTTCGTCGTCTCATACAAGAGTTAGCAGCGAAATATAATTTTAGAGGACGGATTTTTTTTACTGATTTCGTGTGCAATGAGCCATACATAAAACTTGCTGGAAAAGTTAAAGAACTAATTGAAGAATATGATTACAAGTCGTTCACTACTGATATTTGGACAGATCCCAGTTCAGGTATTTCTTTGCTTAGCCTAACTTGCCACGGAGTATCAGAAAACTTTGAACGATCGTCAATTGTGTTAAAATGCGAGACTTTTGATGACCGTCATACTGGTGATATCATTGCAGATAAATGTAGCACAATGCTTGCTGAATGGAATATTTCAAATGAAAAAGTGCATTGCATGATACGAGATGAAGGCTCTAACATGAAAAGGGGAATGCAATTAGCATTGCTAAATGATTTAGATTGTACCGTTCATAAGTTGCAAATTGTTATTCGGTATGGTTTACGATCGCAGGAAAGCATAGAAGACGTCAAACAAAAATGTAAGATTATTACTACTCATTTTAACCATTCAACCATTGCTCAAAAGCAACTTGAAAAAATTCAGTATAGACTTAATCAACCGCATCTTAAAGTATTCGAGGATTGTGTGACGCGCTGGAACAGCACGTTCTACATGTTTGAGCGTTTTTTGAAGATAAAAGATGCATTAAGTCTTTATGCCAATGACAATAACATTGAATCAATTTTGCCTGAAGAGTGGAAAATAATAGAATGCTGTCTTGAAGTATTGAAACCGTTTGAAGAAGCCACTCGTGAAATGAGCAGTTCTCAGGCACTCATATCATCTGTGATTCCTATCATACAAATGCTTTTGAAAAAACTTGACGACTATTTAACAAAACCACGAGAAAGTGATGCTATTCGGTTGGCAGTCTCTAATCTGAAATCACAATTTTCAGGGAAATTTTCTTCTTTGGAAGATAATAACTTATATGCAATTTCCACATATTTAGGTCCTCGCTATAAGCATAAATTTTTCAAACCTGTCACCGAAGAAAAAAATAAAAGATGAAATAATAAAGGTGGTAAATGACCATGTCGTCACTGCTTCTCCTATGTCGCCGGCGGAAAAACCAAAAAGAATGAGAATGGGAGATTCTCTCGATCCTGAACCAGGAACGTCCAGTATGGGTAAGAAGACTTGCTTAAAAAGCGATCTTGCCATGATGTTAGATTCATCAAGCGAAGATGAAGGTGAAGGAGAACCGGACAACAGTAGCCCCGATGCTCTTCTCCGCAAAGAATTAGTTATTTATCGTAAAAAAAAGACTGGATTTAGATGAAAATCCACTTAATTGGTGGGAAGTTAACCGTTGTGAATTTAAAATTCTCTCCAAATTAGCATGCAGATATTTATCACCTCCACCAGCCAGTGTTCCCAGCGAACAACTATTCAGTGGAGCTGGGTTAACATATAATCCACTAAGAAACAGGTTAGAAGCTGAGAAGGCTGCAATATTGCTATTTATTAAATATAATTCACCAATTTTTAAGTTTAATTATTAAACAAAGATTTTTTATTATGAAACTCGAAGCTTAAAATTCTGTTGTGTCATAAGTAAAACTAATAACTTGTGTAATTTTGTTCTAAAAATATGATTAAATAAATAAAAAGTTAAAATTAAATTGATTTTCAATTATTTATGCACTTAAAATTTAAATAATTATCCTTTTAAAATCCCAAAATCCGCATCCGCATCTGCAACTTCTAATAATCCGCATCCGCATCTGCATCTGCGGATGTCTAAATTTTTGCATCCGTAACAACCCTGACTTGGTGACCTATGCCTAACTGATCCTGCAGAAGAGGAGCTACACCTGTCCCATTACTGCTGCCTAGCAGCAGAACCCTTTTCCTTCTCTTGCATGCCACTATTCCTAAAGGCCTGCTGCACCATACCTACTCCTACATCTACGTATACTTGTACTTAGGGCAAGGGCGATTGCTGACAAAGACAATTTACCCCAGGAATTGGAACATCTGAGAACTTCAGTGGGAATTGATACACCAAGATGCAAAATAGAAATGGCAATTCATTGTAAGCAGGAGAACATTTCAGTTCAAAAGGAAAAAAATGCCCAAGGCTACCGCTTTTCTTCTGTTCACCAGAAACACCTCACGAAAAATTGACAGAATCCTTGCACCGAATGGAACAAAACATTTTTACTGACCATTAGCCAAAATGTAGAACTGCCTCTGTTTATTTAGGGATGATCTTTGCCTAAGAGAGACCTAAGATAGACCCACCTAAAACACTGTCACAGGTACCCATGGAAGTGATTGAAAAGACTACAGAAAATACCACCCCTAGCTTGTGAGCTACAAAGTAGGCTTCTTGAGTTTAAAACAGAGAGATGGGAGAATAAAATGACAGACCTTTTTTTACAAAATAAGGAAGCATGTCTATTTATCTGGGCACTAAAAGCACCACTGCCAGTGAAATTACCAATAAAAAGACCAACTAGAACTGTATTTGTTTTATTAGCGAAGGTGGAAATATTGACAGAAAACTTTGCCAAACAGTATACACTGCTGAATTTTCATTTAAATGAAATGTGAGAGAAGAGGGGGGGGGGGGGGAACAACAGGCAGGCA
>CM061920.1:144008409-144369817 GCA_031002005.1 Vandiemenella viatica
TCTGTGCATAAATCCAACAACACTGTAAGGTTTCAAGTCAATTGTAAGGTATCCCTCGTTCTATTTTCAATATTTCGTTTAAATCCGGCCAAGTTTGAGGTTAACTTCAGTACACGATACCACAGTTTAAATCGAGTTAACAACACTTCTAGTATAGTAAAGTGAATAAATAACATATAACCAACATAAATAAACTATAAATTGTCATAAAGCCATGATATTTCAGCAGGAAGTAGGTTATTCCATATAAAAGTAAACTTCCAATACCAGATCCTAACATTAATCAGAGAGGTATTCTGAACGGATTTAAAAGAAGTAAATGGTAATAATAGTAAATAGAGTGCATAAACAAACACTTTTATCATGATTACTAAGCATTATTCCAGAGATAAATAAATAATTTCAATGTAAAGTAAATCTAACTCTAAAATTTGCCACATACCAGATTTTGGTATTTCGGGAGAGATTTTTATACAGCAAAGATTGTAAAGAACTAATAATATTCAGGCCTAGACCTATCATAACCATAACTTCACAGTAATATGTAGTTTCAGTAAGATTTAAAGCCGTTTGAAGAAATATGATAACACATCTGCATAAGCTATTTACATAAACGATTTGAGACCTTTTAAATAGTTTCAGGACTTAAAAAGTAGATAAAGACATAGTAAATAATCTTATCTTCCAGTTTTAGTAGGTTTCAAGTAGTTTCAATCCGTAAAATATGAAATATTAGTAAAGAACAGAAAGCCGGTAAATCGACTAAATTTTCGAGCCTTTCAGAATTAATTCCGGTAAAATTAAACCATTTCAAAAGCGCTAAGAACATGTAAATGCCAGTAAACAAACATAATTAATTTTCTATAACCAATAAAAGACATTTTACCCAATGGAGAAGTAACTTGCCTGTGACATAGTACACATTATATGCTTTTTCACTGATTTTAACCACTGTCAACTGATATGAAGTAAATAATAAATTAAAATAATCCTAAAGAGAATTAAATTCAAAAAATCTTGTAGTTTCCAACCGGTTAAGTATTTTTAAATGCCATCTGAACACATAAAATAGTTCACTCGACTTTAACATTTTCTCATTTAAAAGCCTACTTAGATTCCGGGCTAAAAAGTAGTTTGTCTTAAAGATCCATCCTTCTAGTTTCGTACATATTAATTTCATGCCATTTAAAGCAGTAACACCGATGTTAAAGAATTTTCTAAAAACACTCTGTAATAACACACGTGTAAATAATAGAACGAATTTATTGTGTCCGCGATATAGCACCTACAGAGATGAAATAACCTTTAAAATACGCAATTTAATTCAGGCTACACATTGGTAATTTTTCCGGCTAAATAATCAGTATACTTTCAGAACTACACATAAAAACATAAATAATAATTATAGCTGATTGTTGGAAATCACTGTTTTTGCAATAACTCCATCAGTTTCTGACAGATCTAAATAAAGTTTACATTTTTGAGAGGCTAAAATCGGGGCCGATATTTTGAGCCTAATTTCGTGTTGGTAATTAAAGCCGATTTAAAAAAGTTCTAAAACACTGACCTTAGATGCAAGCCTTTAACCATGACCATATTTGGTCATCTTATCAGACATAAAATTAAAGCTTAAACAAATTAAAACTTTTTATCACCCAATACACCCATAAACTCCCATAACTTAGTCAGTTTCCCATTTTAAATTGAACACTTAATAGATAAATAATAAAATTAAACACGAGGGAATGTGTAAGATGGCGTAGGCACTCAGCCGGAGCGCCACCGCACGTGAGCTAAGCCTCTATAGGCGCGATAGCACTGGGGTTAGGGTCCCATTCCCTAACCAACCTGCAAAGTGATCACTGGGCTAAGGAAAGTGGTTACAGTGCAATCGCAGGTGTAGAAGGCAGCCACATATAACAAGAAATCAATCCACAAACAGCATTAGTACAGTATCCGGCGTGGTAAACACCGCGGGGGTGACGGCTGTCGTGGCAGGCTAGCGCGATGCATCCTGCTCCAATATTTCCTGGAATGAGCATGGTGGGGTTGTCTTTCCCGCTGGCGATGACGCGTGCTGGCGGGGGTGGTCATGGCGGTGGTGTCCGTCATCGTCCTAAAGCCCGGGCAAGTCGGGGGTGGTCATCTAGCAGCACTGTGGCGGCGAAACCCTACCGTGTACTCCCGGGAAGAGGGGGAGGCTCTGCGCGTTGCGGCGGTTGCGCTCTGGCGCCCTGGCGGTGCGAATCACGTCTCACCAACACGTACAACACCTGTTGCACACAGCTGTTACTAATATAACGATTCGGCATGTTCCAGGACCATCTCAACGGCAGCGACAGCGAGCGGCACCAGCTGATAACCTCAGCGGCGGTGTGTGGACCAGCTGTAGTTATTGCATGATACCATATCCTAACAAAACTAACAAACCCTTCATACATCCAACCTTGTAGCATAGAATCTGTCGCAGTACTGGCAGTATCTTAGCCAGCCGCTCTTATTCCCTACCTAACTATCGCAGAGGTTTTTTTCCCGAGGGTAAAACCTTATCACTTTTTTCCCTCTGCCCTGTCTCTTCTTTCAAAAGTTTCTGTCTATCTTATCCGATGGACCCATGTAAACGGGCGGACGCCTGGACGCATGGAATACATCACAATCCCGTTCCTGTGATCACCTATAGAATTACTAACTTAATGCATGTGCAGAGGCGAGCAGTAGTTAACAGGAAGGCCGCCATGCTTGGAGGAGCGGGTTTTGGGTGCTCCCCCAATTAAAAAAAAAAAAAAGTAGGTTTAAGTTCGGGTATTCAGTCTTTCTTCAAACTTGTAAGAGAGATGTCGCGTCGGGGACGCTGGGAAGCAGTTGGAGGGGGGAGTAGTTTTGGCACTATGTTCCACAGCAGTCGCGTGTGACCGCAGCCATGTTGGAAATTCGGCAACTTTAACATTCAGATGAACAGTTTTGGCAATGTGACTTTAATATTCAAATTCATTCTTGGGGTTTCGTGCGGTTCTGCTCTGTTTCGCAATCTGTAATCTTTGGTAAACGATTTTATCCGATTGCCTTTGCTGACTGTGAACATTTATATTTAATGTGAAAATTTCAAGAATATATAGCAGTTATTTGACTTTGGACTTTCATTTCTACAATAGCACCTTTCTTACAGGAGGTTAAATCTGTAAGTGGCGACTGTGGTCAATTTTAACAGTTAGCATACCATTGGTTTAACACGGTAACAGAACTTTTCAGGACTTAGAATATTTTCGGAAGACTTCTAGCTCAGGTGATGAAGCCGATACCAACCCCACTACCTCGGCCTTCTTAGTCCCTGACACAATCTGAACAGATACAAGTGTTCAGTGATGGTATCGTCTGTCGTTTACAAGCAGTTTTTGCAGTGTGTGCATAAACATGGTCGAAAGTGCATTTCTTGATAGTATTTTAACTCTCGTTTCATATAAGTTTTGCTTTGCTTTCTACTGAACTAGAATATGCAAATGTGACCATGATGAAATAAATAAGCATATGATTCCACAATTTAGATGAGATGAAAATTTCTATTGTGGATAACCTCTCTGTTGAATATAGGTACCTAAATTATTATGTGTTCCTTAATTTGCCAGGGATGTTGAGTGTATGTTCCTCAATAAAAATTGAGATTTAATCATAAACTAAATGAAACTTTGAGCCATTTACAGCATTTTATATATACAAGATAGGGTGCTGGAACCTAAAATTATACCAGGTTGGGGTCTTCGGTACATATGATGCCATATTTAGAAGGCCTTAGACATATATTTTATGTCCTAGGCAGGTAGAGAAATACATCACTTTCTAGGTACTTCATGTAGAAATGGAAGATATTTCAAACAAATGTTTTTATACAGTCTGACCATTGTTTATTATTTATACAATAAATAATGTTTATATTTTATATAATCTCATTTTTATGAAGGAAATTAATGTTGTGTTGCTTCTCTGACTACAGTATCTCCCAGGATCTCACAGCTTGTGGGACCCAGGTCTTGGATTTTCACACTACAGGAGAAGATAGAGAGGTCCATTTTTAAATTATATGTTAGCATTTATAACTTACTAGCAACTATTATACAGCTATATAATGGAATAGAAATATTCAGGAAGCAGAAAATGACTTTATAATGTGCAGTTATTAAATAAATTGGTTAGAGACTCCATAAATGGACAAAAATTCTTAAGGTGTCGACAATGGGTGCACCTATCTTATCTATCAAATGTTAAATTAATTAATAGAAAATACTTCTAGTATTACTATTATTATTACTCCGCAATTCATTAAAAATGGGTGGCAGAGGGTGCATTGCACCCATCCTAATGTGTAACCATTTGCATAGGAAGGGATATCGCAGAAGGTGCCCAAGGGCTATTTTGAGAAACCATCCTGCATTCACCTCGAGCAATCTGGGAAAACCGTATTAAACCCAGATCAGGAAGGCCGGAGCAGTTTATCGAGACTTAATCCTATCAGAGTCTAAGTTTTCTCGCTCGATAAATCCTTCCTACTTCATTCCCTAATCGCTCATGCAAAAAGTGAGTATAGAAATGAATCAATTCTAGCCCAGATTTCTCTTATCCAGTTTTTTTTGGTAATTCCTAGATATGAATGTTGCTGGTAGTAATATGTGTTTGCTGTCATCCTGAAACAGGTCGGTTGTGAATTTTTCAATTAGCTTCTGCCGTGAGCAATGCCTTCGATGTTCCAGATCTTCCCAACCTAATTCCTTACAATTTCCTTCAGCTATATAATCCACTCACAGGTGGCACATGTCTGAAAATTTTTCCAATGCCTCCATTAACCCCTTTTGAAGGAATACCCATACAGAGCAACAATAGTCTAAGGGAGGACACACTGAAGCTTTATATGCAATTGATTTAACTTCTGGTGGACACTGTTTTAAGTTACGACATAGAAATTGGAGCATATGATTTGCTTTTCCAATTACCTTCTCAATATGTTCATTCCACTGCAAATTATTACAAGTTGTTACACCTAGGTATTTAGCAGAATCTACTGTGCTAGTGGAAATGCCATTAATTGTACATTCAGAGTTAAATGGTGTCACCTTTTGACTTATATGCATGATTTGACATTTTTTAGTATTTAACTGCAGCTGCCGGTCTTTGCACCACCAAATTTTTTCACAACATCCACTTGTAACAAAGTGCAGCCATCCTGACTTTTTATTTCATGATAAATAAAAGCATCATCGGCAAATAGTTTTTTTTTCACTCTTATTATGTTACGCAAATCATTATATATATATATATATATATATAGATTGTTGGAAAAAAGGCGCTGAGAGCGGATATATTAGACATTGGGATAGGAGAAAAACCACCGCTTACCAAAGATGAGGGCTCCAGCGGCGTCAAAACACGAAAAAACACACAAACACAAACATAATACAAATTTTCGAGCTTAGCTCTTCATCAGGTTGTAGGATGAGGTGGCTGCCCCGCGGAAGCTAGCAACCAACTGAGGAGACCACACGGGGTGCACATGGTCGGCTGGTCGGGGTGGAGAGGGAGGGGGGAGAAACAACATGGCGGGAGGCGGGGGTGGGGGTGGAAGGACCTAAGCCTAAGGTCCTTCCACCCCACCCCGCCTCCCGCCATGTTGTTTCTCCCCCCCTCCCTCTCCACCCCGACCAGCCGACCATGTGCACCCCGTGTGGTCTCCTCAGTTGGTTGCTAGCTTCCGCGGGGCAGCCACCTCATCCTACAACCTGATGAAGAGCTAAGCTCGAAAATTTGTATTATGTTTGTGTTTGTGTGTTTTTTCGTGTTTTGACGCCGCTGGAGCCCTCATCTTTGGTAAGCGGTGGTTTTTCTCCTATCCCAATGTCTAATATATATATATATAATAAAAAAAAACCACACACACACACAACAGAGGCCCTATTACACTCTGCTGGGACCTCACTTCAGTCAGTGTTGAATGCTCATCGTCGAAAACTACACACTGCATCCTGTTCTTCAGAAAGTCTGCTACCCAGTCACATATTTGTATATCTATGCCATAACCATGAAGTTTCGTAAGTAATCTAGTGTGAGGCACAGTGTAGAAAGCTTTTTAAAAATCTAATAGAACTAAGTCAACCTGGGATTGCTTATTTTTAAAAATCTAATAGAACTAAGTCAACCTGGGATTGCTTATCTATAATATGGCACAAGTCGTTAACCAAAAGTGCATGTTGTGTTTCGCAGCATTGGCCTGTTCTGAATCTGTGTTGATTTTTGTTTAAAAGCTCTCCTTCATCTAAAAACTGCATGACACATTGTAACAGCCCGAATACCTGAATTTTGAATAGCATTGTACTGTATGAAGTATTTGTAATAGCTAATGTTTGTTGAAAGTGATTTGATATGTTTGTTTTGTAATTTCTTGTAAATCAGTGTATATAGACTTTGTTTTAGGTAAGAAAATTATTCAAAGGCCATTTAATATGTTTAAGAACCGAATGATGCAAGAGAATTTCTTAAATGTTTGTAATTACATGTATTAATGTAAGTTACGATGTCTACAGGACATTTTTCTACCGTTGAAGGATTTCTGTAAATAATTTTGTATTTAAGTATCTATAATTACCATTTCTGATCATTTTGTAATGTTGTTAATTAATTTTGTATTAATTCCGATTGTTTTTAATATGTTAGATTGTTTGAGTGATTGTTAATGATCGAGAAATATCGGGCGGATGCCTTTGAAGAATTCTCGTAATTTCGATAAAGACTATATAAACAGATCGCCTGGACAGAGATTCATTATTCATTCAGTTAGTAAGTCAGTTTAGTGACAGTATTCAGTTGAGTTACAGAGAGTTTCTTTTGCGACTGTGCATCTCTGTATTGTACCTATACTAGTGAATATCGCTGACTTGTTGATTTGATCACAATAAAACAGCATCTTAACATAAACAAATTTTCTTTGGTGGATTTTTTAATTAATTAATGCAGTTCTTAACACCACCAAAGAACCCTAACATGGCGACTGTTGACAGGACGAGAAGTTCTTAAACATCTGTGGGATGTTTATCTTCTAAAAAGAATCTGCAGAAAATTGCGACGAATTATCGGCGATAAGCGAACATAACCTGCGAGAAAATTTCGACCGGCTACGACACGTAGAGGTTATACAGGCGACACGGATTTGACGGCAAGCGGATCTTCTTCGGCCTAAGGCGGAGATTTCCATCGGGAATCGGCTGTAATCTTCCGACGACGAGTGGATTTTCTTCGGCCTCAAAATCGTCTTCCTACAGTGAATTGTGAAAAGTGTGGTTAAGTGTTTGAAGTCAGTGTGGTGTTTAATGGTTAAATAAGTGCTTCTAAGTGAAATTTAATGTGATACAAAATTGAGGAATAACTGTAAGTACTGCATTGAATATTCAAGTGATTTCTTTTGCATGTTATTGTGTGGCAGGTTGGAAAGATTTTAATTTTTCTTAATTTGTGTTTTATGTATTTTGCTAATTACTAAAAATGGCTGATAGTCAGAACCTGCAAGCTTTTCTAGAGTCTTTTGTAGCCAAATTTGATAGCAAATTTTCTGAATTAAAAATGAGTTAAATCTCGATAGGAAATTCTCTGAAATGAATAGTAAGTTTGATAGTAAGTTTTCTGAAATTGATAATAATTTGACAGTAAGTTTTCTGAGTTCAAAAAGGAATTGGATTTTGAGAACAAATTCTCTGAGTTGGCTGATTGTTTTGATAAGAAAATCTGTATGCAATTTCAAGGTTTTAGTTCTAAATTTAAGGAGGATGTCAATAATTTAAATTCGAAACTGGAACAAGCTGTTGTAGAGTGTCAGGAGAATTTTGTAAAGGTTAACCAAATTTGTTGTGTGTTGATTTAATTAATGAAGTAGACTGTAAATATAGCAAGGAGATGAAGGGAGTCAGAGAAGAATGTAATATGATGAAGGAGGAATATGTGAGTTTGTTCGAAACCAGTGACAGTAAATCTGCTCAAAGGGTCAACGAGTTGAGACAAGAGGTGGGAAAATGTTAATGCGTTGGCACGTCAGCAGAAACAGCTTACCCAATCTAAAACGTTAATCAGTTAGAGAAAAGGGTTACTGGGTTGCAGATTCAGTTAAGTCAGGTTCCCTTAACAGGTAATCCAAATTTCAGTGTCGATGTTAAAGAAGAATTTGAATTCTATGATGATAGTGGGAGGCTTCACCCTATTGAATTTATAGATAATTTTGAAAGATCAGACTATTTTAATTTGTTACCCGACAATAAGAAAATTGCACTTGTGGGTAAACATCTAAAGTCTTATGCTAGGACATGGGGTGATAGACAAGCTAGGGAAGTGACTGACTACAAGCTGTTTAAAGAAAACTTTTTGAAACATTTTTGGTCGACAAGCAGGCAGATTCAGGAAAAGAGAGAGTTGATGACTGGTAGGCCCTATAAACCTGGTAGGGAAACTCAACATGACTTTTTTCATAAATGTTGGATCCGTTGTAAGTATTTAGACCATCCTTATGGAGAGGAGGAATTCATTGATTTGATAGGAGCTAGGCTACCTCAGCAAACAAGAAATTTAATTGCCACTTTGGATGTAGTAAATGTGGATAGAGTTTCTGAATTGTTGAGACGCTTGGATGCCCAGGAGTCATTCAATGAACAACATTACCACCATCAACACCATAGGAGGGGCAGCAGGAGTCCCCCTAGAAGGGGTAATGGGTCAAGGGATGGTAGATCTAGGGGATGGGTTCGTGATAATTACACAAGGAGGAATGATAATGGGGAAGTGAGAGAACAGAACCCTCAATCTGAAAGGGAAAGGCAGCATGGGGGGCAGGCAAACTAAAGACCACCCCTGTGATGGGCCCCGCAGTGGTGGACAAGAAGGTGGGTCCAGGTACCAACTGCTATAGAGTTAATACCATTTTTATGAATAATCCCAGAGAAGATTTATTGGAAGAGGTGGAGGATAAGGATGAAGTTTTAGATAAAGTTCCCATAGTGCAAATTAATGCTTTTAATAAACAAATAGATGCTCTCATTGATACCGGGTCACAGGTTTCTTGCCTTGCTGAGGGATTATTTAATGAAATTGAAAGCACCCATCAAATTGAAGTGTTACCCGTTAGTAGTATGACTGTTATTACTGCTACTGGTTCTCGAAGTAAGAGAATTAGGCAGGAAATGTTGATGGAAGGGTGTATGGGGACTGTAAATGTAGAAATACCCATGTATGTAGTCCCTAAGTTGAATGTTAATTGCATTTTAGGCATGGATTGGCTTACAAAAGTAAAGGCTTTGGTAGACTGTGGAGAAGGTAACTTACGGATTAAATTAGACAGTGGGGAATACTGGGTTGATTTTGAGAAGACTGGTTGGAAAGGCATACAAGAAGTAGATCATGTGAGAGTTAAATATAAGGATGCTGGTGTAGCTAGAGTTTGTGACGAACTATTACAACAGATTTGTGTAAATAGAAATGTGGTGTTAGATGCGTATACAAAAGTTGAAGAAAACTGGAAGGTTAGGAAAAAGTAACTTACATGGTTCTGGGTTTCCAGGGAAATCCTGGAACCCACTTATGAGAATTAATTGAAATGCATGGTTTGGGGAGGGGTCAACAACCTGTAAATATCTAGTTTTGTAAATAAGTTTGTCAATTGATGCATGTAAATAGTTTGTGTGAGTACTTAAGTTCAGATGCAGATGTAATAATACTGAATGTTTAAGATGTAAACATTTCACTGTATAAAGCAATTTGTGACAGTTTTGTGTAGAAACTTTTGGGGTTTTCATGATGTTGTGACTTTCTACATTGTGTTGACAAATTATCAGCTGTAAAATGTAAACAGACTGTTGTCATTAACAAGCAGATATCAAGTGTGTAATTTGGTGTGAAAATAATTGTGACTTAAGGTGATGACATTGAACGTTTGTTGTGTAAAAACAGTAACTGAAAAAATGATTGGATCTGAGAAAAGACAATTATTGTAAACAAAATCAGTGTCATGGACTATGTGCAGATGTTGTATGAAGAATTGTATTTGTTCATTGTAAAGTCATTATGGTTGATTGATTCTAACCTGTTTGTGTTGGCATTATGTGTACATTCAACCTGCTCAGATTCGTGACGGATTCAATCAATTTTAACTATGTAAAATTAAGTGAATCCTGGGGAGGGGTTGTAACAGCCCTAATACCTGAATTTTGAATAGCATTGTACTGTATGAAGTATTTGTATTAGCTAATGTTTGTTGAAAGTGATTTGATATGTTTGTTTTGTAATTTCTTGTAAATCAGTGTATATAGACTTTGTTTTAGGTAAGAAAATTATTCAAAGGCCATTTAATAGTTTAAGAACCGAATGATGCAAGAGAATTTCTTAAATGTTTGTAATTACATGTATTAATGTAAGTTACGATGTCTACAGGACAATTTTCTACCGTTTGAAAGGATTTCTGTAAATAATTTTGTATTTAAGTATCTATAATTACCATTTCTGATCATTTTGTAATGTTGTTAATTAATTTTGTATTAATTCCGATTGTTTTTAATATGTTAGATTGTTTGAGTGATTGTTAATGATCGAGAAATATCGGGCGGATGCCTTTGAAGAATTCTCGTAATTTCGATAAAGACTATATAAACAGATCGCCTGGACAGAGACATTCATTCATTCAGTTAGTAAGTCAGTTTAGTTGACAGTATTCATTGAGTTCACAGAGAGTTCTTTGCGACTGTGCATCTCTGTATTGTACCTATACTAGTGAATATCGCTGACTTGTTGATTTGATCACAATATAAAACAGCATCTTTAACATAAATTTTCTTTGGTGGATTTTTTAATTAATTAAATCAGCAATTAAACCACCACAAAAGAACCCTAACAACATGAATAAATGATATGTTATAAAATCCTGCAAAATATTGAAGTTAGTGAGATCTGTATATAACTTTGAGAATCATTAACATACCCACTTTTAAATTAATGGACTCAGCTGGTATGTTTCCTTGATCCAAGAAGGTAGTATACAATTTCATCAAATAAGGCGCAATTTCCTACGTGTATCTAGAGTAGAATTTAGTAGTAATATTGTCTGGGTGTTTTTCCAGATTTTCGGAACCCCCCCCCCCACCTCTGGTGAGAAATGGTCCATGAGAGACCCCTCCCCCCCTAGAAATCGCCCTCGCAACTTTTTGAGACCTTTTTTTTTTTAGGTCTCACCCTTCCAAAGCCGTTTACACCGCCAAATTTTGACAATATACTCCCCTTATTTTAGCTCTACAGTCCAACAAAAATTTCCAAAACCTCACATGAGATTTCCATTGACCCCCCTCCCCGTTGGTGAGATTTCACTGGACCCTCCCTATTTCACCTCATGTAATTTATGGACGCCCCGTTATTGGTTTTTACCTTCCTAAACAGTTTTGTTATTCTCTCTATACAATACAATACATTCATTATCCATTGATCCCAATATAAGAGACTGGCTCTGTGGGATGTGGAAAGTTGTCAGATAAACAGTTGCATAACAAAATAATAAGTACACCACTAGATGTACAGTCATAGTATACATGGTACATTAAACACTTCCATTACAAAATAATACATACACCAGAAGACGTACAGTCATAACAGATATGGTACCGTAAACAATTACGTAACAAACTAAATACATACACCAGTAGATGTACAGTCATAGCATACATGGTAAATTAATTATGTGAACTATATTCACACAAGATACTGGCAGTTATTTTGTAGATACCTTAGAAATAAATTCTTCGACAGAGTAGAAGGAGTTGTCAATTAAAAATTCTTTCAATTTTTTCCTGAATTTATTCTTATCACCTACTAGACATTTAATATGTGTTGGGAGCATATTGAAGATACATATCCCTGAATATCGGACCCCTTTTTGAACAAATGACAATGACTTGTAAGTCTTGTGAAGATAATTTTTACTTCTAGTGCCATAATTGTGTATTTTACTATTTGTTTCAAACAAAGTATAATTTGTGACTACAAAGGACATTAATGTGTGTATATACTCAGAAAGGGATCATTTCATTCATAATTTTGTTGGTATGATTGTTAAATATGAGGATCTCCTCTATGTTTTCTGTTGCGAAAGCTGTGTTAAAGATATTATTCAAAATGTCTGCTTTCTCTATGCTAGATTTTGATTCTAGGTGCTCATGAATATGATTTGGAATGTTAATTCGTAGCTATTTAAAAAATATAAACCAAAGACCTGCGAAAATAATGAATTTCACATCATTAATAAAAAATTTAATCTTTAAGAAATTTAAAAAAAACAACAATAACATTAATTTTTTCATTGAAATTATGTTATTTCTCACAAAACATAAGTTTTCTAGGTTTTTACGAAGTCCATACATACAAATAAATATCATATTACCTTCTTGATACTGATGGATAATGTCTCATTTAGCTGTTTGTACCAAACATGAAAAATTCCTTGAGAAATACATGCATCTAAGAAGAAACGTGGAGTAAGAACGAAGACTTTCCCGGCGTATGACTGCAATGTAGTCTTCACGGGTGTACCGCCGGATAGTGTTGTGGAAACACAATATTTCGACGGCTGGCTCTGCCGTCTTCTTCAGGTGATGAGACATGTGTAATGGTCGGCTGACCCACAGGTACTGAGATGGTTCGGGTGCCGCTCTTCCTTATATACTAGTCCGCGTGGCTTCGGCGATGGCTTACTATGAGCCAGGCCCGCAACCAACTGGCGGTTGGCTGCCCGTGGGCGTGGCTAAGGTTCTTGTTCCAGCCCGAGCTAATATGAAGCCCTCTACGGCGGCAGCTGGACGGAAGTACAACGTTCTCTGCGGATATTTGCCAAGGCAGGTTTCCATGCCTCACTGAGACATAAACCACTGTCTCTGTTAAATGTGTCGGCCAGTCGAATTTCGATGGCTTCTTTGATGACAGATTCCCAAAAATGTGATGTTCTAGCCAAAATCCTAACGTTATTGAACTCTACTTTGTGGCCATGGTCGTACACGTGCTCGGCGATCGCTGATTTGCTATACTGTCCCAAGCGGAGATGGCGTTTATGTTCATCACACCGGTTTTCTATGGTGCGGATCGTTTGACCGATGTAGGTCTTTCCACACTCGCACGGTATGCTATAAATCCCCGGAACTCTTAGGCCAAGATCATCCTTGACTGAACGGAGGTAGTCCCGTATTTTAGCTGGTGGTCGGTAGAAAGATTTTATACCATGTCGTGCGAGGATTCTGCCGATTTTCCCCGAGGTGTTTCCGGCGAAAGGCAGAAAGGCGGTGGCCTTGGGCGTTTCTTCCTGTTGGACTGGAATTTTCCCTGGCTTACGTTCAATTGCCCTTTCTATCTGCCTCTCGGAGTAACCGTTCCGCCTGAAGACAGTTCTCAGGTGTTCCAGTTCTTGTGGCAGGCTGTCTTTGTCAGCAATCGATTGCTGACAAAGACAGCCTGCCACAAGAACTACAAATAACTACAGTTTCCTAGAACTGATCGAATATGATGCCTTGCTGAAAGAGCACATCTTGGACATGGATCGTAATAAATATCTACCACCAGATACACAAGATGAATTCATTAGTGTCCTATCAAATCATGTAAAATCTAAACTTGTTAATGAAATTAAAATGGTAAAATATTTCGTCATTGTGTTTGATAGCACACCCGACATTTCATACATTGGCCAAATGTCTGAATTCATTTTGTATAAACTGATAACAGAAAAGAGAAGTCAAAGAAACATTTCTTGGATTTTTCCCTTAAAGGAAAAGAAAGCCGTTGTTCTCACAAATTAAATTTTTAAGAAGCTTAGATTATGAGATGTGACATTCTCAGGGTTATGACACTGCAATTACTGAATACATGGAGGAGTACAAGCCATTGTTAAACATTTCATTGGATGGACTGATCATTCAATTAATTTATGTGGCCAGCATTCATTTGCACAAAATGGATCTTATGTAACACTTCTGGGTACCATAAAAATTATTTTTAAATTTTTCTACATGTGTACCAGCCACTGGGAAGTGCTTACTGAACACAGCAAATCATCTGTTTAACAGTGTAAAAGATATCTCACTTCTAGACACCAGTGTCGAGGATTAAGCCGTGTTTGTAGTGGTCTTTCACTTTGTGGGCGTTTTATGATATTATTAAATAGAGCAACTGTCAAGTGTGCCGATTAATATAGTATTATATTGAATTGTCAGTCTGACACCAGGCGAGTTTAGTGAAGCAGATTCGCCGACTGCGTTAGTAATCAACGGAAGTTAACATCACTCTTAGAAATAGATAAAACATGTACTTCTTACCTTGTGGACATAAAACTCACAACACGTTGGAGTTCTCATTATGCTGCAGTAAAATCACTAACAAAAATTTATTGTGTGTTTGTGGCTGCATTTAAAATATGAGATCAACATGAAAATGTAGACACCAGAACTGCTCCTTATAACTCTATCCCCGCAGTATTTGATTTTACTTGTCCTTTTTATCTTTTCTTTTGGAATGATATACCAAGGAAAGTAAATTGTCAGATTGACTTGCAAAGTAAATTCTTGAGCCTTGAACATTCAGTTCAAGTAAAGCAGTGGCATATACACAGAGAACAATAAGATCATGCTACAGAAAACCGCAGGACAATTTGCGTATCAGTTGCCACATGTGAGAGGAGCTTTATCAAGTTAAAATTAATCAAAAACTACTTTTGATCAACAATGAGCAACACAAGGCTAAACTATCTTGCCATTGACTACTGATCATTAGGCAACTCAAAATGTTAATTTTCAAGATGTGATTTCCGAGTTTGCAGCTGTTAAATTTAGAGACAAGAGATTGTGAAATCAATTGTTTTTAGTTTATTTGTCTATCTTTCAAATGTTATATCACCCTCCGACAGGGGACCCTCCATACCTCAGTACACATTAAACCGACCAATTACAACAATACCTACACTTTGACAGTTGTCACCCCTTCCACATTAAACGTTCCCTTCCATACAGCCTTGCAATCCGTGGCAGACGCATTTGTTCTGATCATGAATCAATCTCCAGTTACTCTCAAAAACTATCCCAAGCCCTTGTTTCCCGCCGATACCCCCATGATCTTGTGGAAAAACAAATTTCCCGTGCCATCACCCACAACCCTCGTTCTGCACCTCTTAAAGCTGACCGTGGACCAACACTTGTCACTCAGTTCTTTCCTGGCCTGGAATCTGTCAACCAGATACTCCGCCGTGGGCATGATTTCTTACGTTCCTTCCATGAAATGCGTCTCCTCCTTGCCAAAATCCTACCCACTGCTCCCCGCACTTGCTTCAGCAGACCGCCCAATCTGTACAACATCTTGGTCCACAAGTATTTACCTGCTGACTCCCTTAGACCTCCACAGGGATCTTTCCCATGTTACAGACCCCGCTGTAAAACTTGCAGCATGCACCCTGCCACCACTACTTACTCTAATCCTGTCACAGGCGAATCTTTCCCTGTAATTGGACATGCCACATGTGCTACCACTCACCTTATTTACCAACTCACCTGCATCCACTGCACTGCCTCTTACATTGGTCTCACCACTCAACAACTTTCCTACAGAATGAATGGCCACAGGCAAACAGTTTATACTTCCAACCCAGACCATCCCGTGGCAATTCATGCGAACTTCCATAATTCAAACAACCTCAACACCTGTTTCACAGTCAGAGCAATTAGAGCTTTTCCGAATACCACCACCCCTTCAGAACTCCGCAGATGGGAACTAGCCTATCAACATATCCTTGACACCAGACACACCCCTGGCCTAAACCTACGTTAAACCTGTCACTTGCCATCTCTCATTTCATTTTACAGTCGGTTATTTATTTTTTTATTTTTTATTATTTTTTATTTTTATATATATTATTATATTATTTTTTACTATTTGTTTATTATTTATTTACAACTTTATTATTTATTTTCAACTTTTTGAATTAAGCTACACAAAGATTATATTGTTTTGTTTCACTTTTATCGCTGGTCTAGCCTATTCCCCCCCCTCCCCCCCCCCCCCCCCCCCTTCCCGGCAATTCTACCACTACCACGCGTTTTCCGCCTGTGCTTCATTCATGTGGCGGGTTGGGATGTGACCACATCTTTCCCCCTGCCATATGTCTCGCCTCCCACATGAGTAAGACTAAGGTCGAAATATTGTGCAATTCGTGTGTTTCTGTGTTTTTTACGTGTCTCGCCCTCCTGCCTTCATCTGTGGTAAGTGACGGGTAACTGATTATTTTCCCTATCCTATCTTATTTTAAATGTTATTAATATTACTAATTTATTAATAAATGATTATTTGTAAATATGTTACAATAAATATTTATTTAAGTAAGTTTTATTAAAATCATATGTTACACTTATTTACTTAAAGTAGGAATTTAAGTTTTCAAGGGGTGACACCATCGATATCTGCCCTGGGTGTGACCCATGGTATCTACGCCACTGATAATGGAAACACTATTCTCATCTAAACGAAGGAATCATGTGCTTATTTATTTCATCATGATCACATTTGTATTTTCAGTAGAAACTTACATTAACTGAGAGTTAAAGTTCTTGCACATATGATGAGTTTGCTAGCAAGATATGTGCTTCTGACTGTGTTATGCCCATGTTCTACAAAAACTGTTAACCAATGGTAGGCGATATCATCAATGAACACTTGGACCCATTCAGATTGACTTCAAACCTGACAGTGTTGCTGGTTTTATGCACAGTTTTCTGAATCATCGTATTTCAATAAATTTGAACATGATACAATTCCGTGTCATCAAAATGTGCACTGTTGATGATAGATAGGTACATAGAAAGTAAATCGCATAACTCGAAATGTACTCAATTTATCCAACTCTAATCTGTCAGATAATAAAATTGAAATTACGAATGATAGTAAATACTTCAAAGTACTCGTGAGAACTAATTGAATTCTCAATAATCAGAAAATAATATTTTCAAAAAAATAAAAACCACCTTCAAAATAACACACTAAAAATTTAAAAATAACTTTACACCTAAATGCACAAGTACTATTATTACAGTACTATTATTGAAATTTTTACATTAATCAGTTTTTGGAGTCGGTGCCAGCTGTCACATTGAGAGGAACCAATTACTGAACTTTATTTGCTGTTCCTACTTTATCTGTTGGCAGGGCCGGCGCTAGGAATTTTGGGCCCGGGGTAAAATAGGCGACCTTTTTATTTTTTTAGCTCTACAAAATGGCCAGGTGACAATGGGCGTTCTTGGCTTCATGGCCCCTATAGTCGGTGATCGGGCCCCCATCAGCCGGCGGGGCCCGGGTGCTTTTGACCCACTTACCCCCCCTAACGCCGGCCCTGTCTGTTGGTAGGCTGCATCATGCGATAAATGATTTACAGTTAGTATAATATCGGCATATCATATATATGTTTCAGTTTTTTTAAACATGTTTCTAGCATTAATCATAGGTAAGTAGTAACATAATTTTTTATATATTATTTATTATTATTCCTTATAGTTTTAATTTTTTGTTTTTCTTGCCTTAACTAGCACCGACTCCAAAAGTAACTGATTAATGTAAAAATTTCAATAATAGTAATGCAAAACATTGTTCATTTAGATTTATTTTCTTCTAAGCTAGGTGTAAAGTTATTTTAAGATTTTTAGTGTATGTATCAGGTATTTGGATGTACAAAAGAGCGCAATACACAAAAAGTTCATATGCTTTCTGTCTGCAGCTGGCTTGAATGAAACTGCATTATGCGATCAAATTGTTCAAGAATTAAAACAAGTCAGTCTTCAAGTTGAGAATCTGAGAGGTCATGGTTATGACAGAGGTGTCAGCATGTCTGGAAAGTTTAGTGGCATAGGGGAGACTGGAACTAGTTGGCTATAGTTTTAGTTTGTTATTTTTGTACTTTTTTTGGTAAATATTTCAAAAAGCATTTAAATGTACTATTAGAGTACTTTTCTCTGCTAACATTTACCAGATATTAACACATTCCTATTTTTAATATTTGTTCTCATAAGAAATATTTGTAACCAACAGGTGAAGTTGCCTACTCCCATGAGGTATGTTGGCATGGGCTAGGAAAAGGATAATTTTACACAAATATAGATAAACTTAGGAAATTAATATTAAAAATATAAAATCATAATACTGATTAAGAAAAATGTTACCTTTACAAAATTATTAGACTTATGAAAAATAATTATAGTTTAATTCATTGTCATTTTAATTTATTTAACAGCATCATCATCCGAATCACAATTATCTCACACATGAAACATGGTACCGGTATATCCATCAGGTATTTCCATCTGTGCAAGCCTCATGAGCCCAAAGCTTACAAACTGTGCACTGAGTTCATTTTTTTCATTTGATTTACTTTTTTAATAACCTTCAACGCACACAAGGCAAAAGAGCTCCTATTCATCTGAGCTATCATTTTGATAATCCTTTTTGTGTGTGACAGTTTTGGAATGGTGCAGGTAAAATTAAACTTTAATAAATACACATGCTTTTTGCTTGATGCAGCATTTATTTCTTTTCTGCTATGTTCTCTCAAGTTCAGGAATAATGTCATATTGTATTTTATTTCAGATTGAGGTATTCTTTCATTTCATCAGTTTTGTATCGGGACAGTTGGGGAGTTGCTTTTCAAGAGCACAGCACTATTCAGTTCACAACATGTTCACCCTTATACCAAGTGTCATTGTAAAAACAGAAAATCTGACCTTTTTTGTGGTAGCTACACATGTTTACAGCAGCAAGTTGTCTCATCGTCTCTTGTTATAACGAGAAATAGCTCTTTGGAAGGAACTTTGGTAATACAGATAACATCTCCCCCAAACATCAGTGGAGGCACATTGTAATTTATGTATTATCTTGCCTAAACTGTTCAGCAGGAGGTCTATTACACATAATTCATATAGAAAATAACTTTTATAATCATTTTCTTAATACTAAAACATTTTTCAGCTCAGAAAATAACCTTGTTATATATCCACTATCTTGCTAAAACCATTTAGAACATGGCCAATCTCATATAGTTGTATAGTAAAGAACTTTTATAACCATTGTCTAAACAGTAAAGCACTTTTTAAATTGATTCTCAACCATTTTTGTAAAAGACATACGATTCAAATAAGGTTGATTTTCAGACACAATAAATTTTGTTGCATTCATTTCCGCTAATATAGTATAGAATGACAATCATTTTAAGGTGAAGTTTGCATGCTCTTAAAATTCTATTTAAGGAGATATTTCAAAAATAAAGAATTTGAACTTTTTAAGATAAAAGTAGGCTTAAATAAGAGAGAAAAAAAATCATTTAATAATAATAATGTAACAGTTTGAAGGAAACTTGAAATTTAAAGCAAGAAAACCTAAATTTTAGTGTTGAAACATGATGATATCACCATGTGTGACTTTAAGGAATTAATAGCTCTTAAACAAGGATAATAGGTTTGTGTCCACTAAGAATAAATTGGACACATAGCAGTTTTTAATGATTAATCATGCAAAGGAAACAGCAAAAAACAAAATTATTTTTTTAAAAAGATTAATATTTTTTTAGAAAATAAATTTGGCAAAATCAGGCATTCAGTCATGTGACCACAAATGCCAATGAGAAAGCATTATGTCACACCACCCGAGACGCCAAAGTTATTTCTGACATTTTCGTGGAACAGAACTGGTTACTTGGTAAATTATTCATTTGTAGGAACTTTTGTTATGTTAATACAGTTATTATCAATTATATGCTTAAAGACAAGTGTTATTCGCTATGGAACCAGGATTTAGCAAAGCAATTTGCCCAAAATTGACGCCGTAACACTTGGCAGATTTTTCACGGCATACATTGACTCCCGCAACGTTAAAACTTCGATTCAAGTATACACAAGTGTCAATTACATATTATAAGCTTAAATAGAATTATTTCAGTTTTGTAAACAACAGCCTGTTGTTTAGACATATGTTTTGTAAATTAATTGATACTGGTATGAGGTCACATTTGCGAAGCATAAACAAGTGCTAAATAGCTAAACCAGAAGGAAGACCTGAGCAAAATAACAAAAGATTTTGTTCTTCAGCGTGAATAATGTCATTGGATATTGTTGTTAGGTATTGTAACTTTTGAGTTGCATCACGTCTAAGGTATGTTTCATTTTACCTTTATATACAACTTTTCTAGATAAGTATATCCTCAGAAACAGGTGTGGCAAATTTTAAAGCTATGGTGCTGCCAATTTCCAGTCTGCTCGAAGCTTCATATCAGCCTAACAACATAATCTTTCAGTTATGATATCTTGAGAAGCATGAGAGATATTAAAAGAATTTATTCTTTATTTTTGATTTGTTTCATCAAGCCGCATAAGAATCTATCATCAAATAGTGGCACCACGGTAATGATAGTGCTGTCAGAGTGTGTTTATTATATTAAACGTAACACTAAAGAAAGATTATAAATCATAAAATCAAAACAACCTCAACTCATACCTTATTATGTTGTCAGTACTTGAAAAGTAGTGGTTCTGCAAAATTCATCAGTTTTGCTTTAGATTTAGAAATATATTGTGTACTGACATCAAAATGATTTTCAGAAAAACGAATTCTTGAATCTGCAGATAAACTATGAGCATCCGCCCTCCTTGCAAGTTTTAACCACTTTTCCCATATCTGTTCATTGTTTTGAACATAAATAAATAACTTGTTTGGCATTTTTATTGTTGTGCTTTTACATTGGGGCACTACACAGTACTTATAAATTGAGCAATTCATTTTTAAGTAAAGGACACTTGACACCTGCCATATAGATAAACGACTGCTTTGTTTTGGTTTGGGTGGTGTGACATCATTCAAGACGCCATTACAGTCTTGAGTGTTTTCGCAGTAATTTTTTTTTTCTTTTAAATACAAAATACAGAATGTAAATCTTCAATTTAAAAAAAAAAAAAAAAATACATTTTTTGAGTAAAATAGATACTAAGGTAAAGTATTAACCTGTTCAAATTCTTACAACACAAGAATGTACAGGAAAACAGAAGAAGTGAAATTTAATACATTAAGAAAATTTGTAATAACTTAATACACTCCTCGAGATTGAAATAAGAACACCGTGAATGGGAAACTTTATATACACATTCCTGGGGTCAGATACAACACATGATCACACAGACAGAACCATAGGCACATAGACACAGGCAACAGAGCATGCACAATGTCGGCACTAGTACCGTGTATATCCTCCTTTCGCAGCAATGCAGGCTGTAATTCTCCCATGGAGACGATCGTAGAGGTGCTGGATGTAGTCCTGTGGAACGGCATGCCAAGCCATTTCCACCTGGCGCCTCAGCTGGACCAGCGTTCGTGCTGGACGTGCAGACCGCGTGAGATGACGTTTCATCCAGTCCCAAACATGCTCAATGGGGGACAGATCCGGAGATCTCGCTGGCCAGGGTAGTTGACTTACACCTTCTAGAGCACGTTGGGTGGCACGGGATACATGTGGACGGCATTGTCCTGTTGGAACAGCATGTTCCCTTGCCGGTCTAGGAATGGTAGAATGATGGGTTCGATGACGGTTTGAATGTACCGTGCACTGTTCAGTGTCCCCTCGACGATCACCAGAGGTGTACGGCCAGTGTAGGAGATCGCTCCCCATACCATGATGCCGGGTGTTGGCCCTGTGTGCCTCGGTCGTATGCAGTCCTGATTGTGGCGCTCATCTGCACGGCGCCAAACACGCATACGACCATCATTGGCACCAAGGCAGAAGCGACTCTCATCACTGAAGACGACACGTCTCCATTCGTCCCTCCATACACGCCTGTCGCGACACCACTGGAGGCGGGCTGCACGATGTTGGGGCGTGAGCGGAAGACGACCTAACGGTGCGCGGGACCATAGCCCAGCTTCATGGAGACGGTTGCGAATGGTACTCTCTGATACCCCAGGAGCAACAGTGTCCCTAATTTGCCGGGAAGTGGTGGTGCGGTCCCCTACGGCATTGCGTAGGATGCGACGGTCTTGGCGTGCGTCCGTGCGTCGCTGCTGTCCGGACCCAGGTCGACAGGTACGTGCACCTTCCGCCGACCACTGGCGATAACATCGATGTACTCGCGCCCCACACGTTGAGCAAATGGGCGGTACGTCCACCCGGCCTCCCGCATGCCCACTATACGCCCTCGCTCAAAGTCCGTCAACTGCACATACGGTTCACGTACACACTGTCGCGGCATGCTACCAGTGTTAAAGACTGAGATGGAGCTCCGTATGCCACGGCAAACTAGCTGACACTGACTGCGGCGGTGCCCAACTGCTGTGCAGCTAGCGCCCTTCAACAGCCAACACTGCTGTTCCTGGTGTGTCCGCTGTGCCGTGCGTTTGATCATTGCTTGTACAGCCCTCTCGTAGTGTCTGGAGCAAGTATGGTGGGTCTTACACACTGGCGTCAATGTGTTCTTATTTCAATTTCCAGGAGTGTAGATTGGAAATAAATCAGACTATTCAAAAAGTTTCACAAAAATCCAAACAAAACTATGGTACCGTGAGAATATAGGATTTTTGTAATTCAGAAGAGAGGAGTACTTACCTCCAGGAAAACACCTTTTTTTTTCTTAACACGTCAATGTAACCTTAGACAAAACTATAAATAGTGAACCAGTGCTTGGAGATGCAGTTTCCAGCAGTATTTGATCAGAATGGGAATATTGTATCATGTCACCATAAAAACACATCTATAGTCAACATGTGGGTGATAGAATTTGGTTGGTAACTTTGAGACATACCAAATTTCTATAATAGGCAATGACATTGTCTAACATTTGACAGTCGAGAGTGAAATATTACAAACATTATCATGATCTGAAGGGATTTTCTTAAGTTTTCGCCAACTATGGGGGAGTTGTGAAAGCTTTATCGAAGTGAGTGAGTTGAATCAACCTGCAGTCTTTGTTAATGGATGTGTAGATCAAATGCCTTTCCTTAGGCTTACAACTGATACCATTTATGCTACAAAATTTTTCAGAATATACAATTTTCAATGAAGTGACCTTCTTATATGACTGTACAACCTCTCACCCATTAGCAGTTACAGGTTAAATTAACAGCTTGGCATCCAATTTAAAGAAACCTAACAACTCACATATCCGATTCAAGTAGAATAAACTGTATCAGTTATGGTCACAGATTATTTAAAATCTTGCAAGATAACCCCCCCCCCCTCCCCCAGGAGCAGAGGTGTAGCTAGGTTAACAAGGGCCCTGGTGCAAATAAAAAAGGAAAAGGAAAAAATGTTGGGGTCCTCAGGCCAGATGGGCGACCTTTTTTTTCAGGGGCTCCCTGAGTTTGGTGACCCCAGTGCAGGGTACTGCCTAGCCTTCTGATAGCTACACCACTGATCAGGAGAGTGTAACAACACCAAGAGATGAATGAGTTTTTCCTAAATATAAAAATTCTTACTGCATTACCATAATCCACTTGTAGTGGGGAGAGTAGCTTCTCTTTGCTTAAACTGATAAAATCGTACCTTCATACAACAATGATGGAAGACAGTTTGAATAGTTTGGGTGCTATATATATTCACGAAGATATATCTGGCAGTGTACAAGCTGTTGAAGTCATTGAAAAATTTGCAAGAGATTATCTGAGGAGATTTTTTTTTTTTTTTTTTTTTTTTTTTTTTTTTTGCGTGTGAATTTTAATGTTTTAGTGTTTATCTTGATAAAGCTTACACCCAGCTGGGTCAATCCCCCTTACAAACCAAAATCCTGAATCCACCACTGCTAATGACCACAAGTTGGCACCTAATTTTTGGCATAAGCAAGTGTGTAACATTCTTTCTCATGTAAGGGAATAAAAGCGATTAGAAGAAATCACCAAGGGAAATACTTAACAAATTACCAGGAAGACTTTTGCTTTTGTTTGACAGCTTCTGCAATGTCTTCATTCCACATTTTAAGTCCAGTTTTTCTTCTAAATTTCTTTTTCTTGCCAATGGCTTCATATGCTGTTTTCAGTATTGATGAAGCTATAGTTTCCCATTCTTTATTGATATCATTATTTGTTGGATTTTCCAGTAAGCGCTGCTGTAATCGGCTTTGATATAGATACCTTATTCCTTCATCTTTTAAAAGGTAGGTTTTAAAAACTTCTTGATCTTATTGTAAATATTTATTCATTCTTTTCCTTCATTTAGCAAGTATTCTTATTTTTGATATAATGAGATAGTGATCTGTATACACTATGTGTACACTGGTGTCTACTACATCTGGACCTAATTTTTTATTAACCATTACGTAGTCATTGATAGACATTTGTTCTCTTGCTGTCCATGTAAATTTATGGATAATTTTTTTGTAAAGAATGTATTTGTAATCTGTAACTGGTTGAAGGACGCAAATTCTATCAGTAGTTCCCCATTTTCGTTTAATGTGTATTCGCCTTTATTCCCCATTACCTCTGGAATTGGTCTATTTCCAATGCAAGCATTAAAATTGCCAGCCAGTATTAGGAAATCACTTTTATTAATTTTGTCTATTACCACTTGAAGCATGTAACAGCCCTCATACCTGAATTTTGAATAGTATTGTACTGTATGAAGTATTTGTAGTGAGCTAAAGTTTGCTTGAATATGATCTGGTATGTTTGTTTTGTAATTTCTTGTAAATCAGTGTATATAGACTTTTGTTTTATGAAAGAAAATTATTTAAAGTCCATTTAATATGTTTAAGAACAGAGTTGTGTAAGAAAATTGCTTAAATGTCTGTAATTCCAAGTATTAATGCAAGTTACGATGTGTACAGGACAATTTTCTACAGTTTGAAATGATTTCTGAAAATAATTTTTGTATTTAAGTATCTCTAATTACCATTTCTGATCATTTTGTAATGTTGTTAAGTGATTTTGTATTAATTCCGATTGTTTTTAATATGTTTGATTGTTTGAGTAATTGTTAATGTTCGAGAAATATCGAGCGGATGCCTTTGAAGAATTCCAGAAACTTCAATAGAGACTATATAAACAGATCGGCAGGAGGACAGAGGATTCATTCATTCAGTATTCAGTTTTACAGAGAGTTTATAGTTAGTTTTCAAGTTGAGTTCACAGAAGTTTTATAAAGATTATCTTTGCGACTGCTTAGAAGTGCATCTCTGTACTGTATCTATGCATGTGAATATTGCTGACTTCGTTTTGAGAAAATAAACAAATCTTCAACATAACCTTTTGGTGGACTTATTAATTAATCAGTATATTAATTAAACCACCGAAGACCCTAACAAGCTGATCATAAAATTGTTCAAACTCTTCTCGTTTGTTTTATTCTGGGGCATATATGGCGATCAAGGTTAGGTTGCCTCTCTCTACTTTCAAATCTTTAAGTCAGAATCTTTTCACTTATCATAGTGTAACTAACAATTTTATTTTTCCATTTCCTATCAACAAAAGCAAAAGTCTTATTTAAAAATGATACCGGATCAAATACCAGAAATTGAAAATAAATATAAAAGAAGAAATATTGTTAAGACAATAACAAAGAAGTTGAAACAAGAGTCATGGGATAGATTAACCAGTTCAATAGAAGATGATATCCATGGTAGACAAGAGATGGCTTATAAACTTATGAAACATCTTAACAAGGATGAAAAGGAAAGTGCTAACATAAATGTAATTGAAGAAGAGGCATGGATAAAGCACTACAAGACATTATGGTGCAATAGTAATTATAAAGAGGAAGAAAAGAAAATAGGAACTGACCATGTGGATACTAAAGAAATTGATCTTTTAGACATAGAGGAGGTTGATGCAGCACTAAGATCATTTAAAAATAGAAAAGCTCCTGGACTAGATACAATTAATTTAGAATTGATTAAGTATGGGGGAATGTTTTGAAATTTAGATATTTACACTTAATTAATATGTGTTTGAAAAAGAGAATCATCCCAGAAGAATGGAGGAAGGTCAAAGTTATTTCACTGTTTAAGAAAGGAGATAGGAATCCATGTGATAACTATCGATGAATTAGTTTATTAAATATGGGCTACAAAATATATGCAAAAATATTGAATAACAGGCTAAAATTAATAGCAGATGCTCTCCTATCAGAAGAACAATGTTGTTTTAGGAAAAGAAGATCCTGCATAGTTAATATATTAATATATTAAGCAACTACTGGAAAAGAGAAGAGAATTTAATTTAAAGAGTTTCATTGCTTTTATAGACTATGAAAAGACGTTCGATAAAGAAAATTGACAAAAAACTATGGGAAATAATGCAAAGAAATGGATATCCAGGGCATTTAATACAAGTTATTCAAGATATGTATAGAAGGACACAAATCGTATTAGATCTAGGAAATGAACTTACAGAAGAAATAGTGATTAAACAAGGAGTGCAGCAAGGTTGTAGCCTGTCTCTAACATTCTTCGGTATATATATATAAATGACTTAGTTAGGAAATGGAAAGAAAATGTCGATCCTGGTATAAAAATAAGCAAACCAATGCAGATGACCAATTTATCCTCCAGGAAAATGAAGATGGACTTCAAAAAGCAATTCATATACTGAACATTATCAGCAAAGATTACAATTTGCAGTTGTCTCATGCAAAAACGAAAGTTATGGCATGGCAGGGGAAATACCCTATCAGAGTTAAAATAATGATAGATAATCAGCCAATAGATCAAGTCTCCAGCTTTACTTATCTCGGATGTGAATTATCTTTTAATGAGGATAATGAGGTGAAGAAGAAACTTCGCTGATTTCAGTATATGTGTGGAACAATTCGACAAACACTGAAAGGTAAAGCACAAGAGGAAACGCAACTCAAGTTTTATAAAACAATGGCCATACTGACTCTGCTATATGGCAGTGAAACATGGGTAAATAAAACACAATACAAAAACAAAATTCAATGATCTTAAATGAAGTTTTTAATGTCAGTAAAAGGGTATTTTCTAAATGATAGGAGGAGAAATGAGGAAATAAGGGAATTTATTTATTTATTATTTATTTACCAATCTTGTTCCATGGATCCCTGCTGAGGAAGTACCTCTGGGATGTGAAACATGTCATTGTTGATACATATACACATAATATGAGTCATATCATAGTAAATATATATATATATATATATTACAAATACAAGAAATAATAATAAACATACATTTTTGCAACTGAGTTTTGCAAACGTCATAATGAGTACAATTAATTATTTTCTTCAAATTCATGAATGGAGTAGAAGGAGTTGCCAATAAGATAATCTCTAAGTTTTTGTTTAAATACATCTTTATTATCTGAAAGCTGTTTTATACGATTAGGTAGTTTATTAAACAGATGTATCCCAGAATAATTAACTCCTCTTTGTACTAATGACAGAGATGTTTGTGTTTTATGCAAGTTATTTCTGTTTCTTGTATTGAAACTGTGTACCTGTGAATTAGGTGTAAACAGGTTAAAATTTTCTATGACAAAGCTCATGAGAGAATATATATACTGAGAATACATTGTAAGAATATTGAGTTTCTTAAAGAGTTGTCTGCAAGAAGTTCTTGGTTTTACCCTACACAGAAACCTAATAGCTTCATTTACCTGCGGTCCCAAAAATACCATAGTATTCCATTGTTTTCAAAAGTAATTCATGATTTACACAGTCAAATGCTTTTGCATGATCACAAAATATTCCTACAGGATTCATTTTATTATTCAGTTCCTCGAATGTGTTATTTAAAAATGAATATATAGCCATTTCTATGGATGATCCTTTTTGAACCCAAATTGTGAATTAGTGAGGATATTATAGTGTGTAACATGTTTTATTACTCTACTATACATGACTTTTTCAAAAACCTTTGAGAATGTTGAAAGTAATGAAATGGGACGATAGTTGTCTACACATGTTACTTCTCCTTTTTTAAATAATGGTTTTACAACAGCATATTTTAGTCTATCGGGAAAAACACCTTGTATTAAGGATTCATTACAAATGTGAGCAAGTACATGACTGATACAGTCTGAACATCTTTTCAGTAATTTACTTGAAATATTGTCATAGCTGGAAGAATTTTTAGGTTTTAATTGTTTAATGAGTTTATTTATTTCTGAGACTGTTACTGGTGGCAATTTCATCTCCACAAAGCTATTTGGGAAAGCAGTCTCAAGAAGCCTTAGAGCACTATGTGGGGATTGCTTTTCTATGCCTAATTTATCTACTACTGACGTAAAATGTTTGTTAAATATTTCACAAACTTCCCCTACTTCGCTATACACATATCCATTTTGTTCTATTTTTATGTCTTTAGAGTGATTTACAGTTTTTCCTGTTTCAGTCTTTATTATATTCCATATTGTTCTCATTTTATTGTCTGAATTTTCCATTTTCGCCGATATGTACCTGTTCTTGGCCTTCCTTATTACATTTCTTAGTATTTTAGAATAAAGTTTATAGTGAACTTTCAGCGCATAGTTATCTGATTCTCTCATTTATAAATAAAGGTCCCTCTTTGTTTTACTAGAGATTCTAATACCCTTTGTTATCCATCCCATGCCCAGTTCATTGTTTGGAGTGTTGAGAATTTTCCTTTTTTTGAAACTACCTTCAAAAAGTGTTAGAAATATATTCAGAAAGGAATCAAATTTCGCATTAACACCCTGCGCATTATATACTTCTAACCAGTTTTCATTGTTTAAGGTATCTATGAAGTGTTTTATATTATTTTCACTAATATTTCTTCTATAAACCCAGCTTTTCTTTATCTGTTTAACAGTGTTCCTGGACTCGATACATAATAGCTGGGCATCATGATCTGAGATACCATTTATTACTGGAAGTATGCTGTAATTACTGCACTGAGAAATATTATCAATTGCAGTCCTGCTATTATTTTTGTATTCTTGTAGGAAAATTTACAAGTGCTGTTAAGTTAAAAGACAACATCAAGGCTTCCATATCTAATCTATCATTGCTGTGATTCAGAAAGTCAACACTGAAATCTCCACATAATACTATTTGTTTGCTATTTGTAAAACTTAGTAGCAAAGACTCTAAATGAGATAAAAACAGTCTGAAATTACCTGAGGGGGCCCTGTAAATTGCTATCACTATCAGCTCTTCCTTATCATATTCTAGTTTAGTAACACAACATTCAAAGTTTTGTTCTATACAATACTTACTTACAACTACACTACTGCATTCAATATTATTTTTAACAAAAATGGCAACTCCCCCTTTCTCCATTTTACATCTGCAGAAATGAGAGCTTAATTTATAATTTGGGATGGACAGCTGAGATATTCCTGTATCAGACAAATGATGCTCAGATATACACAAAACGTCTACATTAAAATTTCTGGAATTTTGAATCTCTTTTAGGCTTAAGGTAATGTCATCAGTTTTACTAAATATTCCTCTTATATTTTGGTGGAAAATACTGGTCTGAACACTTTGACGCAATGACTTTGAATTGTTTATTTTATTATTACATACTGGTATATCAGTTGGAATTTTTAATTTCAACAAATTATGATCATCAGAGACATTAATTTCCTTTAGACATCTTAATAAATCTATTTTATTTACCCTAAAAAAGGCTGCGACTTAACACCATTTATCACAGGAATACCTCTTTCACTCACCTGGCATCCTCTGACCTCATCAGCAATAAGAAGCGAAAGCTTCCTCTTACCTCTGACATTCAGATGGAGTCCATGGCGAGTATAACTGTCCCTACCAATGCAGGCCACATCAATCAAACCAATGTGTGAATTAGCCGGCTGCCAGAGAACCCTTTCCAAGGATGCATTTGTACGCCTGATGTTATGCCACATCCAGGGTTTATCGTAACGCTCAAGCAAACCAACAAATCTCACACTTGTCTGACGTGTGTTCCTGGAAATGTGGGCAACTGAATATCTCCCCGCTAAATGATAGAATAACCCAAAAAATGCATAACTGGAAGAACCATGTCCTACGGATGAGAAATGACAGTTTTACTAAGCTTACCCTGGAGTAGCATTCTACAGGCAGAAGGGACATTAGAAGACTTAGGAAGAGATGGTCGGAAGAATGAGGTCGGAACAGGATTTTGGCCTATCCATGAAGAGGAAGTAAGTAAGTAATTACCAGAAACACTGAAAGAGTTTAAAACTAAAATTCATAATGTGTGCAAGTGTGTGAGTAGTGATTTGTATTTTCCAGGAATCACAAGACTGAAAAGTAAAAATCATGAAATGAGAAAGTAGGTGTATTGGAAAATTACTATAGGGGCATATTTTCCATTATAATTTAATTAAAATTGTACTTGGTATCCTGCAGTGCTTGGGAAGATTTTCCTCAACTTGGTTGTTTAACCATGCACAAATAAACATTATAAATGTATTTACTGTACCCCACATTTTTGTTATTCCTTTACTGTGGCTATCTGATACTGTCAACACTTTTGGGTTTGCCTTTGTTTGGGCATTTTTTTTATTACATGTTGTGCCTGCAGTTTTTTTGTTCTCAATTTCTAACTTTTGACACATCTCTTTGAAATGATCACTGGTATTTGCTGACCTAAATATCCTGAATCCGGTGTCATACATTTACTTGACACTTTAATGACAACCCATCTGCTGTTTGAACGTGAGTGTAAGGGTTTAACTACATTTTAAAATGGTATCTTGCTTTTTCTTTCATACACAAAGCTCTTCCTGGGTTATTTTCAACTAATGTTTTTAAGTTATTCATTTTATTAATAAAGTTAGTAGCAATCTGTACATCATTTTTCAATGCTTCAACCACTGATTCTTCTTTCCCCACTGTTTCCATGCATCACTGGAGACATTTAAGACCACTAATTAACTAATCATACTTATAAAATCAATGTACAACCATTTTTGAATAACGGAACACAGTTTAACTCCCGTTTTTACTACTTTACAGAATAGTACACACTTTATAAATAGTTTATTTTGGGTGAGCAGCTACTAACAATTTCTATAGATGCTTCCATCTGGGGTCATGTACTCAGGATACTGTATGCTGTGTTAGATGTTTTGGTTCACCATTGACTTCTGCATCCCCTAAAAATTTACTTAAAAAGCAAATTTCCAACCCCAAGGACAAGGATAAGAGGAAGAGAGAATGACTATTCCCAGTTCCTGTGCACTTTAATCAGTATATTGTGACAAATATTGGATAGACAGAATTACTCAGTTACTAGAGACTCATCAAAATGAATGGTGCAGTACCTGAAACAAAGACCAATATTTGGTTTTCCCAACTTAGAAGTTTTAATACACAATAAACCATTCAATATATTTTCATTGACGTGGAGTAAGTGAACGCTAAACTAGAAGCAATAAAAATTAGTTTTTTAAATTTTTCTCATTGTTTGAAACTGACCAAAATTTTAGCAGTTATTAATTAGCAATGTATTACTTGGAAGATTCTTGAGTGGTACTACCATGCTCATAATTAATCCGAACGACCTGAATTCCACATCGCTACATTTCCTCCTGGGACTTATTCAACCCATTATACACATCTACGAAGACAGTACTATACTCTGGAGGTGGTACAGTCTCACGACTATTAAAATTGAGCCAAATCCCCCTCCAATAAAACGAAATACATTTCCGCTTTTTTGTTTCATAAACCGAAATAGTGATTACATTTTGGCAATAAAAGAGTTATAGGAACATTGAATATGTTTCATTTATTGTTTTAAAGACATTTTACAGTTATTAAGTGTTCACACATAACACAAAAGTTACCAATCTCAAACAAAATGATGGTTTTTAGCAAGTACTGGATAACAACAAAATGCATATTTTATACCCATCTACAACAACTTAAAATGACTCGAAATTTACGTTAATATTCAACGTTTTCTGAGTATTATAATTTTTGGAAACAGTACAGACTTATCTAAGAGTTCAGTCAAATATATAACACGTAACAAGATTTCGGATTTAATAATTTTAGCAGTGGTCTTGTAAGTATGCTTGCCTGTAAAAGCAATTCTTTTAGTTCTGTCGTTTCTTGAACATACTTAACGTGGAACAATAGAAAAGAATCGTAACATTAATGTTCTGGCTGACGTGAGACACTGTCAACACAACATGTGAGAGTAGGATTTGAAAGAAACTTTTCTATTAAATTTAACTTCACCGTAAAGATTTCTGTCACTCAACATTCCCATTTTTTCTAGTGCTCATAACAAAGTTATGTGATTGATCATTGATGTGATACATAATGATAACTGTTTAAAAATAATCAAGGAACTAAATCAAACTAATGTGTCTATCGTGCGAAAAAGTTTTTTTTAGCTACTGTCCTTATTGTGCGACGACAATAATTTCTAGCCTGTGGTATTGGGAAGCAAATGAGAAATGAAATGGAAAGTGGCTGTTCTTACGAAAAAATTAACATCAAAGAAGAACATAAAATTCAAAGCTTCCATATTTAAAAACATGCTGCTCCGACTAGTGATAGCTAATGATATAATTGATGCATAACCCCAACTGGGCATTATTCGTGGCATGGAGTAATCTTCCATGTCCTATCACGTTGATCGCTATCTCCGGGAGTCCGTAAAAAATTCGGTTTGCGGTAAGGGGCAAAATCATTAACCGTAGCACAAAAAGAATATACGTTATTAAAGAAGTGCAGATGTTTTAAAAGTTAGTTCTGACGCATATCACCATTGATGAAAAGTTTCTTTAATTTTATTTCCTAAATTTAAAATTCCAAGAAATAAACAGTATATTCCAGGAACGAGGAAAGATAATGCCTGGCTCATTATTGGATTATCCTACATCAACTTCTGTCTCTTGTAAGCCTGACGCTATGGTGCTGTAATTGGCTCAGGTTCAGGGATGCTGATCCCAGAAGCTACGAGGTGCGATGTCTTGCGGTTCCACGGTTCAAGTCAGCTGAGGGCAAAAATGGTTAAATGATGCGTTATGTTTTTCTTGGGTTACCCGTACACTGGGACAGTGAAAACATATTTTACACCTATTGGGAAGTTGAAATTACAAATTTCTGCCTGTATCAATTGTGAAATCGAAATTCGTTGTTATTCTTCAATAAAGTCACTATTATTTCAAAGGCATGGAAGAGGTTAGTATTCTAAAAACGTAAACGAATTCAGCAAAAATATTTGAGAAATGGCAATTCCTCATTCCGTTGAGTAATTTCGAGATTTTTTATTTAAACAGAATTTTTGATAGCCAGATCGTGGGTGTGAATTGATTACTGTCTAGTGCCACTGATGAAATTTACCCTTCACCCAATTCGTTCAGCTATTAATTAATGTAAAATTCTGGGAAATAACAATAACTTTCCGGAACGAGGAAAGATAATGCCAAGCTGCTTATGCGTTGTAGCTACCTCATCTTCCATCTCTGCTAAGCCTGACGTGATGGGGCAGTAAGTAGCTCATATTCACGGATGCAGATCCCGGAAGCTAGTGCGTTGTCTCGTGGTTCCACGGTTCGAGTCGTGCCGCGGGAAAAAGTGGTTAAACAATGCATATTGTTTTTCTTGTGTTACCTGTAAACTGAGACAGTAAAAACGTATTATACACGTATTGAGACGTTAAAATTACAGATTTCTTCCTGTATCTATTGAGCAATCCAAATTCATAGTTATTTTCCTGTAAAGTCATTATTATTGCAAAGGCCTGGAAGAAATTAGATTTTTTTTTTTTTTTTTTTTTTTTTTTTTTGAAATGTAAACGAATTGGTTCACGGTCGTTGGGAAGTGACAATTCCCAATTCCTTTGAGTATTTTCGGAATTTTTTTTATTTAAACCAAAACTTTTTTGGCTGAATCGTGAATGTGACTGGACTACTGTCTAATGCCGCTGAAGAACTTTGCCTATTTGTTTGATGAACAGTAACACAATCACGATTTAATTTAAAACTGCTGGTATCTGTATGTATTGACATATTAACTCATTGTATGCTGAATTGACACTAAAGTAAATACAATCATGTTGTCAATACTGAAATTTGTAACAATCTAGTCTTAAAGTATAAATTGTTCACGATCATTCATTTGCCAAAGTGTAAAGTAAAAGGTTTGTTTCCTCATAGTTGTGGAAAAATGATAGCCAGTATATAGACGTCATAACATCTACGAGGACTATGAGAAAGAAGAGTGGTTTTATAAATATCCTACTGTTAGGGTTCTTATGGTGGTTTAATTTACTGATTAATTAATTAAAAAATCCACCAAAGAAAATTTATGTTAAAGATGCTGTTTTATTGTGATTCAAAATCAACAAGTCAGCGATATTCACTAGTACAGGTACAATACAGAGATGCACAGTCGCAAACTTAACTGAATGATTGAAACTCTCTGTAACACTGAATACTGTCAACTAAACTGACTTACTAACTGAATCAAGGAGGAAGGAAATATATGGAGACGACGCAAGAGACCTTCACCACGCATTGAAGTGAAGCAGGGCGGAGGAGGAGTGGGGGGGGGGGGGGGCATGGCCGGAGTGGAGGGGGCATGGCCGCTTCCATACAGACACGGGGAATATGTACAAAAACCTCAAGGGGACTCTAGGATAAAGGTGACGCCGATATCTGGTGATGGATTATTATGTAACTCGATATGACAAATAAAAAATGAAGAATAAAATTTTTTGATATTCTGCTTAGTTTTCGAGATATTCTGTCCCAAATGTGAAATGGTTTTGGTTGAAATTCAGAAGAAAAAATTGGTTAAAGTCAAATTTGATGATGGATTCTTATTTAAAAAGACGAGACAAATGAAAAATAAAGATTAAAAATTTTCGATATCTCACCTAGTTCTAGAGATATACTGTATCAAAAGTGAGGTTTCTTGAGTTCAAATGGAGAAGAAAAATTTCGCAAAAGTCAAATTTAATGATCTATTCTTATGTAACACGACGAGACAAATCGAAAATAAAGAATAAAATTTTTCGATATCTTGCTTAGTTTTCGGGATATACTGGGATAATCGCAATGTTTGGAAGCGCAATACCGCTGCTGCCGCCATGCGGGAGAGTTTAGTGCCTGCTTCACTGATTTAACGTCACTTCTCCTCCATATATTTCCTTCCTCCATGAACTGAATGCATGATGAATTTCTCTGTCCAGGCGATCTGTTTATATAGTCTTTATCGAAATTACGAGAATTCTTCAAAGGCATCCGCCCGATATTTCTCGATCATTAACAATCACTCAAACAATCTAACATATTAAAAACAATCGGAATTAATACAAAATTAATTAACAACATTACAAAATGATCAGAAATGGTAATTATAGATACTTAAATACAAAATTATTTACAGAAATCCTTTCAAACGGTAGAAAATTGTCCTGTAGACATCGTAGCTTACATTAATACATGTAATTACAAACATTTAAGAAATTCTCTTGCATCATTCGGTTCTTAAACATATTAAATGGCCTTTGAATAATTTTCTTACCTAAAACAAAGTCTCTATACACTGATTTACAAGAAATTACAAAACAAATATATCAAATCACTTTCAACCAAACATTAGCTCACTGCAAATACTTCATACAGTACAATGCTACTCAAAATACAGGTATTAGGGCTGTTACACTACGTTTCATTTATTCTAAACAAAAATCTAGCAGTTTCTAAATTTTTGAAAATTTTTGTCCCAAGATAAATATCATAACAGAAAGAAACAGTGACACTTATTTTTTCGTAATGTTTTGTTAACCCTTTGACTGCTGTTGTCGTGTATACATGTCATGCCGCTTGCTGGCCCCGAGTGCTAATGACGTGTTTAGACGCAGCCGCTGGTTTTGCCCTGAGTGCTGTTGAGGAGTTAAGTCGCACCCGCCTGCCGCTACCTGAGTGCTGATGATGAAAATAGATGCGCCGCTACCTGAGTCAATCAGCGGACTTCATGACCCATTTTTCAATAGCATTTTGCAGTTCTGGTTGCTAGCTTATCGTCCGAAAGTTTGTCTGTAGGGAGCCTAGGCATTGCTCTACAGTTCACTATTCAACAGAAATTACGTCAGTCTTGTTTGTGTTCTGTATTTTATGAAGAAAATGGCAAGACGTCATCGGTGCATTGAGGAAGAAATCATGGAGATTCTTACGAGGAGTGACACCGAGGATGAAGTAATTGATTTTGATGGCAGTGATAGCTTTTCCACAGAATTGGAAGGCTGTAGTCATAAACCATACTCGTCAGCAGGTGTGACAATGCAGTCTCATGTTTCAACAAGAGATGTTAGTTGTTCTGAATATGAAGAATCAGAAAGTGATAGGGAAATGCTTACGAAGAAATTACGTCTTAGTGATAAACCTGACTGCAAATAAAATGATTTTCGTCCAGTTAGCCACGCATTTGATGATACGCTGTCAGGACATGTGTGTCAAATAGGGAATGTGTCAAATAGGGAATATGCCAAATATTCTGTCAGTTTTCATGTTATTTTTTTACAGAAGAACTGATGAAATATATAGCTGATGAAAAGAATCGGCTTTATATAACCACTATGGAGAATATTCCAGAATCAGTTATTCTTGAATATCAAAGTGGAGAGATACTGAATATGATGAAATTTTTTGTTTCATAGCTATTTGTCTTCTGATGCTTCGCTTGCAAAAAATTGAAAATTAGCTAATATTGGACCAGAGATGTTCTTCTAAATACCGCAATTCTTGTTGAACTTATGTGCAGATACCACTCTTTGTTACTCTGGTGAGGTTTCGTGAGATTTCTCCGAACCCCCCCCCCCCGCCCCCCCCCTATTTTAACTCGCGTAATAATGGACAGACACTTCACAGCTTTGAAATGTTGAAAAATCTGTTGAGTACTTATGTGGAACAAATTTCATCAAAGAAACAAAATTATGTATAATCAGGTAATTACAAAGCGCAGCAAACATTCAGTCAACATCGAGATATTTTGGGAATCTACATCTACAAAGATATTCCGCAAGCCAAATTTCGGTGTGTGGGGGAGGATGATTGTGCAATTATCATTTTCAGGTGTCTTTTTATATTCGTGAATAGCACGAGGAAAATTCGGATGCCTTTAACTCTCTGTATAAGTTCGAATATCTCTAATTTAACAGTCGTGGTCTGAACGCGGTATGTAACTGTGGAAGTTAAACAGGGGCGCCGACTCTGTGGGTGCTCGGGTGCTCTGGCACCCACGAGATGTAAGTAGTGGGTGCGGAGCACCCATGAGAATAGACATCAACAGTAATCACTAATCAACAATAGAGTTCGAGCGACACCTGTGTTAGCAACGTCACGCACCGCTTGGCGAGGCAAGACGTCTTGACGAAATCGCACTTGTTTATGAAGTGAGTGTGCTCGTCATGCCCAAGGAGAAAAATATAAACACTACGTTAGGTCATACCTAACATTATCTACTGTGTGGTAAGTGTTGGTTTGATTCGTAGAAAGCCGCACAGAAGCAAATCAAGCAACTAGACCCCGCGCAAATCCTAGCCCGCCTTCCGTCGCGCCTCACCCGTCGCCGCGCTTTTGCGGTCGCGGCTCCCAGGCTGTCTCAGGTGTCTCACTCGTTCTTAGTCGAGCTGGTAAACGAAAAATGTGCTTTAAGAGCACGCTGCTTAGATGTTATCTTGTTTATTTCGGAAAATTATTAGTTTCCATATATAAATTCGTCCTCCGAAATAGTAACCTGAAGAACACTCCACTAGTAGCTCTTCTCAGCTTATTACAACTCGGCAAATCCAACCAGAAGATGTTATATCTGCAAATTCATTTGAAAAGAAGAAAAGGCACAATTTTAAAAGTGGCAGACAATTATTTCATGGCTGTTAAAATGATGAAGATATAGATAAAGGGATTTGCCAAACCTGCGCCGAAAACATCATCAAGAGGAGATGAGTACATTAAAGGCACTCACTCAAGGTGGTTTTTCATAATGAAATAAAGCTTTAAAATGCATGAAAAGCATTAAGTTCACCATTTTTCTGTATTGCATAGAGTCAATTTATAAGGCGCCGTCAATGTACCCTGAACGCTATCAAATAGTAAACTATATGATATGAAAACAAATCGTTTTTTAGTGACCGAAGGCCATAAGGGATTAGGAGGACGAATATTCAAATTGCATTCGATGTTGAAGCTGTGAGTATAGGATATTTTCGAGTTAAACACGTGGCAAAAAATGTGGGCGGTTGTCATACGATATGCCTAACGAAGCGTGTGCAAGTTTGAGTGACGAAATACTGCATAAAACAATAAAAGTAGTTCAAAATACGGTCTGCTATTCAGTTATGGTTGATAAAACTAGCGCTCTTTCCAGTAATGAACAAGCCTCACTCTTCGTTACGTGGACGCGAAGTGTAATATACACGAAATTTTTATCGGCCTCTATTAAACGGTATTGTAGTGAACAGGGTCACCACTTCAGGGTCACTCCATAGTTTTTGTTGTGAATTGCAAGAGAGGCTGGATGAGACAGGTATGCCACCTATTGACAGAATATTGAGATGTGTTCTCTTTGTGCATGGTGCTGTTTGAATGGCGGAGGTTGACCACCGGCTTAGACACCTAATTGGCCGATGGAGTTTCGCCCGCCAAAAATAGACAAAGGGTGCGTCGGTTGCCGGAGAAGGACGACACTGGGGCACAGGTGCCTGCCCAAGCAAGACCTCTGTGCCACCTCTCAGTGGGTGCAGATCAGAAGTGGTGTTGTGAAGTGTAAAGTTACGAGTCTAAGTGTGTTTTCAGCGGGAAGTAGTGGAGTGGTTGAACCTATGGTTTAACAAAGTTGATTAAAACTGTTTATTATTTGAGCTAGTCGGACAAATTGTATTGACTATTAACAGCGTGTAAGCATAAGCATATAGTAGTCTCATGTAGGGTGGCGCCCATGGTATACAGTGTTGTTTTATATTTGATCATCGTGTAAAAGAAAATAATTGTCAATTCTGTTTATAATCAAAGGAATGTTTTATATGTTAAAATAAATGTTTGCTTTTATAACTAATTCTTTGTTCAGAGCGAATCTGTTCAGTTCCCTGCCAAGATGAAATGCTTAAATGATATCAATACAAGAAATTTTGATCTAAAATTAAAATATTAAATGTTCATAATTTTCGTTGCTAGTTAAGCACAGAGACGGTCGGACCGTTACAGTATCAACAACATCCGACAAAATTTCTTTGAAATTTTGAATGAATACAGTTCTAAGAAGATTCGACATAAATATAAAGATGTGTGGGGATTCAAGTTATCGAAGCAAGGTCAATTCGTTTGCATTGCACCACTCACTCGTTAAACCTGATTGTTCAAGATACTATAGAAGTAGGTACATGTAATAAGACATTTTTTTAGCGTGTTGTTGTCGTGCATGGTTCATTGAAACACCAGGCTTATTTTGAATCACTACAAGCAGCTACTGGTGAACCTATCTCTGCGGCCTTTTTGACCAACAAGGTAGTGTTGTCGTATATATTCCTTAAAAACTATTCTAAACAATTATAGTGTGCTGCTATGTTGTTTGAACGACACAAAAGGTCATGAAGATAACACCTGAGCGAAAGCAATATGGTTAGTAAAATGTCTTAAATCTTTTGAATCTCTTTTTATTGTCATTTCTGGCAGAAATTCTCGTTTGCTTCAAATCTTTAAACGCAAATTTACATAAGAATTCTTTCATTCTGCAAAAATCTGTAGATAATATTGTAAAGCAAGTCGTATCATTCCAATGAACTGGCGAAAAATTTCAAAGCCCTTGGAAATCGACTCTTGACACAGTTTTTATATTGGATGATCAACAAATCAACATTAACAACTCCAAAAATAAGGAGGATAAATAGACATATAGACGATTCATCAAGGGAACTGCATTAATTTTCTTCGTGCGCTGACTGACATAAAAAAATATATCTTGTCGTTTTAGATAAAGTCATTAGCCGTAGCGACCATTAAAAATGCTATGAGACATTTGTGTAAGGTGGAATTATTCGTTACTGATTAAAATGATGCAAGCAGCAGAGCCACGTGAAAGAGTTCCACGAAGATCTCATTGATGTGGATCGTTTGGTTCCTCATCGTGCTATTGCATGAACAAAAAATGTCAGACTGAACAATGTGAAAAATGTTTATACATATATATTTAATTTGGTATCATCAAATTGTTAAAAATCGTTTCAACTATTCCAGTATCGGCATGCACCGCAGAACGATCATTAAAAACTGAGTACTATGGCTCAGCAAAGATTAAATTATCGCATGGAAGTGCACGTAATCCGAGAAATAGTGGATGAAGTGGACCTACTAGATTTTGCTGATACATTTATAAATAGAGCCGTAGTTTAACAAAATAAGTTTGCATTGAAAAAAATTGATATTATATAAATTAAAAATGTATATTCTTAGAAAGGTTTATTAATTTGTTGATCATAGAATTCTTAGTTAAACTGTACATGAAGTATGTACTAAATCATATATCCAGCTAATAAAAATTATGCTACATACTATTAATATAACGATTTCATTTTCATATTTTTATTATTATTACTAGCTTCGATCCCGTCAAAAATGACGGTTTGAATTCAATATTCTGAAAGTTATTTTTATTGCAGTTGGTTAATTATACGGAATTGTTATTACCTAATGCTAATGGCCTTGATTTTGTTCTACATACTTCATTTACAGTTCACATAACAATGCAGTAGTAGCTTCTACTGAATTAATGCATGTTACTACCCATGACATAGGAATGTACACATATCGTATAACGAAAAGTTGTCAGCGATTTCAGATTCGTTATTGCAAATGCTATCATTGGCGGCAGAGATATTTTTAGAAATGACCGTTCGCTACCATGGAGGAAGGAAATATATGGAGGAGAAGTGACGTTAAATCTGTGAAGCAGGCTCTAAACTGTCAAGCATGCGCAGTGGTGGCAGCGGCGATATTGCGATCCCAAACAAATGCGATGTTGTGATTATTTCATTTTGTAATGTGCATAAGTGTTTTATAATGCCATCTTGTGTTGCATACGGTTGCACAAATAGGCAAGAGGAAATAACCTGGAATATCATTTCATAAGTAAGTTGAATTCTAATTATCGTTGTTGAAGTGGGCGGTAGGTTTTGCAAAGTTCGGTGCTTGTCTATAAATATTTAGTCATAGCTCTCAATGGGATGACTTTGTTCTCAAATTTTTGTTGGTGTAGTGTAGAAAATCAGCACACAATAGACTAGCATTACTTTTTAACGAGTGTTGAAAATGAGATTTAAAGGGGTGTGTTTTACATCGCGATTCAGTGAATTTAGTATTGCGCTTTCTTTCGTCACGTTGCAGTTTATACTGACAGTATATGATGAAATTATATGTGTTCAATTATGCTATGCGATCTAGGAATCTTGATGAAGCAAACGTTGTTGTTACTGCAAATACAGTTTGCGATTCAAATACGAGTGTGTGGGTATGTCTACATAGTTTGATTCTGTAGCGGCTATTTAATGGAGATTGTGGTTAGGTCTACATGAAGTCTGTACCAGAATGGTTTTGTTGTTCCATAAGGGACAAAGAATTTATCTATTACTGTTAGTAATTTCATGAGAACAGAATTAGTGACAAAACGTGTATCGCGATATAAACTGCTTCCAGGTATTCCCAACTAAGCTTACGATCTATGGTAACAAGATAACTATTTTTATTCTGATCTAGGTCGCATTTCAACCTAACCACAAGTGGTAATAAAAATACTGAAATATCCATTCTGCATGTCCACCATTGTGGCTTTGGCAGAATTAATTTTTGATCCAGGCCGCATATCAACCCAGTCCCAGTATATCCCGAAAACTAAGCAAGATATCGAAAAATTTTATTCTTTATTTTAGATTTGTCTCGTCGTCTTACATAAGAATCGATCATTAAATTTGACTTTTGCGAAATTTTTCTTCTGCATTTCAACTCAAGACACCTCACTTTTGATACAGTATATCTCGAGAACTAGACGAGATGTCGAAAATTTTTATTCTTTATTTGTCTCGTCTTTTTAAATAAGAATCCGTCATCAAATTTGACTTTGACCAATTTTTTCTTCTGAATTTCATCCAAAAACATTTCACGTTTGAGACAGAGTATCTCGAAAACTAAGCATGATATCAAAAAAATTTATTCTTCATTTTTTATTTGTCTCATCGAGTTACATAATAATCCATCACCAGACTGCGGCGTTACGTTTATTCTAGAGTTCCCATGAGGTTTTTGTACATATACCCCGTGTCTGTATGGGTTCGGCCTAGCCCACCACTCCTCCTCCGGCCATGCCCCCTCCACTCCGGCCATGCCCCCCCACTCCTCCTCCGCCCGGCTTCACTTCAATGCGTGGTGAAGGTTTATATTGTCTCTGTCTTGCGTCGTCTCCATGTACTTCCTTCCTCCATGTTCGCTACTGCCAACACTACCGCAGACGGTAACTTTCATTTTGCTTTATGTCTAAGGCACATTTCTTTTAGCCTTAATATTCACTTTTAATCTCGAGAAAAGTGTTTTCGAAATTTCTGACCAAAAGGTCAATTAATTCTCGATACGCCCTTATTATGTTTCATCTAATTTTAATTTATTATTTTTAATATATGATATTGTGTGGAAATGTAAGTATAACAAAAAGCTTTCGAACTATAATTTGAAAACCGAATATAAGATAATAACTAAAGGAAAGGAAAATATTTTAACGAAATTTACATTTTTTGCTTCTTCAAGTTAATATTTGGTACTAAAACAAAAAAAAAGGGCACGTCAAACCCCGTGCGTGCGAATCAGCGGGTAAATGCTAGTCTTATGTAAGAGGATAGGTATCCGTTTCTTATTGTTCAATCAAGTATTTTCTGCACATTTTTTTCCCCCATCACCTCTGTATATTAATTACGAGCTGTCCTGCTACTTCATTCAAGTAGCGATCCTTGCGGACACTAATAAAATACAATAAATTCCCGATTTCTAACAGGAAGACACAAATTATTGGTTATCTATGTATTACTGTTATAAAGTTGAAAATCTATAACTTTGTAACTCAATCACGTTAAAGAGGCCGAACCCATTTTGATGAAATTTAGTGTGTTTTTTGGCCTGGAATAGAATTTATAAAATGCCAAATCTCTCTTTCCTTCTGTGTCTTTCGCTTATTACTTGAAATCTACTAGACGGATTTAGATGCAATTTTCACTATTATGTAACTATTTTGTCCTGCGACTTCGTTATGTTTTTGAAGGTTTTTATTTACTTTGCGTGAAACCCTAAATGTTTTATGGGTAAAAAGTAGCGTATGTTATTCCCTGCCAAATCAGCAACTCGCCAGTGAAATCGTCGAAACTAGTTCACACTCTTTGCCGGTTCTCTTTTTATTTAAAAAAACGAGTAATCAAGTGGGCATGAGCACCCCCGAGGTTTTCTAAAACTCGGCGCCCCTGAAGTTAAATATTTCTAGCATCTTCTTGGAATCTACGCTCTTTACAAATCAACAAAAACACTCTGATACAGTAAGGAACATATAGAAAATTGCAGTAGTTATAAACGGGTATGCATGAAAGAACAGTAAACTATTCTACATCTACGTCTACATATATACTCTGCAAATCACAAAACTGTGGGTGGCAGAGGGTGCTCAGCACCAAACCTAATCTCTTTGTTGTGCATTCCAATCTCTAATGGTACGAGGAAAAAAGGAATTCATATAAGAATCAGTGCGGCACCTTATTTCTCTAATTTTATCTTTCCTGTCATGCCGACCCAAATAGGTTGGTGGACGAAGTATTTCACTACACTCGTAAGTGAAAGTGGGAGTACGCATGTTTACCAATAAGTTTATACGAAACGTGCGTCGTCTATCTACCAGAGACTCCCAGCCTAGTTTACTAATCAGTTCTGTAACGCTTTCATAAGGACTGTAGCAAGCGGTCACGAATCGAGCGGCCCTTCTCTGTACTTTCTCTGTACTCTCAATCAGCCCCTTACGAAACGGATCCCAAATGGCACAACAATAGTCCAAATGTGGACGCACAAGAGATTTGTACGCTATCTCCTTTGTTTGTTCATTACAATTTTTCAAAATTCGACCTAGGAACCGCAGCCTAGAATTAGCTCTACCTACCAACCTATTAATATGTAAGTCCCATTTCATGTTCCTTTGTACTGTTACTCCCAAATATTTCATAGAATCGACCACATCAATAACTGAACTGTTTACCTCGTATTTCTGAATAATTGGATTCTTTTTGTTAGTTATGCTCATTGTCTTACACTTTTTACAATGTAGTGTGAGTTGCCACTCAGCGCACCATGCCAAAATAATATCCAGATCACGCTGAATTGCTAAACAATCGGCCAAATTCCTTACTTCCCTGTAAATAACAGCATCATCAGCAAACAATCTAAAAAGGCTTTTCACTTATCGTTTATAAAAATTAAAAAAAGAAGTGGTCCTATTACACTTCCTTGAGGTACACCCGATGTGACATCTAGATTAGAAGAACTTTCTCCTTCAACAACGACATACTGCGATCGACCAGTTAGAAAATCCTTTATCCATTCGCAAAGCTGATCTGATATACCGTACGCTCGTAGTTTCGCTAAAAGGCGGTTGTGTGGCACAGAGTCAAAGGCTTACTGAAAATCTAAAAAAATTGCATCTACTTGTGAACCTGCATCAATAACTTTCATTACGTCGTGTGTAAATAGGGCCAGCTGTGTTTCACATGATCTTTTCTTCCGAAATCCGTGTTGATTTGTTGTAAGCAAATTATTTTCATCTAGGAAATTCATAATGTTCGAGCATATAATATGCTCCATAACTCTACTACAAACAGATGTTATAGATATGGGACGATAGTTTCCAGGATCGCTTCGATCAACTTTCTTGAAAATCGGAGTTACTTGCGCTATTTTCCAGTCTGAAGGTACTTTTCGCTCTTCTAAGGATTTACTGAATATATCAGACAGAAATGGCCCGATTTCCGCCGCATACTCTGAAAATACTCTTACTGGAATACCATCCGGGCCAGGTGCTTTTCCCCACTTTAGGAGCTCTAATTGCTTTATGATACCTGCAGTATCTATTCGTAATGATTCCATCTCCAACTCGACACGACGTGGGAAAACGGGAATTTTATCCTTATTTTCGTTAGTAAATGATTTTTGAATACAATATTTAGTACATTAGCTTTATCGCGGCTTTCAATAACCTCGGACCCTTCGCAAACTAGTGCTGGAATATTGCTGTTGGTACAACTGACTTTACGAACATACGACCAACATTTCTTTGGGTTTTCTGCGAGACTATTAAGGTAAATTTAAGAATCACGATGCTTTCGACATAAGCTGCAAAAATCTAGTAAAAACTACAAGCAGGATATAATTATTAGTGACGAATAATAGGGTTACTGATTGTTTGATTCTGCAGTAATTTATTTGCAGAGAAACTATGTAGTGAGAGTATTTATTGTGTATCAGGTGTGAGAGGTAACACCAGGAGTACTCAGCACTGGGCGGGTGGGACAGCGCGGGCCACTCCGTCCCCAAGAATAATCACTTACCACAGGTAGCCGGCCTCATCGCAGCAGGTAGACGATCCGCTGTCAGCAGTCAAAGGGTTAATAGAAAACTTAAAAAAATTACGTGTCAGCTGATAGATGACGATAGCACTATCAAGCGCCACATTATAATTCATTATAAGGATTTATAGTTTGTCTCAGTTACACTCTGCAAGTGATGTGTGGTAGGATCATCATGAGGAAACAGGGGGCTGTTTACACACAGCGTTGAACGCTCAGCCTTTCCGTTAACAGCTCATATGGAATATCCATTCCCAGGATATTCCTACTTCTTAAAGAATGCATAATCATCAATTTTCTATAGATAGATAGATAGATATATTCACTTTGATCCCATGTGAGAATAATCTCGGGGATGTGGAATAGTACATACACTTATTAGTAATGTCAATATTACTATATAATTGATAATATTATTATATTTTGACAACAAGTTAGCAACAACCCATTAGTACAACCAATATCTCCTGTAATCTACAAATACAATCCCGAGTTAATTAATACTTATTATGTGGAACAGTGTATACACTTGTTACCAGCATCTAATAACCAGTTATTTTCTTACCAACCAGTGACCATGATAAGTTTCACTCTAATTTGTGACTACATATTATATTATGTTAGTTGCTATTTATGTGGAACAGTACACACACCTATTAGCAATATCAATTATATTACCAACAACTCATAAGCAGTCAATTACTTAAAAACCTGTTAGTATGATAATTTTTCACAGCAGTTTTTGAGTGCATGCTGTCCCATGTTAGTTACTATATATGAGTGAAATTTTGTAAACAGTGTAATTAGTTCATTTGTCAAAAGTTTCAACAGAAAGAAAAACCATATATAATTTTAGTAATTGTGGATAATTTTGTCAACTCCCCTTCCATACACCATATATACTATTTTTGTTAGTTGCTATTTATGTGGAACAGTACACACACCTATTAGCAATATCAATTATACTACCAACAACTCATAAGCAGTCAATTACTTAAAAACCTGTTAGTATGATAATTTTTCACAGCAGTTTTTGAGTGCATGCTATCCCATGTTAGTTACTATATATGAGTGAAATTTTGTAAACAGTGTAATTAGTTCATTTGTCAAAAGTTTCAACAGAAAGAAAAACCATATATCATTTTAGTAATTGTGGATAATTTTGTCAACTCCCCTTCCATACACCATATATACTATTTTATTAGTCATTCTTAGTTACCAAATTCCAAGAAGAAAATTCTTTCACAGAGTAAAATGGGTTCTGAAGCAGAAATTCTTTCAGTTTGGACTTAAAGTAGTTGGGTTTTATGTAGATAACATTTAATTTCTGTTGGTAATACATTGAATAAGGAAGCTCCAGTAAATGTTAACCCTTTCTGTACAATTGACAGTGATTTGTAATCCTTATGAATATTATATTTATTCCTAGTATTATGGCTATGTACGTCAGCATTAAGATTGAAGTGTTCAGGATTTTCCACTACAAATGATAGTACAGAGTATACATACTGTGCTGGCATTGTTAGTACACCCAGGTTTTTAAATAGATTTCTGCACGACGTCTGTGGGCTTGCTCCACAAATAGTTCTTATAGCACACTTTTGCAATTTAAATACCCTCTTGCTTGTGGCGAGTTTCCCCAGAATGAGATGCCATAAGTGAGCAGGGAATGAAAATATGCAAAATATACTAACTTTCTTGTTTCTATATTAGCTATTCTAGATATTACCCTCAGTGAAAATGTTGCAGAATTCAGTTTTTTAAGAAGTTGTTGAATATGCTGTTTCCAGTTCAATTTGTCATCTATATATACACCCAGGAATTTTGTGAAACTGCTTTCATTGATTGCTTTTCCTTCTGATATCACATTTATACTCGTACAGTCTTTGCATTAAATGTGGACAGCGCTGTCATGTTCTATCAGTCTTTATGCACAATCTGGCATCAATCTCGTCCCAGGAAAGAGTAAAGGAATGCTGGTTCCGCCTTTTGGCAATATTATTGGGGGATATTTCATTCAGAGCCATCTATATTTCAGATTATTCATTTCCGTAAGTCAATGCATGAAACAAAACAGGAATTAAGCTCCTCCCCACTGATGATTCATAATGGCAGGATAGTTCATCAACCTTCCCCTACATTTCAATAACACTTTAAATAAATTCAGATCGTAAAACCTATCGCAAAAGTTGTAATTAACGGGAATGCATTAAAGCGAGGCAAAAAATAACCCCTAAGGGAGCCTACTTTTTACTATAACTGAGTAGCGTAAAACTTTAACGATCATTATTTACATACTGGTTTGGCTAATTCCTTCCGATAATATTTCACTCATAATGTGGTCTGTGGACAAACCAGCGAATAACCATTTTCGAGGAGGTAGAATTTTTAGTACTACGAAACTACAGAAACAAGATATTAATTCGCAAAAGATTGAATGAAACAGTCTTCCTAGACGGCATTGTTAACCAACGGACGAGTAGGTATCTAGCTTGAGCGGGGGGGGGGGGGGTTCCTGTGGTTAGCGTTGTGGTCTTCTGAACCTGCGGTTCAAATCCACGTATTTCATATTCTTTTTAATTTTTTTCCCCTTTTATATGTTCCAAACCTACACTATACTTATGCATATTATATATTCTTGATTCCTTCCAAACTGCCTCAGGGAATAAGATACTTAAGGAATCTCTCATAACCGAAACTATCAAATGATTTTTAACCAACTACCATCATGAAAGTAAACACATTTGCAGCGGCAGCGCTGAAAGAAAGCTACTCTGATTCCAAGCTACGCCAGAGTCAGATAATCTGTCCTATTTCCAACTGAATACGTTTATCAAAAATAATCATTTCACAGTAGAACGAATTTCTCGTTTGAGAAACAATTAATTTATAGTTGGAATTATGTCTCTAATTTTAAGCCATATCTATCATTAATTCTGTAGGTGGTCTATAATGATCATACACCGTCGTCAAGGAAAACAAAAATATAATGTAAAAATATGAAAGGAAATCGTATAGAACCAAATATTAGTACTGTAACAAATTAAATGACCATTGTCACTCAAAAATTTAAAACCGGGTTATTATCGTAGGACTAGCATAAATTCTTTTATTACTGGTATAAGTAAAAAAAGTTAATTGAGAATTGGGATTGAAAGAAAGTTTTAAAATTACTGCTTTACAGTGTAACGACTTATTACCTGCGGGATTTAAAAACTCATTACTTAATAAACATACAATTTTTGTGTTATTCTTTGTTTGCAATTACTTCAGTATAACAACATAAATAGATACCACCATTTGGCGAAGAAGGATGTCGCGATTTGTGTGAGTGTTCTTTAGTCTTGCATGTGAAGTGGAATGGTGACTTTTCGTCAACCGTGATAGTCGACTCCAAAATAGACTAAGCCGCAAAAATTCAAACAAACTCACTCCGCCTACCGGTAAACAAAGTTCGACAGTGCCTTAGGACCGGAGGGCCAAGCGTAGTGGATGAGCCTTAACGCTTTGGCCACGCATTCGGGAGGAGGCGGGTTTGAATACCCGTCCGACTATTAGAGGCGGAAAAGGACTAGTGACACGGATTTCACCAATGGCCTTTAAGGAACCATTCCGGTATTCACATAGAGTGGTTTGGGGAAACCGTTGAAACCCCAAATCTGGATGGCCGGACTTGGATTCCAACCAGTGTCCTCCGGAATGAGAGGCCGCAGCGTCTACAAGAATGCACGTGTCGAATGGTGATAATGTAGAAAATTGTATAATTGTTCAACCCTTAAAACGATGTATACATTGAAGAAAGTAAATTGAAACTTTGCTTGGGAGACCTTAGATTTTGGATTTCCCTCTTACAGTTAACATGGATTACCATTGAATTTTTTATTTCCAGCTGTGACTTGCAGTCTTAATTGGGATAATTGTAGTGAAAAACAATAAAAAAAACTTTAGCCGAATTTGCTGCTCATGATGAATTATTACGTGTATTATTGGCGTTATAAAGGTGTTCTTCTTAGCTGAAGGAAATAGGAAAGTTCACACTTATTTCCTCCTGCAACGCTGCCACATCTACTTCCTCCAATATTGTCACGATTTCTGACTTCTGGCAGTGCTACGGAAATTCCTATACAAGGAATCGTGTCTCATAGCTAGGCGATATCATAAGAACAGACACATTGCCAAAACGGAAAATTATTTTTCTTCCACGTCTCATATTTTTATTTAACTGACTTTTTTTCAGTTTTTAACTGTTTGATTCTTTATACAGATTATCAATAACTATTCATTCACGAGATTTTGTATCTTCATATTTCTTCACTTTGGTTATACAATGGACGAATCACGTCTGTTGACAAAGGCGGAGTGCCTGAACTGTAATGCGCTGACCTGTGGAGCTGTTGATCCTAGGTTCGATCCCACTTGTGGATGACTATTTTTTCATTGATTATTTCCTTTTCACTTGTTGCAAAATACATATCATATGTATATACATATAAAAAACTTATAATATTATACGGCAAATTATTTAAAAATAAATTCTAATATCAAGCGCGAATACACTTGTCATCGGATGTCTCAGTCCACTAATGTAGCAGCCTCTTTAGTTGTTTATCATGAAGACAGATTCACTTAGCACTCCATATGAAAAATATTTTGTTAGCAGTTTATAGGCCACATCAGCGATAAAATGTGTGTATTTGGAATTTAAAATACTGTTCAGCCAATATAATCTGACGAGTTTAGTGCATTTTAGTACCGTAAAGGCAGGGACTACATTTGGAGTTGTTCATGAGAACCTGCAAGATTAATTTCTCGCTTGATTCGACAAAGAAACTATTATTTTTTATTTTTTTATTTTATATCTGTGATTTCAATAGGTGTATAATACGTTTTTACTGTCTCAGTTTACGGGTAACACAAGAAAAACATAATGCATTGTTTAACCACTTTTTCCTGCGGCACGACTCGAACCGTGGAACCACAAGACAACGCACTAGCTTCCGGGATCTGCATCCGTGAATATGAGCCACTTACTGCCCCATCACGTCAGGCTTACCAGAGATAGAAGATGAGGTAGCTACAACGCATAAGCAGCTTGGCATTATCTTTCCTCGTTCCTGAAAGTTATTGTTTACTTCCCAGAATTTTACATTAATTAATAGCTGAACGAATTGGGTGAAGGGTAAATTTCATAAGTGGCACTAGACAGTAGTCAATTCACACTCACGATCTGGCTATCAAAAATTCAGTTTAAATAAAAAATCTTGAAATTACTCAACGGAATGAGGAATTGCCATTTCTCAAATATTTTTGCTGAATTCGTTTACGTTTTTAGAATACTAACCTCTTCCGTGCCTTTGAAATAATAGTGACTTTATTGAAGAATAACAACGAATTTCAATTTCACAATAGATACAGGCAGAAATTTGTAATTTCAACTTCCCAATAGGTGTAAAATATGTTTTCACTGTCCCAGTGTACGGGTAACCCAAGAAAAACATAACACATTATTTAACCACTTTTGCCCTCAGCTGACTTGAACCGTGGAACCGCAAGACATCGCACCTCGTAACTTCCGGGATGAGCATCCCCGAACCTGAGCCAATTACAGCAGCATAGTGTCAGGCTTACCAGAGACGGAAGTTGAGGTAGGAGAAACCAATAACGAGCCAGGCATTATCTTTCCTCGTTCCTGGAATATACTGTTTATATCTTAGAATTTTAAATTTAGGAAATAAAATTAAAGAAACTTTTCATCAATGGTGATATGCGTCAGAATTAACTTTTAAAATTTCTACACTTCTTTAATAACGTATATTCTTTTTGTGCTACGGTTAATGATTTTGCCCCTTACCGCAAACCGAATTTTTTACTGACTCCTGGAGATAGCGGTCAATGCGATAGGACAGGGAAGATAACTCCATGCCACGAATAATGCCTATTTGGGGTTATGCATCAATTATATCATTAGCTATCAATAGTCGGAGCAGCATGTTTTTAAATACGGAAGCTTTGAATTTTATGTTCTTCTTTGATGATAATTTTTTTCGTAAGAACAGCCACTTTCCATTTCATTTCTCATTTGCTTCCCAATACCACAGGCTAGAAATTATCCTTGTCGCACAATAAGGACATTAGGTAAAAAAAACTTTTTCTCACAATAGACACATTAGTTTGATTTAGTTCCTTGATTATTTTTAAACAGTTATCATTATGTATCACATCAATGATCAATCCCCCGACTTTGTTATGAGCACTAGAAAAAATGGGGAATGTTGAGTGACAGAAATCTTTACGGTGAAGTTAAATTTAATAGAAAAGTTTCTTTCAAATCCTACTCTCGCATGCTGCATTGACAGTGTCTCACGTCAGCCAGAACATTAATGTTATGATTCTTTTCTATTGTTCCACGTTAAGTATGTTCAAGAAACGGCAAAACTAAAAGAATTGCTTTTACAGGCAAGCATACTTACAAGACCACTACTAAAATTATTAAATCCGAAATCTTGTTACATGTTATACATTTGACTGAACTCTTAGATAAGTCTGTACTGTTTCCAAAAATTATAATACTCAGCAAACATTGAATATTAACGTAAATTTCGAGTCATTTTAAGTTTTTGTAGATGGGTATAAAATATGCATTTTGTTGTTATCCAGTACTTGCTAAAAACCAGCATTTTGTTTGAGATTGGTAACTTTCGTATTATGTGTGAACACTTAATAACTGAAAAATGTCTTTAAAACAGTAAATGAAACATATTCAATGTTCCTATAATTCTTTTATTGCCGATATGTAATCACTATTTCGGTTTATGAAACAAAAAAGCGGAAATGTATTTCGTTTTATGGGAGGTGGATGTGGCTCAATTTTAATAGTCGTGAGACTGTACCTCCAGGGTATAGTACTGTCTTCGTAGATGTATATAATGGGTTGAATAAGTCCTAGGAGGAAATGTAGCGATGTGGAATTCAGGTCGTTCGGATTAATATGATCATGGTAGTTCACCATCTCGCACTTTACAAGATTAATTCATAAAACGTTTGAAATACTCATCTGTTATGCTTCATAGATGAATCCAGTATTCTGCATCTTGCATTCTGTCTTAAAGACTCTTTCACTACCTTTATCATTTCCCCATATTTGCCTAGCTTACTGAAAATTTCACCATCTGTAGATAAGTGTATGATGAGTCATGGAAGAGAACAAAATTAAATAGAAATCCCTTGTCAGAAAAGTGTTTATACAAGCAAATTAATTCTTCTTAACTTTCATGGATTTTAGGCCCTATTGCCAATTACAGCTTATGTCGAATACTTCTAGGATCTTCCCATGCAATGTGTTTTGTTCTAATTGCTTATAAACTATAAAACTACATAACAGCAAAACTTATAATTTTTATTAAAAATGCTGTTGTAAAGAAATATTATAAAAATATATTTCACTCTGCAGCCTCCACTACCTAGCACAGACCACTGGTGTGTGCGTGTGGTAATAGCATGGTGACACTCATCAAACAGAACATGGTTGAATGTCAGTAGCTGTGGAAGTGTTGGAGATAAGGTCGTTGAAAGTGGTCTATCTGGGACATTTTCATATTTCGACCAAAGACATATGTGTCCCTATATTTCACTCTACAGCCAAAAGTACCAATGACAGACCACTGGTGTTTGAGTGTGGTAGTAATCTCAAGTCCTGTCATGCACTATGATAATTGCACTTTGGTAGCTGTGGAGATATGAGAGATATGGTGGTTAAAATTTGTAGATGAAGGGCATTTTCATATTTCAACGAAAGACATGTGTGCCCTTTATTTCACTTCCCAGCCACAACTACCTAGCTCAGTTCACTGGTATTTCCGCGAGGTAGACGCCTTAAGTTTCCCATCATGCACTATGGTGATTGAATGTTGGTAGCTGAGAGGTTTGGGAGATATGATGGTTGAAAGTGGTCGACCGAGGGTTTTTTGTTATTTCACCCAAATACATGTGTGTTCTTATATTTCACTTTGCAAACACAACTACATAGCAAAGATCACTGGTGTTTTTGTGTGGTAGTAGCCTTGAGTATCCCATCATGCACTATAGTAGTTACATATTGGTAGCTGTGGTGGTGTGGGCGATGGCAAGGTTGAAATAGTCTACCGAAGGCATTTTCATATTTTGATCAAAGATCTGTGTGATGCTACATATCACTTTGCTGTACTAGATCCTCTGTGCTGATGTTTGTGTGTGGAATCAGCCTTGTGTCTTCCATTGTGCACTATGGTGGTTGCATATCGGTAACTACCAATCAAAATTCTTTACAAACACAAACGAAATTGTGTGCACCAGCTAGTTTAAACATTAATGTTTTGCCATGTGTTGTTCAGATTTTATCCAAAGATTGTTGTGTATAATTTGAACAGAAGTTTTAGATTATTATTTTGAGTGTAGCCAAACTGGATTAGCAGAGATGAGTGCTAGTATTTGTGCTCACATTCATATAATCTTGTTTCTGCACAGTTTAAATGAAGTTATTGAAGATGGAAGTAGATGTAAAATTTCTGAATATAAATTTACTGCCAAGTTTGGTTATTCCATCATAATCATATTATTGATTTTCATAGTTTGAAATATGCTTCTATGCTGTGATGTGCAAGATATAATTTTAACTGTATTTAGGACATACTAAAAATTGTATTATATATTTGTGTTCTTCGTTATTCGCATTGTGAAATTAATAAAACTCAAAGGAGCAAGAAAATGCCCATTCCAGAATGTTAAATTAATAATTGTCATATATATTTTTAGTCACAGATGAATATATGGAATGGTGGAAGTAATTATTACTGTTTGTTACAGTGTGGCTTCAAAATACTGTCTACTGAACAAAGAGGTTTACTTAGAAATTTAATTAGTTTTTGAAGTTGATTACTTATTATCTTCTCATATGTATTTGTCATAATACCATACATGTTTCAACCTCAGTGGCACTTTCACTATGATGGTCCAGTGATAAGTTCTCAACCTGTCACAGAAATGGCATTGATATTGATAGATTATTCCTGTGATGTTGGTACAAATGTCATATTAATGAACATCAAGAATGAACTTGATCTGTTCTGTATCTTTCTTAATGTGACTTTTTAAAGTAGACATATTATGTGCGTCTCACTGAAAAATCTTGACATCATAAAATTCTTCATTTTGGATTGTTTACCTTGAATGAAAATCCATCCATAGTTGGTAAAGATTGATAGGTAATCTGATGCTTCACTGTCGTGAAGAAATGGACCTCTGAATGCAAACACACATGTAAACATCTGGAAGATGCACAGGGTAATATTAGGCAATTGGTGATTAAAGGAGTATGAAATAGCTGACGCAACAGGCATGTCAGAAGAAAGGGTACAGTACATTTTACATTAGTAAGTGGAAAAGAAAAAGCTTTTGTGAGATAAGTACTGCATTTGTTTAATGCTGGTCTAAAACAGATGAGAAAAATAGTTTCTCACCAAAGTTTGAGCCATTTTAAAAAGGGTTCATTGCAATTTTGTGCACTGATTTGTCATGGATGAGATATGACTCAATCAAATGCATGTCAGAAATGAAACATCAGTTAAAACTAAGAGGTAACTGATGAGATTGCACCCAAAAAAGAGAGCGAGAGAGAGAGAGAGAAGAAAATTTTGTCTACCAGAAGGGTTTATTTTTTCCCACTCTCTTTAAAAGTGTAAGACAATGACTGGCAAATAGTATGCAAGTATTTTGGGGAAACTGTATGGAAAAAATTGTGAGATAAGATCTGCATTTTGCTTGCATCCATTTCAAAATCCAAAGAAATTTATGGTTGTAAAATATTTTGACTAAAATGAAGATGTGATAGGAGTTGTAGATGGCTGCACTTTAGGCCTCCTGGAATGGCATTTCAGTGATGGAATTCATTCACTGCAGGAAACGATGGTCAAAGTACACTGAATTTAATGGGGACTACACATAAATATAAATGCATTTTTGAACTAATAAACACACACTTTAATTATTAAGCCAAGAAATTTTCACCTTGGTTTCATTCATTGCACCTGTACTTCTATTTATTGTTTCCCAATTGTAAAATACTTTTTTATGTATATGTTTACAGCCTGATCCAATGGATAGTGACACTATAGACCAAATAAAACTGGATCCAGATGTAGGGGCAGTTATTGTGGGATTTGATGAACATCTCAGCCTTCCTAAAATTGTGAAGGCTTGTTCCTATTTAAAAAATCCTGAGTGCCTTTTTGTGGCCACGAATATAGATCAACAAGCTCCTTTTAAAAGAGATATTGCAGCACCAGGTTGGTTTAAATATTTTGTAATAAATATCAGTTCAATCCTTATATTTACTTTTTGTGGATTCATTTACCAAAACATAAAATCATATGCTATTTATTAGATATAAATAAGGATAGAAGAAGGAACTATCATTTACCAATGATAATCACAGTGTAGACTCACTCACTGTGCATACCACATTTTTCTACCGCTAAAGTGTTTACACCTGAAAATAACTGTGTGTCAAGTTATATACACCATTCAATGATGCTACCCTGCTATCTTTGGTAATCATTGATCCTTCTTTCTATGATTTAACCATGCGTCTTATCTAGTTAAAGTGTAGGAATTTATTTTCCCTAGTTGATCAACTGGAGGGGGAAGAGTATTTGGAAACATTGCTGTATTTCTGGGATTAGGGTTACTGATAGAAAATTAAACAAAAAAAACATGCCATGACTGAAACAAGTGATATGAAAATGTAGGAGTAGGTAAGGAGCAGCAGGCCTTTAGAAATATGGGTATAATAGGAAAGAAAAAGGTACTGCTGCTAGGTAATAGCCATGGGAGAGATGAAGGCCATCATATGCAGGATCAGTTAGGTATAAGCTACAATGTCACAGGCCAATTGTAACATTAGGTCAGGTGATAAGGGATATAGGTTCACTTTGCAGGAGTTTCATTAAGGATGATAGAGATAGTAGAAAGTGGGGGAATAGTATTGATAGAAACATGACTTAAGTGTAGAGAATGACCTGAGGAAAATGGGGTAGGGGGCGTAGCATACCAAGTGCCAAGTCAGCCATAGTTGAATGTGGAAATGGAGGTGATACTCGAAAAAGGCATTATTCTGTCTTGAGGTATGTGCCTGTGGATCCCATTGATAGGTGGGGTTTCACTAGACATGGACTGAAGCTAAATAGAAGGGGGCAAGGATGTACTTTGTGTCTTGTTTGCTACAGCTGTACAACCAACTTATGTTGATGATGGTGTCAGGACTGTGCCTTTTTAGGTTAGGGGCTGCTGGTGAGGGGATGGAGATATATGAACAAATGGATACTGACTATATATCCATGATGGGGGAAAAAATAAAAAAATCCTTAAGAAATAGATAAAGCCGCTGAAAGAATATCTGATGAAGGAAAACTGGGAGGTGAAGGTTAATGCTAAAAATATCACAAAACCAGTAATAAGAATGTTACTGGTACTGTATAGAAGTATAATGAACAAAGTAATAGAATTTACAAACTTAATACAGATATATGAACCACAAGTAATTATAGAGCAAGAATCTTGGTTAAAATAAAAAGTACTAGACGCTGATATATTTTCCGATTGTTACAGAGATAGAGGAGCAATTGGTGGAGGCTTATTCTAAATACTACTATATTTCACCGGAGTTTATAGATCATGACCACAAGTTACTCGGGATAGATTTATGGCGTACTAAAAAAGAAAAATTTGGGGTGTTGGCCACTTACTGTAGTGGAAGAATGGATAATAAAGCTGTGACTGTTGTGGAAAAATTAAATTTATACTCTGCATTCAAAAGTGGGTGTAGAATTGTCATTAAATTTAACAGATGCCAACTCGGTAGGAAATAAGATCAATAACACAAGTGAACAGAGATGTGCAAATACCTTAGTAATGGAAGGAGGCTTTACATAAGTGGTAGAGTAGAAAACAAGGGGAACAAAGCTGTTGCATAATAAAGCCTGTTGGTAACCTTTTGGAGTTTTTTTGCTGTCATCAGTATTTCGACTGATTCGATACAATCCTCCATCCTTTTTTATCTTGTGTTAACCTCTTCATCTCTACATACCCCTTACAACCCACATCATCAATTGTCTATTAGTCTAATCTCTTGTCGTATTTTAAAATGATTCTTCTTAATTTTGTTGGTCTCGGACTTTGTATTATTTCTATTTTGTGATCTTGATTCAGGTCACCAGGGACAAATGTCCCATTCTTACCTCATTCAGTACTTTAACTTTCACACTTATTCATTTAACTTTCTTGTCAAATAATAATAAACTTTAATATATATTTCATTAACATTTATTCTCATTTTACTTCATTCGTAAACATCCGAAGAATACAGAGGTCCTTTGCTTTCAGGAACTTTACATCATCAACTCAAAACGCAAAGTAAACTTTTCCTCTCACTTGCCTGATCTTATTGCTACCTTGCTACCGATTTTACCCCCGAGTAATTATCATTCTTTTACCTCTTCTCTGTGTAATCTGTTATGCTACACTCTGTCTTCCTCTACATTTCTTACCTTTGATGGTTCCCTCCACTAACAAATTAACCTATCCAGCATGTCTCAAAATATGACCTACCAGCCTGTCTCTTCATTCTGTAAGCTTCTTCCACAAACTTCTTTCCACACCCATCATTTCCAAAACTCGTTCATTTCATACTTTGTCTGTCCAATTAATTTTCAGCATTCTTCTGTAGCACCACATTTCAAATGCTTCAATTTTCTTTCTTTCTGGTATTCCTAAAGTCCATGCTCCGCTACTATAAAGTGCTGTGCTTCAAACATAGGGTTTAAAAAAGTTTTTTCTTAGTTCTAGATCAACATTTAAAACTAAAAATCTCTCTTTTTTTTATGAAGGCTCTTTTTTGCTGCCTCTATTCTGCTTTTAAAATCATTCCCTCCTCAGCCATAAGTTGTAATTTTGCTTCCCAAGTAACAGAATTCACTTACTTCTCCTATTACATCCAATCCTGTTTTTATATTTAACCTACTGTGATTTGTATCATTGCTGCTACATTTAATCACTTTAGTCTTGCTTTGATTTACATCAGTCCAAAATCTTCCTTTAGTATTTTGTTCATGACATTCAGTAACTTCTCAATATACTTAGCTTGTTCTGCTAACAAGACAATGTCATCAGTAAATCATAGCATATTGATCCGATTGGGGGACTATTTTACCTTCAGAATATTTTACCCAGGAAGAAGCCGTCATGATATATGTAATTTGAGAGGATTAAATGTCCTCAGAATACCCTTTGGGTCCTTAATGCAGTGGTTTCCCATTGCCTTCTGCACCCCCATGCTGTTAATCATTTCTGATTCATCAGCCTTTAGGGGCCATCCCAAGGACTGCTCCCCACTCTTTCACCCTCCCTTAGGAGGCCGTTTGCAAGCAGTGGGTGACTGCTTGTACCAGGAATGTTTCAGTCACCAGAGCCTCGTCCGTGCAAATGTGAAGAAGATGTTGACATTTGGTTGGAAAAGGCTAATATAATCTCTCCCAAACCTTTACCCTTTTAAGTAACTGGAGGAATAAGTGATCATATAGCAGTACTGATGGATATTGGAGGATTTAGTAAACCAGTGACCAGTGAAGGGTGAAATAGATAAAATTATGAAAACACACAGATTTCAAAATTGAGGAGATATTTCAGGGAAAGTTTTAGCAAATGGAAGTATGGCATAAGTACAGTGGAGTCAAAAGTGGGAAGAGTTCAGGGAGATGACAAAAAAGGGTGGAGAAATATTTATTCCAAAAGAAAACATAAGGAGAACTACAGATCCTATGTACTACAATAGAAAGGTGAGGCGATTAAAGAGATTGGTGAGAAGAGATTATAACAGAGGTAAAAAATAGCAGGATAGTAAGGAATGCTTGAAACAACTAAATATTGAATTAATAATAACCAAGAAGATTTATTTATTTATTTTATTGGCATTAGGTTTGAGACCATACAGCCATTCTACATTTTTACAAAGCTTCATACATCCATTTGCGTAACTTATCTATTTACACATTTCCTTATCTATATTAGGTTAACTTATTACAATCTTGTTGAATGAATATGCTATTTACAATATTCAAATTTCAAGTTCCTTCTTGAGTACCGTAATCTAAAAAGCGTTGCTAGACAATATATTAACTAGACTTAGTAATCATCGGTTCTGTATATCCATTATTTTCTATTGATTATTCTAAATCGCCGTATTTCTTTGACAAATCATCTGTAGAGGGTTGATTTATCTGGTGTTGACATCAATCGGTAGACTGGTGAGGATACTGTTAATTTTGCCAAGCTAGTTGTTTTGCTTGTGCGGAAGTGGGGTTGTGCAGTGGTTTGGGCTTTAGGTTTGAAGTATAGTCATTTCCTGTTTTAACTTCCAAGATTGGTTAGAATTCTATCCCTCCATCTTTTAAGTATCTGCCGAGGATGCTAAGTATTACTTTGTTGTTGCTGGAAGGTAGGAGGGTTTCGTTTGTCGGAAGGGGGAAGGCGTTCTTGGCAAGATCTTTCATCATTTGGTCCTGGAGTTGATGGTATTTATTGCATGAAAAAATTATGTGATTGATGTCTCCTATTGCCTGGTCTGAGCAGTCGCAGTATGGGGAATCTCTCAACCCTATTTGGTGTAGGTGGCTGGGGAAGTTACCGTGGTTAAATCGGGCTCTCGATATCATAGTGATTAATCGTCTGCTACTGTTCCAATTGTAAAACCAAGGTTTTGGAGATATGCTCGGTTGAATGGTTGCATAATATGAGGCTTTGATTTTTGAGGAAATCGTCAATTCCTCTTGCCATTTTTCTTGGCTCTTACTTTGATGTTATGTGGGGTGAAGATTAGTGCAGAGGGACCACTGAGAGATGCTTCTAGAAATTTCTGTGGTTATATTAGAAAACTGAGGAAAGGAAGCTTATTGAGACAATTACATATAAAGTAACCATGAAATAATAGGTTCTTAGCAGCAAAAAGGAATTACTAATCAGTACAGGGAAATGAGCCACCACTTACCTTAGATGTTGGTTGTGTGGCGTGAAAACGTAAAAAAGACATGAATACAAATGACATAGTAATTTTCGGGTCTTAGCCCTTAAAACCTGAAGCAAGTAACATTTTTTTTCGTCAGACCCTCGATGACTGGTTTGATGCCATCCTACATCCCTTATTTTGTGATAACCTCCTCATATCAACATATCCCTTAAAACCTTTCTTCCTCAATACCCTGCTTCCTATATTCTAATCTCTGTCTACAGTTCTTATCTTTGACTGATCCCGCCACTATCAAATTAACTAATCCTGCATCTTATAATACCTAATACACTTATAAGATGATGGGAGTGGTATTTGTTGATTTGTCAGCAATGTATGACACCATCAACCATCAGCTACAACTAGTCAAGTTCTCAACCTAACCAGGAATTTCAGTCTTACTAAGTTCATTGCTACTCTTCTGCAAAATCATAAATTCTTTGGTGACTTTCAAGGGCAGTGTAGCCTTTGGGGATTAAAGTAGAATAGTCTACCCCAAGAAATTGGGCTAGTATCCTATAGACCCCAACAGCAGGAGTTTCCTGTAGGCTGATGATCTTGCTCTGGCCACACAGAGCAAAGACTTTGAATTAGTGGAGAGCTAAGATACTATAGCACAAACCCACAAGAACCAAATCCTTAGAAGACACATGTACATGCTTTCATTTAAAGAATAGAGTAGCCATTCATAGGTTAGAGCTAATATAGTCTGGGGTCAAACTGAAACACTGCGCCACTTCAATATATCTAAGAGTGACCCTTGACAGATCCCTTACATTCAAGAAACATTGGATGAATTCCAAGCTGAAACTTTCCGCCAGGAGCAATCTCCTTAGAAAAATGGATGGATAACAATGGAGTAGCCAACCCGAAACCATCCAAACTTCTGTCTTAGAACTGTGTTATTTATCTACATATTATGCCTGTCCTGTATAGAACAACTCTTGCCAGACACGTAAATATAACTATCAATGCAGAGTCATAATTGGCTGTTTAAAATCCACTACAGTTGAATGGCTCCACCACCTTGAAGGAATAGTTCAGTTCAAAGAGAAAATTGGATAATGAAATAAGTCATTCATTACACATGCATTTACTACATAGGCAATGACTGAAGTTTCCAAAAAACATCTAAGAAACTTATGACTAACTCTCTAAAAACCAGGTTACAATTGGGGGAAGCTAGGGCTTCCTTCTCTCCTGGCTGGGAAAGATTGTCTGAGACTTTAGCAGCTGGGATCCAAGTGAGGTCAATAACATAAAATGTGACTTTGGAGAGGATCAGACTGTTCAGTGTCTATTGTGTCCAAAATCCTGCACAGAAGTTGGCATATATATACCGTATATATATAATGCCTCAGAAAATACACTTTATGTGGCCAAATTTTGTTCTAGAATAATTTGATGCTTGTTAGTGTGTAACTACATATGTTTGAGTGATTAAATAAATAAATTCCTAATATAAAGCAGACAAAAACATGGAAGGGCCTTATTTATATCCTTTGTTCCCTCTCTGCGACATATCCAATGAAACCATTTCTTACTTTCACTGTAACCCAAGCCGTTCACCATGTACATGCAATGGGCACCACACTTTACAGGCATAATTATTCCCAGATACTTCTTTTACCTTCTAAATGAATCTTAAGTAGTAAATACAGTTTAATCTTAAATTTAGTTGTTCAAGTAGTGTACTAAAATTTATACCATGTGCTTAACTTTCATCATTTACATTATAGCTTTACTCTTTAGTCAAGTTACTGTAATAAATAAGTAGATAAAAATATTTTAATTATGATATTTTTCTAACAAGATGCTATTTTAATATTGTTAGAAATGATCAAATAAGAAGGTATTGTATTTATGACATAACTATTCATTCAATATAATTTACTCTTATGATATCAAAGGTCCACCAATACATTAACTCAAACGAAGTAATCTATTGAGAAAACTATGGAAAGAAAATTTACTTTACAATTATGTGTTTGCTGTTGAAAATGTATATTTAATTACCAAGTGATGGGGTAGAATAAATTAAAAGGCAAACAATGAGATAGTCACTTCTCATCTTGGTGTTAGACGATAAGTGTCATAGAGGGTTGTGCATAACAAAGCTAAACTTTGACCATGGCTGTGGCCTAAGGATATACTGTCTTGCGGTCGCCAACCAACTGAAAACCTCAGTAGGTGAAGATATGTTTTAAATAATATTCACTGTAGACTTTCATGAAATGTTCAAACTGTATAGTCTTCAAAATGTATTATGTCACATGGCAACTAAATTTAAAGCATTGAACTTCTTTTCGAAATGAACAATTGCAGGTATAAACCCTGAGGCAATACACAAAAAACTCCAGATTGACCCCTAACTGAATAAAGTTCAGTTACATCATAGTAAATCACTTCCTCACTAACTGATGTAAATAATATAAGATGGCTGCCTAGACTACATGACTTCCTGGTTCTTCTCCACTCATTATGCCAAATTTGCTGTACAGCCGACACAACCTCACCATTCAAGTGCTTTCAAACAATTGCTCCCTCTAACGGTTCTGGGGCTCTATTTATAGATGTCACAACATATCAGGATACTACAAAGTATCTGAACTTATTTTTTCTCTGATCGACTTGAAACTTTTATGGGAGGTGGTCCTTTACCTAAGTGTTAAAACCAATCCTTATGAAATTTTCTCTAGCTTCAACAGTGTATCTGTAAAAAGATTATTAAAGTGGCTAAACCTAAAATTTTCTCTCACCTTCAGCATATTCCAGCTATGCCGTTAATTCTTGTTTTAAAAAACCTACTCATTCTTCCTGATCTTTTGAAGTATTAACTGGCTTGTTTACAATTTCCTATCTTAGTGAAATCCTTAACTTAAATGTTCTTTATTCTAAATATCCTAAAGTATTTGTGTTACCAAATATTTTAAATGCTTCAAGGTGCAATTTTCTATATAATATGAATTTTTTTTAACCGTTAACTAATCTTCTTCATATAGTTTCAATTTTTCCTGTTAAAATCTGTTTTCAAAATTCATGATCAGTTAACGCCATCTTTTCATATTTATTATTAATTTTCTTTTTCTTATTCTGGCCAAAACACTGCATTGATCTTTACAAAAAACTTGTTCAGTGTGTATCAGAAAAGTTCTACATTCTTTTTACCATACTTTCCTGTCTATATCTAGTGGAACTACGTTGTCTGCAACTTTCGTTTTATACTCAAAATCATAATTTTCTTTTTAAAATGCTACTTAACCTGTATTTAGATCTAAATTTTTGTACAATATAGTCTAAAATTCTACGCATCTTTTGAGATATAAATCTTTTCAGTAGCTTGAAAACACAAAGCTTGGAAATTATTTAACTATCTTTTCTTGTATTTGAAACTACGTGTGATTTAAACTTAAAACTCAAATATATTATCAGTACTATTTTATACCCCTAAAGTGTTCCATCTCATTCTAATCCTTATGACTTTTTACATCTCTGAACATGAAGGAAACATTTTCTATCCAAAATTAGGAAATTTTATTTAAAACAGCAATGTTGACATACTGCTACAATCAAATTTCACTCCTGCTTATCACTTGAAAACGGCAAGAAAATGGTTTTAAACATTCTTTACTGTTGGACTGATATTAGGTCACAACTCTTTAAACTAATTTTGATTATTTGTTACTAAAATTTAGGTTATATGACATTGGTAATGCAACATTCACTATACCGACCATAGAGGATGCAGTCATAACCTCACTTTCTGTCACTCTTGAATGATGCACAATGACTGTCCTTTTTGGGGGTATGACTTTTAAAAAATTGTGGATCAACTCCATGTTTGGTGATGTGTTTATAGAAGTTAAATCGAGCTTTCTTTCTCTAATTTTTTGTAGGTCATTAATTATCAGGGAATTGATTGAATAATGTAAGTAGAATTGGGCATTATGTAGTAAATTAAGAGCGATTGAGGGTTAATAGCATGTAGAGTGGAGTGGAAGGGGGGAGGTAATGGCTGAAGTCTCACTTTAAATAACATCCTGTAGGTCCTGTAGGATGTTTCATTTTGAGGTGTCATCAAATATTAGGAAATTTACAGTAAATTTTCCACAATTTATCACCCATTTTCCATTGAATGCAATTTTTCCAAACACTATTGCTCAGTTTTTTTTGTGTATTTTAAAATTATGCTCAGTCCATAGTTCCAGAAGTAAAATAGGGTATGTTTCATTTTGTGTCAAAAAGCTACAAATTAAGTAACTCTCAGTATTCATTTCTTGTTGAATCAAGTTCGCTCCAAAAATAGAGTACATTTCTTTCTGATCTTATGTAGCTTCTTTTACTGCTGTGGCCCAGGCTGCATGTTGGTTATAACAAATCCTGGCACTAATGACCTTACTGCTGATTAACTATAATGCTGTGTTAAAAAAAAAAAAAAAAAAAAAAAAAAAAAAAAATGGTTAAATCACTTGTTACTTTTGATAAGTCTGGCTTTACTTTATTCCCTTCTAAAACTGTAGAATGAGAAGAAATTAAGAAAAAGAAAGAAGATACCACTTTACATCTTGTTATATTGGAGACAGACTTTCCCATGACAAAGAAAGTAATCTCATCAGGAAACTGGAGAGACAAAAGAAGAATAAGGATAACCTACAGTCAAATGTGAACAATTGTTGGGAGATTTATGATAGACTTCAGAAACAGAGCACAGTACATGCAATTGGTAAAGACAGTCACAGCAGCATACCCTGACACTGAAAGGAAGTGGAAAATAGTGAAAGCTAATTGAAATCTTTCAACTAAGAGAACAGGCCAAGTGAGTGTGGAATGGATTTTAACTAATCATCAAAACAAGACATGCCAATTTCACAAGCACTCATTTGGTTTATAATCTCCTGTCATCTGATACAGTTAACAACCTGCCAAACTGAGGAAACTATTGGTTGCTTCTAAGTTTCTTATAATTGAGCTCCAAGATGGGTCATTTGAGTTCTATAAGGTTTTTTTGCTTAAACCTGTCTCCTCCTTCCCTCTCTGGAGAGTATTGCTCTAGCCAACCACAGAATGAGTTAATGTCACTGTTTTCCAGTAGTTATGCCATTTTAAATCAAAGCCTATGCCTGCTAAAATACAATGAACCACAGTGGGCTAGTGTCTAGATATCACTCAGTGTGGAGTGCTACATGTAGATAAACTCCTCATGGTGCACCCTGGGCAATGGACTGCTGATGCAGGACAGCCAGTAGTCTACATGTTAGGTGAGAAAGGTAGACCAAAATCTCTCACAGTTACACAAAGCAACATCAGAAGATGGAACATCTGGAGATGGAACTGAACAATGGCACTTGTAAGAGTCAACTGACCAAAACTTTTAGATGCAGTGCTCACATTCTCCAAATTGATGCAGAAGAAATAATAAATACTAAATGTGAATATCTTAGTATACTAGTTACTGACCCAAAATCGACATCTTAGCAGTATAAGAAACCCATATTACTGAAAAATGTTTGGAAAGCATGGTCAAAATTGTAGGATACAGAATGATAGTGAGATTTCCCTCACTTATACAAGGATCAGCTACATATGCAAATTTGAAATAGCTCAGAAGTGGGTTGTAAAAAAGTCAATGAAATAGAAATAATTACTGCCAATTTCAATAATTTAACTATTGCATAAGTTTACACATCACCTCTTTCCAACTGGCCAATTCCATCACTGCCCTCACTACCTAAACCTTGCATATAAATAGGATAGTTTACCAACCGATATACATCCTAGGATTACTCAAATACTGATTAATATGGAGAGAAACTTACTATGTGATATGAAAGACCTGTATCTCAGCTTTGATGCTTAAGAATAGAAAACATTCCATTCTGCTAGAGAGATACCTGACACCAATCCTGATTTGGTTTTTGTTTTCACAGATGAAAGAAAACTATTAGACCACAGCATTTACCAAAAAGCCAACACAGACCAACACTAATCAGTTAATATAACTAATACCATTTTCAGATCCATTCGTAAACTGAGGTGGAACTTAAAGAAGGCAAACTGAGATCAATATAGCACCAACGTAGATAGGAATCTGCGATGGATACTCCTGAAGGCAGAAAACTGCAAGCGATTTGTGTTTTTATTGCTCCAGCTAGATGAAACATCCCCCGAAGACACAGGATACATTCCTTGCTGGGACACATCTACCCAAACCTTGTATCATAACTATGGTCTGATGACACTGAAACAAGAAAAAGAATATTAGATAAACTGAATGAAGAGAGGAAACAGAAATGGAATGAGCTGACCTCTCAACTGAGCTTTACTCGCTCCAGTAGAAGAGCATTGACTTTTATTAGAAAATAGAAAGTGGCCTCAAACAAATGCAAAGAGGATCCAGGAATAACACCAACTGAAATGGCACTATGTATCAAAGCAAGAGCTGATAAAATTCCAAGAGATCCTACCATGAAAAAACAGATAGAGAGAGAGAGGGAGAGAGAGAGAGATGGGAGAAATGATTAAGATGGATAAAAACCTCCAGCCGTGAAGAAGTTGAGAAAGCCATCAAAATGTTGAAAACGAGGAAGGTTGCAGGTTTAGATGGCATTTTCGTAGAATTCATAAGATATCTTGGGAAGCAGGCAAAAAACTATAAATACTATAAATTAAAAGTTGGGTCCATGGACTTAACTATATTGTACGTCAATATAAGCTCACAATTATACTCCATGCAGATTCAGTCTGACCGGTCTCCACAGGCAGATGCCTGAAATTAAACGCTTAAATTCACCCAATAGGAACCACACTTGCATGAATTAAACAAAACTTTCATGGGTACAGTTCTCACTCATTCACAAGGATGAAACACAACATGCCGCCATAAACCACCAGATATATGTGATTCGTAATTTTTTTCATGATCCTGAAGATTGCAAGTTCGAATAAGTGGTGAACGCGATCATTCAGTCATAATTATAACCACTCAAAATACAGTACTTCACTGTTCATAATCCTTGGTTAAATTCATGCCGCACTTAAACTGTCAATCACTACTAAAGTGGCTTGTGCACTTTCAAATGTTCCTTTTAAACAACTTAGTGTCCCCTAGCACATGGAACAATCCAGAACCAACTCACACGCACACACTTCTGTGTTACCACTTGCCATCTTTCTGCCGCTGTCCAACAACTACTCCTTGTGATACTCCATATCACACCTGTGATATCAGGCATATCGCACATATTGATATTCATGTAACCACTCTGTGGTGTTACAATGTGAGAACTTCTTCAGTGATATCTTGGACACTGGGATCATCCCTCCAGAATTCAAGATGGCTCACATCTTGGCAATCCTCAAATCAGCAAACCAGCAGGTGATTCTTCAAGTTATCGACCCATTGTTCTATTCAGTGTTTGCTATAAGCTTCTAGGATGCCTTATCCTCAACCATATTCAGGAAATATCTAACAACAAAACACCACCATACCAGGCAGGCTTCAGACACAAATGGCACTTTTGTGAACAAGCATCAGCACTAACATCATACATTGAGGCAGGATTTCAGAAGTTAAAAACATCAGTAGCTTTTGTCAATCTAATGGCGGCATATCATACAGATTCACTGGATGGACTGCTACTTAAACTTAAAAAGCATGTACCCTGCAGGAAACTAACATCACTCCTGAAGAACATACTGAAAATCCAATATTTCAAGGTAACTGTAAGGCAAAAGACAAGTAAGTCATTTCCAGTAAAAAATGGACTACCTAAAGTGTCAGTACTTGCTCCATTGCTCTTCAGCTTGTACACCAGTGACATGCCTGAAATAATCAGCAACAAATTCTGCTATTCTGACAACTTAGCTATCCAAACTGTTACTCTAGAGGAAGGGGAAAACATTCTCTCAGATGATTTAGAAACCTTGATTGCATGCTATATGAAGTGGAGACTTTATCCAAACTTTATAAAGACAGAAGTATGCACATTATATTTCAGTAATAGAATAGCACATCAGCAGCTCAAAGTGAATTTTGCCAACAAAGAGTTAAACACAATTTCTATCATAAATATCTTGGCATGTTCAAAAAAACATCTAGAAAAGTCAGAAACTTAAAACATGGAACAACATCATGAAGAAGCTAACTGGAACTTCTTGGCGAGCTGATGCAGACTCACTGCAAACAACTACCCTCACCATGACTTATCCTGAAGCTGAGTACTTTGCTCCTGTGTGGCAATGTAGTGCTCACACTAGAAAAATTGACGTTCATCTAAACAAGTGTATGAGAATAATAACTGGCACACTAAAATTCATCCCAGTCCCCTGGTTACTTATCATCAGCAATATACCATCTTCTAAGATAAGATATCAAGAAGCAACGACATGTAAGTGGATAAAGTTACATCATCCTTAGCATCCACAGCATCTCCCAATACATGAGGTCCTTAATGACCAACCTCCACCTGTCTTAAATCCAGTATGGCAAGACACGTCTAACTTTAATGTCAAGGATAAATGGTGATAAAGCTGGAATTCAGCAATTTTGAAACATTGAGATATTGAAGATCCTAAAACTGGACTTCCAGGATCTGAAGAGAGACCAGTGGGTTAAACCAAACTGCCTACGAATCACACCAAATGCACCAGTTGCTTAGACATCTTATATATATATAAAAATAGACGTGTTTTTTCCTATATTTCACTTTTCAGCCACCACTACCTAGCACAGTTCACTGATGTTTGTGGGTGGAAGTAGCATGGAGTTTCCTGTCATGCACAACGTTGGCCGAATGCCGATAGCTGTGGGGATGTGGGAGATATAATGATTAAAGTTGGTCAGTGCAGGGCGTTTTCATATTTCGAACAAAAATTCGTATCTCCGTATACTTCTCTTTCCTGCCACAACTACATAACATAGACCTTTGGTGTTTGTGTGTGGTAGTATAATCGTCTTTCCTGTCGTGCACTATGGTTGTTAGATGTCGGTAGCTATGGGGGTGTGGGAGATATGGGGGTTCAAAGTGGTCGACCTGTGGCAATTTCATACTTCTGCCAAAGACAAAAGTGTCATGGTGTATCACTTTTCAGCGAAAACTATAGATCACAGATAACTGGCGTTTGTGTGTAGTAGTAGCACAGAGTCACCTTTCGATCACAACAGCGGCCGAATTTCAGAAACTGTAGTACTGTGGTAGATATGGTGGTTGTAAGTGGCCGACCAAGGATATTTTCGTATTTCGACTGTCTCCGCAAATGCCACTTTTCTGCCACAACTACATAGCATAGAGCATTGGTGTTTGTGTTTGGTAGTAGAATCGTATCTCATGTAGTGCACTATGGTTGTTAGATGTCGGTAGCTATGGGGGTGTGGGAGATATGGGGGTTGAAAGTGGTCGACCTGTGGCAGTTTCATACTTCTGCCAAAGACAAAAGTGTCATGGTGTATCACTTTTCAGCGAAAACTATAGATCACAGATAACTGGCGTTTGTGTGTAGTAGTAGCACAGAGTCACCTTTCGATCACAACAGCGGCCGAATTTCAGAAACTGTGGTACTGTGGTAGATATGGTGGTTGTAAGTGGCCGACCAAGGATATTTTCGTATTTCGACTGTCTCCGCATATGTCACTTTTCTGCCACAACTACATAGCATAGAGCATTGGTGTTTGTGTTTGGTAGTAGAATCGTATCTCATGTAGTGCACTATGGTTGTTAGATGTCGGTAGCTATGGGGGTGTATGAGATATGGGGGTTGAAAGTGGTCGACCTGTGGCAATTTCATACTTCTGCCAAAGACAAAAGTGTCATGGTGTATCACTTTTCAGCGAAAACTATAGATCACAGATAACTGGTGTTTGTGTGTAGTAGTAGCACAGAGTCACCTTTCGATCACAACAGCGGCCGAATTTCAGAAACTGTGGTACTGTGGTAGATATGGTGGTTGTAAGTGGCCGACCAAGGATATTTTCGTATTTCGACTGTCTCCGCATATGTCACTTTTCTGCCACAACTACATAGCATAGAGCATTGGTGTTTGTGTTTGGTAGTAGAATCGTATCTCATGTAGTGCACTATGGTTGTTAGATTTCGGTAGCTATGGGGGTGTGGGAGATATGGGGGTTGAAAGTGGTCGTCCTGTTTCAATTTCATATTTCTTCCAAAGACAAAAGTGTTAAGGTGTATCACTTTTCAGCGAAAACTATCGATCACAAATCTCTGGCGTTTGTGTGTGGTAGTAACACAGAGTCACCTTTCGATCACAACAGCGGCCGAATTTCAGAAACTGTGGTTGTGTGGGAGATATGGTGGTTGTAAGTGGCCGACCAAGGATATTTTCGTTTTTTCGACGAAAGGCATGTGTCTCCGCAGATTTCACTTTTCTGCCACAACTACATAGCATAGAGCATTGGTGTTTATGTGTGGTAGTATAATCGTGTCTGTTGTCATGCACTATGGTTGTTAGATGTCTGTAGCTAGGGGGGTGTGGAAGATATGGGTGGATGAAAATGGTCGACCTGCGGCAATTTCATATTTCTGCCAAAGACGCATGTGTCACGGTGTATCACTTTTAAGTGAAAACTATCAGTCGCAGATCACTGGCGTTTGTGTGTGGTAGTAACACAGAGTCTCCCATCGATCACAACGTTGGCCGAAATTCGGTAACTGTGGGAGTGAGATATGGTGTTTGAAATTGGTCGATCATGAATATTTTCGTATTTCATCCAAAGACTTGTGTGTATCCATAAATTTTACTTTGCTGCCGGAACTACATAGCGCAGAAGACTGGTATTTGTGTGTGGTAATAGTATCGAGTCTCCCATCGTGCACTATGGTGGTTAGATGTCTATAGCTGTCAATATGAATTCTTTACAATCACGAAAGAAGTCGTGGGTACCAGCTAGTAAGATAATAAAATAAATGATTAGGTGCCTTCTGGATTGCTCATCACTGTTCAAGCTAGTGACCAACTCAGTAGAATTTAACTTTCTGTACTCCATTTGAACTAAATTTATTAATAAATTTTTAAGTAACCATATAGACTATCAATTATGTAGGTATGTTATATTTTTAGATAGTTCTAAATAAAATTATTCTTGTTAATAATTTTGAACCAAAATGAAAATGAATGGTTGAGAATTAATCTAATAAACAGGGTGTCCACAATTGAATATCGGGGTTTTAATGCTTTATAAGATTTATTACATTATCCTTACAGTTATAAATGATATGTCAAATGAAAGAGCAACTCAAACAGTTTTATATACAAGCTGACAAGTTTTCTATGTGGGCACCATTTGTCACATGGCACACATTAAGTCTGTAGCCAAGTTCTTCCCAAACGTTGAGCAGTGTGTCTTCAGTAACTGTTGCAACAGCTGCTTCAATCCTCTGTCGTAATTCAAGGAGGTCGGCTGGTAACGGAGGCACATACATACGATCCTTGATGAAACCCCAAAGGTAGAAATCGCATGGCGTTAGGTCAGGTGAACGTGGAGGCCATGCATAGCAAACTCTGTCATTGGGCCCCTTGCGGCCAATCCAGCGGTCGGGTACAGTTACGTTCAACCAACCGCGTACTTCGTTATGCCAGTGAGGTGGCGCACCATCATGCTGGAAAATGAAGTTCTCTGGTTCATATTGTTCCAACTGAGGGAAGAGCCATTGCTGTAGTGTATCAAGGTAAGAAGTACCAGAAAAGAAAGGTCCGTAAACTTTCCGCCGGGATACGGCACATAAAACATTGATTTTTAGGGGAGTCTCGTTACACTTGTACGATCTCTTGAGGATTTTCTGAGCCCCAGATCCGCACATTATGAGTGTTAACATGTCCACTGAGGTGAAAGGTCGATTCATCACTGAAGACAACATGATGTAGAAAATCTTCATCGTCATGTAACAACATTTCGTTAGCGAATTTGGCACGTAAACCATGGTCTGCAGGCTTTAGAGCCTGTAACAACTGTAAACGGTAAGGACGTAGTTGCAAGCGTTTCCTTAAAACTTTTCAAACAGTCGACTTAAAAATTTCTAATTCACGACTAGCCTTCCGAACAGATTTCTTTGGGCTACGAGTGAACGACTCTCTCACTCGCTCAACAGTCTCTTCGCTAACTCTTGGTCGTCCCGCGCTCTTCCCTTTATAAAGGCAGCCTGTATCTTCAAACTGATGATACCATCTACAGATGTTATTGTCACTTGGAGGATCACGCCCGAACTTAATGCGGAACGCACGCTGCACAGTAACTACAGATTCAGTCTTTGCAAACTGTAAAACACAAAACGCTTTCTCTTCACTAGTCGCCATCTTTGCTACTACCGTATTCTAGCGGATCGCAGCGGAAACATTTCACGCACATGCGCACTAGTGCCAACGAACAAAACTGTTTGAGTTGCTCTTTCATTTGACATATCATTTATAACTGTAAGGATAATGTAATAAATCTTATAAAGCATTAAAACCCCGATATTCATTTGTAGACACCCTGTATAAGAAACATATAGCCAAGTATTTTCAACAAAAATAGTAACAAATCTAAAAGGAAGTAATGATGATCTGAGGGTCCTATACTAATACTATACTAATACTGATACTAATAATAAATACGAAAGCTGACAGACCAAAACTATGTAATTCAATGTCATAAAATTTTATACAAAAAGAATGTTACTGAAATAGCTCCACTTGAAGTACATTTATTTATACATTAACTTTTTAAGTAACCATATAGACCATCAGTGATGCATGTATGTAGTATTTTTAGGCAGTTCTAAATAAAATTATTATTGGTAATAGTTTTGATCCAAAATAAAATTTAATGACTGAGAATCAATCTAATATATATATATATAATAACAATGAAAAAAAGACGCTAAGTAGCGGAAAGGAATGAAATTAGGATAGGGAAATGTGCCACCACTTACCTTTAGATGATGGATGTGGGGCGCGAACACACAGAAAAGACACAAACACAAATAATAAAGAAATTTTCGGGAAAAAAACCCTTCGTCAACAAGAGAACATTATGCAGCCGGAGATTGCCTCACAGAAAGACCGCCGGTCGAGAAAATGGTGGGGGTAAATTCATACATCGGAAAAGTAGAGGGGCAGTTAATCAGAGCTCATACCCGAGCAAAAATAAATATCCAAACTAATTTCTGGTTGGTGGGAAGATCAAAATATAATGTATATTGAAAAAAAATATATATATAAAATATTATACAAATAAAAAAAATAATAATATTTAAGAAGTAAACATCACCTCAGGTTAGTGGTGGTTCAATATAGGTAATGGAAAGGAGGGGAATAAAAAAAAGTTAAACATATGTACTACTAATAATAATGACCGGGTATTATCTTAAGTTGAGACCAGGTGGTTGCCTTGTGCCAAGTTTGTCTGGTAGGCAAGTTCCCACCTTCTGAGTTCAGAGAAACTGCTGCTATTAGGGAGAACTCTGATAGCATGGACTGTGTAACAAGAGTTGAAATTATTCAAGTCGTGGGTTATGGCATGGGCAGCAACTGGGTGCTTTGGGTTCTGTGTGAACACCGTCTGACGGTGGCCATTCATTCTTATGGAGAGTGCATTTGTGGTCAAACCTATATAGGAAGCCAGGCAGTGGTTGCATGTTAACTGGTATATTACATGCGTGGTTTCACAGGTGGCGTGTCCTATGATAGGGAAGCTTTCCCCTGTGACTGGGTTGATGAAAGTGGTGGAAGCATGGTGTATGTCACACATCTTGCAGTGTGGTCTATTACATGGGAAAGAGCCTTGGGGTTGACTGTTAGGAAGAGGAAGACTGTGTTTGTGGACTAGAAGTTCGCTGAGGTTAGGAGGTCTGCTGAAACAAGTTCTAGGAGGGGCAGGGAGGATTTTAGGAAGAATGGATCTCATTTCAGGGCATGTTTGTAAGAAATCATAGCCCTGCCGGAGGATTCTGTTGATGGATTCGAGATATATGTATATAAAAACATATAACCAAATATTTTCAACAAAAATAGTAATACATCTAAAAAGGAAGTAATTATTTGAGGGACCTATATTAAAACTATGACCTATTTAAATACAAAAGCTCACAGACCAATACTATTTAATACAACGATGTTATAAAATTTTATACAAAAATATTGTTGCTGAAATGAAACATGCCCTTTCTCTCTCTCTCTCTGTGTGTGTGTGTGTGTATGAGAGAGAGAAGAAGGGGTGGAGTTGAGGAAAGCATGAAAGTGGAATTTGATTGAGGATATTAACAAAAATTTCAGTTAATTCTACACCTAATCTAAAATATGTTTCCCACATATTTAATTTTTTCCACTAGTGCTAATGTATGGTTCTTTCACGCCACTAGCTGTTTGAACATCCTTGTGCAATACCAATTAGTGCTGCCCCTTTGAACATTATTTTGCAACCCCCATTGTTGCCATCCCAAGTGTCGCCTACCTGAAGCAGCAGTTGAGCTAAAAAAAATGGTCGCTGTAAACAAATTTGCAACCCCTATATGTAGCACTGCAAATTTATTTTGCAGCAACTATTTTTTTTTTTTTAGATCTGATACTGTCCTGGAGTCAACAATGGAGTGGCAACTATCAGTGTGGCAACAGTTGATCACTCAATTTGCCGCCCCCCCCCCCCCCCTGGACGTGCTGCTCACATGCAGTGCACGCTTTGTATGTCTGCTTCCACATACTAATCCTGATACTTAGCCTAACAGTAATCACAAACTCACTAATCTCTTCATCATTTTCTATCTTCCATTTATCATTTGTTACATGTGTTGCATAGTAATTACCATTGGCCATGTGCAACTGCTCTCCTTTGTACCATTAAGAACCTATTAATTCGATATCCAGAGTGTGGGTTCCATGCCAGCATTAGGGCCTGATCAGGGTTTCATATAAAATTTCCTTTATTTTCCCTGGTATGTCCCCTTCATCACCCGTTCTAATAGATGAAGCATTTTGAAACCTTTCTTCATTATTTTATGCCACATCATATGCCAGGATGGTCATTCTTTTAACCATCAGATCCCTATTGAATTTATGATCCTGGTCTCAATTTGAGATAATACCCATTCAGTACTTTTCCTTCCCTCTATCCTCTACTTGCCTCCGTACCCACTGCATTCGGTATATTGAACCACCACATACCAGAGGTGATGTTATTTTGTTTACTTATTTACTTTTACTTACTCCACTTAATGTTATGAACATTTTAATGAATTTTTCTGCACTTTTTGCATTTTGCATTCCTCAGGTACTAGCTCCAATTCACTGTCCCCCTCTCCCTGTCCTCTGTTTGAATTTACACCCACGATGTTTGTGACTAACGGTCAATCTGTGAAACGGTCTATTGCACCACCCTCCTTGATTTTCTCCTGTTGATGAAGGGCCAAGTCCCAAAATATTCATTGTTTTTCCTATGTTTTGTGCTTATTTATGTGTTCACCCCATGATACCATCATCTAAGGTAAGTGGCGGTTCATTTCGATATCCCTTTTTTTGTAAATCCATTCACTAATTAGTTTCTATTATTTCCTGGTAACTATATATATATTCATGTAAATGTAATAAGACAACTATTTTTGGCATTTATCTTCATCCCATGCCAAACTACCCACTCTATCTGTCCAGATTCATCTCCAGCTGCTCACAGTCTTCTCTCAGTATTATCCTATTACTCAGTGTTGTATCATCTGTAAACAGTTGATCTAATTGTAAACCAAAAACAGAATTTTTCATTATAATAATGAATAACAATGGTTCCTTTACAGCAGTGGCATAGCTATACCATTGAGGACTGTGGAAAATTCATCGTTCATAAATTGGGTGCCCCGGTTGGACAGTGGGCAATGTCCCTCTCAGGCCTTTCGCTGGCGGTTCCCTCCAGCTTGGGGTCCTGTCTGGTTAGGAGTCCGTGGCATTTTGCCCATTTTGCCACCCTACTGTTACACCACCGCTATGCAGTAACCTGTCGCTGACCTTGTAACATATCTTAGAATTTTGCATAATGAAATTGGATTCCAGAATAGCAAGCTTAGTTGAAGTACATGACACTGCAGTTTTAAAGTCATTTTTGTAGTTAATCCAGGAAATAATTCAAAACAATATAGCTAATATGGACAATAATTCAAGTTTAAACAGTAAAATCGGGTAGTAAATTCATTTAAACAGCTGTAGAAAAACTTAACCTAAGATCTGGATATGTAATATTTTGCTAAATCAGTGTTTTTCTTCACTTTAACAAATATTCAGGAGAATAAATAGCCAGAAGACAATAAAGTTTGTTGTTAGAAAATCCCTCTTAGAGTCTGTATATATTAAAAAGTAATATGCCGGTATAGAAATTTTTCACGAAATTTTACACTTTGAAATCAAGGAATTCAGTTGTTAAAGAACACCTAGGAAATTAGCTTGTAGAAAGAAAGTAACATAATTTCAGTTGAAATAATATACTAAAATTTTGTAATGTTTCATACAGTTCAAAGATCATTTTTAAATATTATATAGTAAAAGCTGACACATGGTCAAGAAAAATTTGAATACAATTACCTTTCATGAATTTCTGAATATGAATGAAATATTTTTAAGAAATTCATGGAATGTAATTGTGTTCAAAATAAAGTTTAATTAAATACAAGAGATTCCTAGTAAGTTTCATTTAAATCTACTAAGGCATTTAATTGTGATAGAATGAAATAAGTTTTGGTGCCAATGATGCTTTGTTAATATGGTTTGGCTAGAAAAGCATTCACCTGGATGAATATTTTAAAATTTTATAGTAAATCAAGGAAAACACTTAGAGATTTCAAATGTTCACAGTAACCGTTTTTCAGTACATAGATTTGTTTAAAGTCAATATCCTTAATAACTTAATCAGTTAGATTTTGTTTACGAATTTTATCCCACTTTTGAATATTGTAAACACACTTTATTTGATATCAGGTAGAAGAGCAGCAATTTAAGTATAGAATACAAGTTTTTCAGTTTAGTAGCTGTAAAATTATGAAAGTTATTAACAAGTCTTGGTAATTGCATCAAAATTATTATTTTACAATAAAACTATTAAAGTTACAGAATTTTTATAAGGATTTAAAGTTGGCGTTTTTTAAAAAATCTTGCTATTCTAAAAATTTCAGACTGATGAAACATTTTTAACGTTCAAGGTCAAGATATATGATGTAAGTTTATACGAATTTGATCAGTTACTGGAAGATTATGTGAACCAAAAGTTTTGTAGATTCCCATGGCCAGTGAGCTTAAATACCTGCCCAGAATTTTCCTTGTTCTCACTCAGTCGCAGTCACCCAGTCTTCCAGAAACAGTGAGCACAGCACTATGTAGTTTGTTGTTACTAGTTAGGCTCGTGGCGTGGCATATCATAGTTTTGTGCAGACATTATTAAATTTTAGGAGAGTGAGTAAAGAAAATTTAACACCTCATGTAGCTAAAGGTCAGCTAGGGGTCGTGAGGTTGGTCTGACTCAAACATGTTAGTCGAATCTGCAATTATATCTTCAGAGAATTTGTGTGATGCTGTTTCAGTTTGTAACATTTCAAGAATATAATTTATGTTTACCAGCAAAAGACTTGTGAACATTATTAGCAAACACCTTTTCTTAGGGATTATTTAAACTAAGTATCGACCAAGTACATTTGCAAAACTAGAACTGAAATATCCATGGTTATCCACGATGATAGCTGAGACTAAGGTTTATGCACAACCCCCGCATAAGCTATTCGTCTTACAACCTGTTCTCACTTCCACTACCTCCTGTAATGCATTTCCAAACATTTCTTTAAGCTTCCTACCTTTGAGAAAGTCTAATCTTGATTCAACATAAAGGGTTTTGTCCTTATCTACCACTATTCTAGGTATAATTCCATCAGTTGCCTTGAAGAGATCCAATGGCACATTATTAACTTTGCTTCCAAATAGCTAACATATATCCAAAAGAATAATCTTATACAATGTTAATTTTTTCTCTCTTAATATCAAGAACTACTATTTAATTTCCTAAGCTCACCTGTTGGCTAGAGAATGATGACGTCATCAGCTGGCTTCAGTCGCAAATTATCAATGACCAGAGATATATTAAAGTGAGAGGTTAAATATATAGTTAACAGTTTAGCAACTGCTATGAAGTTAATTGCCACAATAAATTCATTGTTTCCTTTTTGTGGCATTTCATTCTTAAAAAAAGAAAGTATGGAAAAACTTTACAGTTGAAAAAATTGTGGAACTTCAAGTACTTTTTAGTAACATGTTGCTAATGAAAGTAATATGAAAACTTAAATTAGTCAGGTCTGCTGTAACCGTGAATGCCAGTTGTCATTCCAGCCTAATCTAAATTTCAATGCAATTAAAACTTTCACTGATGTCGATGCTTGAAGTTTATTCACTTTTTACATATTTCACTAAGCACTTTCATTAATGGTCTTTGTTCATGTTAACTGTAATTAGGTTTTTAAAGTGGACATCAGACCAAATATGTTACCGAATTGAGTATTCTGGCAGTTCATTTCTTCTAAATTGCTTAACTATTTAATAAACTGGAATAAGTATTAAGTTATTTAGCCATTATGGAAACTATGCCCAAACATAATATTATAAATGTTTGCCCAGCCTCAATCAAAAATAATGTGATGCTTTCAAATCAATTGCACACTCCCTTTAAACAAAAATTCTTCAAATTTTGCAGAGGGGTCTTTTAGGGTCAAATACAAGTCAAGATTGTATTTCAGCAAGTTTTAGTTAAGCAACCATGAACAATTATATGATAGCATGATCATTTCTATCCATGCTTAATATGGCTATTAATACTTCCAAGTTCTTCAAGCTTAAAAGGTTTTATTCACCCAAAGGGTGAAAAACAGGCCAAGTTCGTATTTGGCCAAATCAGGTCAACATCTTATAATCTTTGACCATAAATACTGGAACTACTCTAGACCCAAAACAATATGCAAAAAAATGGTCATGGGCTTACACTAGTGTCCAATAACTTTCAAACCATTGAGGTGGAACTAATAAGTCTCAACCCTATTTGTCTCTCCTTTTATGAACCAATATTACTGCTGAAAATTTCCAGTCCTCTGTTATACAAGTCTCAAGTCCTGGAATTGTGATTATTTTCTTTATTCCACCTCTTTTCACCTTTTTAAATTACCAAACTTGCTCATAATATCCTCAAAATATATTTCTAATTTTGCTTGCTGTTTCTGTATAACGGTGCCTGATGGTCTCACAAAACTAGATTTTATATAATGTCAAATTCTAGCTTTTCATTCTTGTCAGCAACTATCTGGATATTGGGCATATACAGCGATGGGCAGGGGGGGGGGGCAGCAGACACCCCCCCCCCTAGAAGAAAAATTCAAGTTTCCTTCAGCACGCTTCAACGAGTGATGAACTGGCTCAGGAGCACTATGGAAGAGGAAAGATTGACTGGATTATGCTGGTTGAGAGTGCATCAAAATTTTGTGAAAGTACACCATGAGATATTGACAAATAAAGTTATTGAAAATTTTTCTGAGAATCTGAGATGATTAATGTTTACATAAAAAAACTGTAATTGAATTACGATCTTGATTAACTGCATAGTAGGTCCCTGGATTACTACGTTAATCAATAATAAAAATAGTTTCATCAATAAGTTCGAGTTTTATTTTGTAAGAAATCGTCATGTTTCAGTCCTCCACCCCACTTCCTCGAAAAAAATATAAGTTGCCCCCCCACTAATTCAGATGTTGCCCCCCTAGTTCTGATCCTGGATACCCCCCTGATCTGGATGCCCCTTATTTGCTCTGTTTGCTAAGATAACCATAAACATTTTGAGTTGGTTCAGTTACTGTTCTCCCTCCAGAAAATATTCTTCAGAAGCACTTCCTTTGTTACTGTTGCATTCCCTATTGCCCTGCTGCTTTCTGACTATGCTCTATTCTTACAACTCTCTTCAGCCTCCTCAGTTGCCCAATGTAACAAGTAAGCTTTGATTTTCTTTATTTTTGGAATAAATGTTTCTTCTTATGTTCTTTTTATTTCTTTGAACCGTACACACTTCCTCTGACTATATTTGTTCTCTTCTTCCACATTTGCAACATTTCTCTTCATTTCTAGAAACAATAGCTTCCTATAATTATATCTAACAACTGTTTCTCTTTGATCACTGGTCTATTCCTTGAATACAAATAAATTTATCTCAGCTACTTATTCCTTCTGTGACCTGAGACCAAAAATACTAGCCTATCATCAGGCTTTGTCAGCGAGACATTCAAAATGTATGGCCCTTCACACACTTATTAATGTTTTAGGAAGTCTCTGCTCCCTTTTATTGTTAAAGCTACTTCCTTCTTCTGGTATATCTTAAGTTCACTCATATTATTGACCATTTTGCTTCTTCTTCAAATTCTGAATGTTTCTGCACAAGAGCCTGTTACTAAGTTAAACAGTCAAGACCCTTATCTTTTCATTTTTACTCTTCCAGAATTATATTTCTAGTAACTCATTAATTCAGTAACATGTGGACTATAAAAGCTTTTCTACTAAAAACATACCAGAGTTAGAAGTGGATGCCTTTGCAGTTATCACATATTGAAATACCCTTTCCTATTAAAGAGGTATTCCTGTGATAAATGGTGTTAAGTCGCGGCCTTTTTTAGGGTAAATAAAATAGATTTATTAAGATGTCTAAAGGAAATTAATGTCTCTGATGATCATAATTTGTTGAAATTAAAAATTCCAACTGATATACCAGTATGTAATAATAAAATAAACAATTCAAAGTCATTGCGTCAAAGTGTTCAGACCAGTATTTCCACCAAAATATAAGAGGAATATTTAGTAAAACTGATGACATTACCTTAAGCCTAGAAGAGATTCAAAATTCCAGAAATTTTAATGTAGACGTTTTGTGTATATCTGAGCATCATTTGTCTGATACAGGAATATCTCAGCTGTCCATCCCAAATTATAAATTAAGCTCTCATTTCTGCAGATGTAAAATGGAGAAAGGGGAATTAAAAATAATATTGAATGCAGTAGTGTAGTTGTAAGTAAGTATTGTATAGAACAACACTTTGAATGTTGTGTTACTAAACTAGAATATGATAAGGAAGAGCTAATAGTGATAGCAATTTACAGGGCCCCCTCAGGTAATTTCAGACTGTTTTTATCTCATTTAGAGTCTTTGCTACTAAGTTTTACAAATAGCAAACAAATAGTATTATGTGGAGATTTCAATGTTGACTTTCTGAATCCCAGCAATGATAGATTAGATAGGGAAGCCTTGATGTTGTCTTTTAACTTAACAGCACTTGTAAATTTTCCTACAAGAATACAAAATAATAGCAGGACTGCAATTGATAATTTTTTTTATGGATATTTCTCAGTGCAGTAATTACAGCATACTTCCAGTAATAAATGGTATCTCAGATCATGATGCCCAGCTATTATGTATCGAGTCCAGGAACACTGTTAAACAGATAAAGAAAAGCTGGGTTTATAGAAGAAATATTAGTGAAAATAATATAAAACACTTCATAGAGACCTTAAACAATGAAAACTGGTTAGAAGTATGTAATGCGCAGGGTGTTAATGCGAAATTTAATTCCTTTCTGAATATATTTCTAACACTTTTTGAAGGTAGTTTCAAAAAAAGGAAAATTCTCAACACTCCAAACAATGAACTGGATATGGGATGGATAACAAAGGGTATTAGAATCTCTAGTAAAACAAAGAGGGACCTTTATTTAAAAATGAGAGAATCAGATAACTATGCGCTGAAAGTTCACTATAAACTTTATTCTAAAATACTAAGAAATGTAATAAGGAAGGCCAAGAATAGGTACATATTAGCGAAAATGGAAAATTCAGACAATAAAATGAGAACAATATGGAATATAATAAAGACTGAAACAGGAAAAACTGTAAATCACTCTAAAGACATAAAAATAGAACAAAATGGATATGTGTATAGCGAAGTAGGGGAAGTTTGTGAAATATTTAACAAACATTTTACGTCAGTAGTAGATAAATTAGGCATAGAAAAGCAATCCCCACATAGTGCTCTAAGGCTTCTTGAGACTGCTTTCCCAAATAGCTTTGTGGAGATGAAATTGCCACCAGTAACAGTCTCAGAAATAAATAAACTCATTAAACAATTAAAACCTAAAAATTCTTCCAGCTATGACAATATTTCAAGTAAATTACTGAAAAGATGTTCAGACTGTATCAGTCATGTACTTGCTCACATTTGTAATGAATCCTTAATACAAGGTGTTTTTCCCGATAGACTAAAATATGCTGTTGTAAAACCATTATTTAAAAAAGGAGAAGTAACATGTGTAGACAACTATCGTCCCATTTCATTACTTTCAACATTCTCAAAGGTTTTTGAAAAAGTCATGTATAGTAGAGTAATAAAACATGTTACACACTATAATATCCTCACTAATTCACAATTTGGGTTCAAAAAAGGATCATCCATAGAAATGGCTATATATTCATTTTTAAATATCACATTTGAGGAACTGAATAATAAAATGAATCCTGTAGGAATATTTTGTGATCTTGCAAAAGCAATTGACTGTGTAAATCATGAATTACTTTTGAAAAAAATGGAATACTATGGTATTTTTGGGACCGCAGGTAAATGGTTTAAAGCATACATTGAAAGCCGAATGCAAAAAGTTTCAATTTTTGATTCTAAAATAAGTAAAGATGCTTCATCAGACTGGGAGAAAATAAAACATGGAATTCCACAAGGCTCTGTCTTAGGTCCCCTCCTCTTTCTGTTATACATCAATGACCTTCCTGGAAATTTATCCGACATAGTTAAGAGTGTTTTATTTGCAGATGACACTAACCTGACTGTGCGTAAAACACCAAACAGTACTATAGAATTTATTGTAAATGAAGTACTTAGAGTAGTAGCAAATTGGTTTTAAGGCAAATTCATTAAAATTAAATTTTGAAAAAACACATTATATTAGGTTTAAAACAAAAAACTATGCACAGCCAGATATATGTATAAACTATAAAAACAACACAATCTTAGAAACAGAGAGTATAAAATTTCTTGGTATTAAAATAGATCAGAAACTCTGTTGGCATAATCATATCACTACACTACTGACAAAATTAAGTAGTGCCACCTTCGCAATACGAACAGTTTCTCTAACAGCAGATCTAGAATTAATGAAACAGGTGTACTCCTCATATTTTCATTCATTAATGTCATATGGCATAATTTTTTGGGGAAACTCTTCACAAAGTAAAAAAGTTTTCATAGCACAGAAAAGAGCTATTAGGTTTCTGTGTAGGGTAAAACCAAGAACTTCTTGCAGACAACTCTTTAAGAAACTCAATATTCTTACAATGTATTCTCAGTATATATATTCTCTCATGAGCTTTGTCATAGAAAATTTTAACATGTTTACACCTAATTCACAGGTACACAGTTTCAATACAAGAAACAGAAATAACTTGCATAAAACACAAACATCTCTGTCATTAGTACAAAGAGGAGTTAATTATTCTGGGATACATCTGTTTAATAAACTACCTAATCGTATAAAACAGTTTTCAGATAATAAAGATGTATTCAAACAAAAACTTAGAGATTATCTTATTGGCAACTCCTTCTACTCCATTCAAGAATTTGAAGAAAATAATTAATTGTACTCATTATGACGTTTGCAAAACTCAGTTGCAAAAATGTATGTTTATTATTATTTCTTGTATTTGTAAAATATGTATATATATATATATATTTACTATGATATGACTCATATTATGTGTATATGTATCAACAATGACATGTTTCACATCCCAGAGGTACTTCCTCAGCAGGGATCTATGGAACAAGATTGATAAATAAATAAATAAAAATATTATGTTTATAGATGCAATACCTAGAGTAGCTCTAACTGTCATCATTATACACTAGGAAACATGTATGACAGATCATATGCCTGTCAAATGTTAGCTTAACCTCTTTCAACTAGTTGCTGAATGGTGATATAATATCAACATAACACCACCCTAGTGTGTAGTGTTGTACTTACTATCTTTCTGATACTGCTTTCTCTATTATAACATGTACCTCTATCAATATTACTTCTTGTATCCCTTCTATCACTACCTTATTCTACATCATTAAAGGCATAAGTGATACTATATCACCCAATTGAATGTTGCACTATGATTAATATACTTGTGACCTAGTAGCCTATATCCAATTTATCGTGCAGCAGTAAGCCTGAGTCTTTACTGCTTTTACACAACTGTGTAGGCAAACATTGGATGCGCCCTTGCTTTCTTGATGAACATTTCAGAAACAAACATTTAATTAGCGTATACCATTGTTGGGAAATGACACTGAAAATCTGTGCTCTATAGTAGAATGAGTTTCTGTCATGAGACATCATTAATTTTACATTTACTGCATAGCTCTTTCCGTAAATGATAGCTGAATACATAATTTGGATATAATATTTCTCAAATTCTATTATCAGGCAGAAAAAAACATAAAAGCTCGCAAAAACTTAGAAAATGTAAAAGAGAGAGTAACCTAATATCCAAAAAAATAAAATATGTTTCATTGAAAGCAGCTGTATAGTTAGGAAAAGCTTTTTGTTACCAGAGCCAGATTAAGACAACTCAGGGCCTGTAACAATTGTAAATACGAGGCCCTTGGTAATCTTTAGGTATTACAGTTTAGCATATAAAATAAAACAACACATTTACAAAACTGCCTTTTGTGATTTAATGTTGACAAATTTACAGATAATGCTAGCTAAATCAATATTTCAAAGTAAAAAATTTCTGTCTTCATTAAAGCCAGTCCATTGATTCACATAGGCGCAAAGTTCCCTAAATGTGTGAAGCCTGTAGTGTAACAGCCCTCATGCCTGAATTTTGAATAGTATTGTACTGTACGAAGTATTTGTAGTGAGCTGAAGTTTGCTTGAATGTGATCTGGTACGTTTGTTTTGTAATTTCTTATAATCAGTGTATATAGAATTTATTATTTAAAATCCATTTAATATGTTTAAGAATTGAATTGTGCAAGAGAATTTCTTAAATGTTTGTAATTCCATGTATAAATGCAAGTTATGATGTCTACAGGACATGTTTGTACAGTTTAAAATGATTTCTGTAGATAATTTTGTATTTAAGTATCACTAATTTCCATTTCTGATCATTTTGTAATGATGTTAAGTGATTATGTATTAATTCCGATTGTTTTTATATGTTTAATTGTTTGAGTAATTGTTAATGTTCGAGAAATATCGGGCGAAGCTTTTGAAGAATTCTCGCAATTTCGATAGAGACTATATAAAACAGATCGGCTGGACAGAGTCAGTTCATTCAGTATTTAGTTTTACAGAGAGTTAATAGTTAGTTTTCAAGTTGAGTTCACAGAAGTTTATAAAGCTTATCTTTGCGACTGCTCAGAAGTGCATCTCTGTATTGTATCTATGCATGTGAATATCACGGACTTCGTTTTGAAAAAAATAACAAATCTTCAACATAACCTTTTTAATTAATCAGTATATTAATTTAAAACCACCGAGGACCCTAACATGGCGAACGTTGACAAGATGAGAAGTAATTAAAAATCATCCAAATACCCTAATATGGTGACTGTTGACTGCGACGAGGAAGTCATTAAACATCTGTGAGATGTTAATCTTCTAAAAGAATCTGCAGCAAATTGCGATGAGGTATCGGCGGACGGCGACGAGACATTTAGAACGGTGACAACGGTTGGACAGCGTCAATTTCAATCTGAATGCAACGAGTTGACAGCACTCATCGGAGATTTTCCTTCGACGTCTGCAATCGGCAATATATTTTCTGACGACAAGTGGATTTTCTGCAGCCTCAAGATCAAGTCTTCCAGCAGTACAGTGTTTTGAGTGTTGAAAGTGTTTTAATCAGTGAAAAAAGTGGTGTTCAGTGGTGAAAAGTGGCTGCTAGCTGAAATTTAAGGTGACGAAAAGTATTTAAGTGATACAAAAGTAAGTACTGAATATTCAAATTTTGCTTTTGCATGTTATTTTGTGGCAGGTTGGAAAATTTTTAATTATTTCTTAACTTTGTGTTCATGTTGATTTGCTAATTACTGAAAATGGCTGATAGTCAGAATCTACAAGCATTTCTAGAATCCTTTTTTAGCCAAATTTGATGCGAAGCTTTCTGAATTTAAAGCTGGGGTAAAGGAAGATATAGACAGCAAATTCTCTGAACTCAAGGATTTATTTGACAATAAATTTTCAGAATTCAAAAGTGATGTAAAAGAAAGATATTGACAGTAAAGTTTCGGAAATAAATAGTACCATAAGGATTTAGCTGAACTAGTTTCTGATTTGGAATGTGACTTAGGTGACACAATGCTTTGCACACTCTTTGATAGTGAACTTCAAGTAGCTGATCAAAATACTCATGTTGTAAAAGAAGTAATTGAATCAGATGTTAGAATAGTTTTAGGTACTGATTCAGATAATTTGGTAAGTTTAAGTAGTAATCAGATGATGAAGGGTGGAGTTGGGAGTAATGACGGACTAAACTGTAGTAGTGAGGAAAATAAATTTGTATTACCAGTTGAGTCAGCAACATTGCTTTTAAGTGATAATCAATTTGCTAAATCAGAACCATTTTATATCTCAGCTGTTGCGTGGGTTGTACCAAAGTTTGTTGTCTGAGATGATTGAAAGTTTGTGTTCTGTGTCTGTATATAGTGAAGCTTTGTGTAAATAGAAATGTAGTATTAGATGGGTATTCAAAGGTGGAAGAAAATGGGAAGTTAAAAAAAAATAATTTACATGGTTTTGGGTTTCCAGAGAAATCCTGGAAACTCACTTATGAAATCAATTGAAATGCATGGTTTGGGGAAGGTTCAACAACCTGTAAATATCTGATGCATGTAAATAGTTTGTGTGAGTACTTAAGTTCAGATGCAGATGTAATAATACTGAATGTTTAAGATGTGAGCATTTCCCTGTATAAAGCAATTGTGTCAGTTTAGAGACTTTTGGTGTTTTCATGATGTTGTGACTTAAGGTAATAGCATTGACTGTTTGTTGTGGGTAAACAGTAACTGAGAAAATGATTGGATCTGTAAAAAAGACAATTTTTTCAATCCAAATTACACACTTGATGTCTGCTTGTTTAATGACAACAGTCCTGTTTACATTTTACAGCTTATAATTTGTCACCGAGGACCCTAATAGTAGCCTTTGCTAACTCTTGCTGGATAGAAGGCTTATCTGGGACTGCTTGTTAACATAATTATGTTAAGGACAAAGAAAGATGTAATTGCTTAGTACAGTAATAATGCACACAAACATCAAGACACAAAGGAATCTGCAATGCCACAGCCTGGTGAAGGGATCTGATCAGAAAGTTTACTTTAGGGTGTGCATGTATTGTTTAAGGTTCTATTACATTTGCCATCAATGCATTATAAAGCCACAAAATCTTCTACATCATCATGACTTCTGCTGTAATATTTGATGACTTACAAAATTTATAATTACAAGTAACTGTCAAAAAGACAATCTTAAATCCAGTAAAAATTGATTCAGAAATTTATTTCACACCTGCAACTAGTAACTTCATGTTATCAATTTTAATGGATTATTCATTTTCAAGTCAAACTATGTGTTAAACAGGGAAAACTGCTGTTGGCCTATTTCCCAAATGGAATTTTTATTCACATCTGTCACACAAAATTGCCTTTAATGAAAATGTTTAGAGATGTAAATTTTTTATAAACATCCAAATGCTTTAAATACAGACCAGGAAGATTAGGTTTAATTATCATTTCACCTCAGCCAATTTTTCTGCGGACTCCTAAGATTAAATTGAAAGACTAATGTTTTAACTTTCAGCTGCAGGTTGCATGGTTGCTGCTATAGAATATTCTACAGGAAGAAAACCTATCTTGATAGGCAAACCAGGACCCTACATCAGAGATTTTTTAATTAAAAGGCTCAACATAAATCCACACAAAACCTTATTTATTGGTGACAGGTACGTATATAATAGGGACTCATTTTAACATCTGTGATAAACGTTTTTAGTCAATTGTGTAGGTGTTAAGTTAAGTTAAGGACAGTGTTATTCTTCTATATGCATCAGAAACTAGAGTGTTACAAAATTGTATGTTCAGTTTTTTTCTGCCACTTTGGGAAATTACAAACATCAATTTTGACAATTAACAACTGTGTGATACAAGAGTCAGTGGTATAAGTATTTACTAATATGTTGAATAAAATAAAAAATATTCTCTCAACTTGGCTTACAAAAGATGTATAAATTTATGTAATCCACAAACAGAACACACAAAAAACAAATTACAGAGCTTAATTCGCACTAAGCGGGTGAGGCAAGTGGGAGCTCCAACTCTAATTGCTGCTCAGCCAAGACTGAGTGTCGCAGGTAGTTTACTGGGGTGGGGAATGGGAGAGGGTGAACCAAGCTACATGCCAGTGTTGCCGGATCTCGCCAATGTTGCCAGATCGCGACTGCAGCGTCTTCGGAACTAATTGGGAACCTTAATTTACGGACACCCTATAATTTTGTATCCTGAGTTTCAGTATAGTTCCATCTGAGCTCCAGACACTTTCTCCAACAATGTTTAAATGCTTTTGTCCCATCTTCTTAAAAGATTTAATCAAAGGTGACAGCTTTCTGTTATTTGAGTTGTTAGCAAAAGCAGTAAAGAACTCCCATTTCCAGTTATGATGGCGTTAGGAATGTGCATATTTTAGGCTAGAGGCTGCTGTTGAGGAAATAAAAATAAGTGGCCAAATGTATTCTAAATACAGAAGTCCAACTTGAGAAATCATAAATACCAGAGAAGTGGCTAAAGCTGATGTAAAAATTAAAAGGGATGTCACAAACAATAGAGTGAAGAGCAATGATGACAATGTACCAGCTCCAATTGCTAGTTGGCAGTAGTATAATGAATGAATTATTAGAGTTTGGTAATGTAATAGTGATGCATAATCCATAAATAATTATAGGGGTAAAGTCTTAGTCAAAGGAGTGACAGGCAATGAAGAAATTCAATTCATTTAATTCTGATTTAATTTAATTACAATGGAGCACATGCTCTGGTGGCAATTTCCCTACACACTCATTTTCCACATTTCCTGCACCCACCTACATTTGCCCTCTACAAATCTCAACTTTAAATTCTTTTTGGTAAATTATTCATCATTTCCCTTGGTAACTTATTCCCATCCCTGACACCCTTATCTAAAAAAGAGAATCTTCCCACACCCTTGTGCCTGAGATTGAGTGCCAGCTTGTGGTCATGGTCATCTTTTCCCTTCCATGCACTACTTTTGATACCTACACCAATATCTTTCCTCAAAGCCAGTTACGCCTTGTACACTCCCATGACCCTCTTCATCCTCCTCCTGTCTTGCAATGAATCCCATTCCAGCTCTTTTATCATATCTGTTACTGATTGCATTCTGTGATAATTTCCAGAAACAAATCTAGCTGCCCTTTTTTGCACCCTCTCCAACTCATTTATTTGATACTCAAAATGTGGGTGCCATACTACACTACCATATTCGAGCAATGGTCTGACCAAAGTTTTGTAACCCAATTCCTTTACTTCTCTCGTACATTCCCTCATCACTCTCTCCAACAAGTGCAGAATTTTGAAACCTTTTCCTATCACTTGTCCAGTGTGTCCCACCCAGTTAGCTTGTTATCAAATGTAATGCCAAGATATTTACATTTCAAGTCTTCAGCAAACAATTCTTTCCCCACCTTATTATCATAATCAACCTTTTGTTTTTTATTTGTGTAACTAATAAGCTGATTCTTTTGTGCATTTATCTTCATCCCGTGTTTACCAACCCAACTAGATATCCTCTCCAGATCACCCTGCAATTGTTTATATTCCTCTACCATTTTGATCCTTTTAATTATCCCAGGATAATATAGAATGTAGTGCAGAAATAAAAAAAAATGACTTGGGAGGGGGATTTATATTGGTTAGCAAATACTACCATATTCCTTGCAATTCATATACCATAGTCATGAGTAACTGAGGGTAGATTTCTGGGAAGACATGAAAGAAAAAAATAAGAATATTTGGCTGCTTGTCATCCTGGAACAATGAGTAACCACGGTGAGGATCTAGGAGATAAATTCATATTGAGAATTCAGAGGTCGGTATATGTTCATAATTGTTGATGGAGAGAAAAATGTTTAGGTGTGGAGGAGGAAATAGTATTAATAGCACAAGAGGGCATAGATTTGCAAATATCTTCATGTGGGATGGAAGATTTACAGAAATGGTAGTGCAGAGCAAGAGGGGACGGGGCATGTTTGAAATCTCCCTGGCATTCCCTGTTGATAACTTTGTGCAGGTCTTAGTTTATGGAAGGAATAAATGATAATGAAGCAGTTCTGATGGTCCAATAAACCATTGATCAAAATATAAGGTGGTTATAGGGTCAACTATAAAAAGGCATATATTTCAGAATTGAATTCTAAGAGATGTTTGGTATATAGAAGGAGAGCACTATTAGAGTGGAGTGAAGATGACAACAGATGGAAGAGATAATAATAATGGAAGAAGAAATGTTTGTTCCAAAGTAGACAATAAAAGATTTTACAGAACTTATGTACCATAATAAGGAGGAGACGAGGTTAAAGAGGTTGATAAGAAGAGAATACAACAGAGTTAAGAAACAGCACGGCTTTGACAAACACTTGAAACAATTAAACAAGTAATTAATAGCTAAAAGAGGAGCACTAATGATTGGTTGTTGAAGAAAGAGGATCATATAATGATGCATTTAGAGATATCTATCACAATGTAAGAAAACTGTAGTGAAGAGAAGATATACAGACATTTGTAGATCAGAAAGGAGATGAAGCTACCAATAATATGAGTATTAAGTAATTGGTTTAATGAGATAATTATGGACTGCCATTCATGTGTGGGAGGGGAGAAATCTGGGGATAACTGTTCTCCATGAATAGAAATGAACAAAGTTACAAATTAGTGATCAATTCGGAAGATATTATCAAGGATCTAAAAAATAAAATAAAAATAACATAAAGGGGCTCGAGCGGATAATAACTATAGTTTTATTAAAGTGGCTATGATATTGTATTGCATTGGTGATGAGACAGAAAAGATATTGGTGTAAGAATTAGGGGTAGTACTTGGAAGGGAAAAATGACCACAAACACAAGCTGGCACTCAATTTCAGGCACAAGGGTATGGGAACATATTTTTTTTGTAGGTGAGGGCAGGGACGAATTTAAACTTTTTTTTAGTGTAGGCTATTCATTCCTTTCTCCTTTATACTTATACTATTCACTAATTAGTATTACCTTTATTAGATAGCAAATGATTATATGTATATGTGAATGAATATAGATTAAGAGTGACTTCATTACTTGAAAGTATTCAGTTTTAGTCATAAAATAGAAACAATAAAAATGAATATTTATTATGAAACAAGAAAATATAAAAATGTAATACATAATTATAGTATTCTATGGAATTTTTGATTGGCGAACATAGAGGAACAACTTTCTCACTAACAGTTTTCCTTATGACAAACTTTGTAACACACTTTTTATCGGCAAAGAACAGAAAACATGTTTAGACGTACGCTCTGATTTGTAATCAATTATTATTAAAAAATTATAATTTATATTAATTTCAACCAGAATACCGGTTTCGGCATAGTTCAATGCATGTTCCTTAAAAATTTCAAAGAATTTAATTCATTATTAGCTGACAAACGATGAATTAACTTTCAAAAATCATTGACTTTTCAATGATTTTTTCAATAAAATTAGGACTTTAGAGCGCTCGTGGACTTTCAACAGCCAGATACCCAATTAATGAAATCTTAGATCATACTTAAGTATTTTTATTATAGAAATCATGAAATGTAAGTCTGTCAGCAGAAACTTACCTCTGTCTATAGCCTTCCTTCACAAATATACAATGGGCTACAGACTGCATTGAACAAGATAGAAAGTCAGAAAACTAATGAAGATTTAAATTAATAATTTTGCTAATTGTTCGCCGTCACCACTTACCTAAATTAAAATTGATAGGAAACGTATTTTTCTCTTCTATTAATTGTTCCAAGTTTGTCACTTCACTACTAGATGTCACTTAAATAAAATTTATAGTAGACGTTTTTCTATTATATTTATAATCTCACACAAATTTGACAGCTTACTAAAGCGGGCACCATAGGAAATTTGCTGCCCCTAAAACACTGCCGCCCCTAGGCTGGAGCCTATACAGCCTAATGGGAAATCCAGCACTGCGTGAGGGGGTCAGGAATTGGAATAAGTTACCAAGTGAAGTGATGAATAAATTACCAAAAACGTTGAAAGAATTTACAGCTGAAATTTTAGAGTGCAAAAGTTGGCAGGTACAGGAAAGGGGAGTGGGTGTGTAGGGAAATTGCCACCAGAACATGTGCTACATCACAATTAAATTAAATACCTTGAAATATTATGAATGTTCGATGCATACCAAAGGATTGGAAAGCCATCATTGTAGTACCAATCAATAAAGGAGGTTGAAATTTATAGGCCTATTAATTTGACATCATTGAAAGCTAAAATTGAAAAGCAGTGCTGGCATTGGGGGGAGGGGGGGAGGGTATAAGTGGAGCAAATGTCCCCTGGGCTCAACGCCCAAGGGGGGGGGCCCTGATGACTGGCCGGATGGGCCCCCAGGTCACCCATCTAGCCTGAGGGAGCCCCGATGAATATGCCATGGGCTCCAACCAGTTACGTTACTGCTAAGAATGCTTACTTACCTAGGGCCCGAGAATCCTAGTGCCGGCCCTGTTGAAAAGCAAATATATTATTGCTTTTCGTATTATCGATACGATCTGTGAAATCCTATACATTATACTCAATGTTGCTGGATCAAAACTCATCATAGGCACCTTCTACCATCCACCCGATTCCGACATAGCTATTGCTGAGGAGTTAAAAAATAATGTAAATCGTATAGCTAGCCGTTTTTCAGGATCATGCTATAATTGTAGGAGGTGATTTCAATCTGCCTTATATTGACTGGCGTAATTACGTTCCCATTACAGGTAGCAGGGATAAGGCAGCTTCTGAAGTAATTCTCAATTTGTTGTCAGATAATCATCTCGAGCAGCTAATTAATGAACCTACAAATTGTCATAACGGTAGCAAAAACATTTTAGATTTTCTGGTTACCAACAGGCCAGAATTATTCACCATCATTTCAACAATCACAGGAATAAGCAATCAAAAAGCTGTATTTGCGACTATCAAATTAATGACCAAGCAAAAAAGGAGAAAAGAGCAGATTGTATAAAGATTCAGTAAGGCCTCAAAGCAGTGTTTTAGAACCTACCTGAGGAATAATTACCATAAGTTCAAGTCAACAAAGTACACCGTTGAAGATATGTGGCATCGATTTATACGTGTAGTCAGGGAAGGTATGGAAATACATATACCAAAGTGGACAATAAATGGGGAGAATGATCCACCATGGTACTCATGCGAAGTGAAACGATTACTCAAAAAACAAAGGAGGATACACGTACGATCACAAAGGAAGGGATGTCGCAGTGATTTAGAAACCTTAGCTGAGTTAAGAGGATGTATTAAAAATGTAATGCGCGAGGCCTTCAATGATTTTCATTCCCATCACCAATTTTATGAAAGGAAACTCAGAAGAGGGAAATCAGTTACCTCTCAACATAAAACATTTACTGGCCATGGAAAGTCTCAACATATACCATTTAATATATACTTTTGTGAAAAATAATAGCCTAAAAATTTAGAGGAAATTAATAGCACATGTATGGCTGTAAGACCTAAAGGTTAAATGCCAATTAAAAATAAATAACTCTCTCTCTGAGAGTCTCACAGAAAACCCAAAGAAATTTTGGTTGTATGTACAAAAAGTCAATTGTACCAATGGCAATATTCCAGCACTAATTTGTGAAGGTTCCGAGAGTAATGAAAGCTTCGCTAAAGCTAACTTACTAAATACTGTACTCAAAAATTCATTTACTGATGAAAATAAGGATAGTATTCCCGTTTTCCCATGCCGTGTTGAGTTGGTGATGGAATCATTACAAATAGATACTGCAGGTATCATTAAGCAATTAGAGCTGCTGAAGTGGGGGAAAGCACCAGGCCCAGATGGAATTCCAGTAAGAGTATTTTCAGAGTATGCCATGGAAATTGGGCCATTTCTGTCTGATATATTCAGTAAATCATTAGAAGAGTTAAAAGTTCCTTCAGAATGGGAAATCGTGCAAGTAACTCCGATTTTCAAGAAGGGTGATCGAAGTGATCCTGGAAACTATCACCCCATTTCTCTAACATCTGTTTATTGTAGAGTGATGCAGCGTATTATATGCTCAAACATCATAAAATTTCTAGATGAAAATAATTTGCTTACAACAAATCAACATGGATTTCGGAAGAAACATCATGTGAAACACAGCTGGCTCCATTTACATACGATGTAATGAAAGTTATTGATGCAGGTTCACAAGTGAATGCAATTTTTTTTTTAGATTTTCAGAAAGCCTTTGACTCTGTGCCACACAACCACCTTTTAGCAAAGCTACGAGCGTACGGTATATCAGATCAGCTTTGTGAATGGATAAAGGATTTTCTAACTGGTCAGTCGCAGTATGTCGTCGTTGAAGGAGAAAGTTCTTCTAATCTAGATGTTACATCGGGTGTACCTCAAGGAAGTGTAATAGGACCACTTCTTTTCTTAATGTTTATAAACGATCTCGGAGACAAAGTGAAAAGCCTTTTTAGATTGTTTGCTGATGATGCGGTTATTTATAGGGAAGTAAGGAATTTGGCCGATTGCTTAGAAATTCAGCATGATCTGGATGTTATTTTGGCATGGTGTGCTGAGTGGCAACTTAAACTAAATTGTAAAAAGTGCTAGACAATGAGCATAACTAACAAGAATCCAGTTGTTCAGAAATACGAGTTAAACAATTCAGTTATTGATATGGTCGATTCTATGAAATATTTGGGAGTAACAGTACAAAGGAACATGAAAGGGGACTTACACATTAATTCGTTAGTAGGTAGAGCTAATTCTAGGCTGCGATTCATAGGTCGAATATTGAAAAATTGTAATGAACAAACAAAGGAGATAGCGTACAAATCTCTTGTGCGTCCACATTTGGACTATTGTTGTAACATTTGGGATCCGTTTCGTAAGGGGTTGATCGAAAGTATAGAGAAAGTACAGAGAAGAGCTGCTCGATTCGTGACCGCTTGCTACAGTCCTTAAGAAAGCATCACAGAACTGATTAGTATACTAGGCTGGGAGTCTCTGGTAGATAGACGACGCACGTTTCGTTTAAACTTATTGGTAAACATGTGTACTCCAACTTTCACTCACGAGTGTAGTGAAATACTTCGTCCACCAACCTATTTGAGCCGGAATGACAGGAAAGATGAGATTAGAGAAATAAGATGCCGCAATGATTCTTATATGAATTCTTTTTTCCCTTGTACCATTAGGGATTGGAATGCACAACAAAGAGATTAGCTTTGGTGCTGAGCACCCTCTTCCACCCACAATTTTGTGAATTGCAGAATATATATGTAGATGTATTGTAAAGATCTGTGAGAAAAGTGAATGGTTTGCAAAATATCAACATGAGTTCAGTCATTAATATTTATGTAATCTCAGTCTGTGGGTTATATGCAATATATTTCAGATGAATGAATTAGTGAGGTCAAGTTGATAATGTAGTATTTGCTCTTTCCAATATGTTTGGAAGGTGTGCCATAAATTGATGGTAAATAGGGTAAAAATGATTTCAATAAACAATAAATTGGTTGTACGTGAAGAGGAATTCTTCAAACGTAGAAAGTAAGGATTTGGGGTAGGAAATGCAGTATCAAAAGAGGTGGAATACCATAAGGTAGTGTATTTGGACTAATGATATTCATTATCCTAATCAATGATTATTTTAATAGTTTTTCAGTCAGAAATTAGGTTTCTGCTTATGAAATAATGTCACATAATAGGATTACAATTGGAGAGGATCGTGAACAGCTACAGGGAAATATGGACAAGATATATAACTAGGTAGATCAATACACAATCAAGATAAATTACAAGAAGAGTCAGCTGATTAGGTACACAGATATGAAAGTTTTTTTATGTAATGAAGAAGTAAATACAACTTTTGATAGTAAAATGAATTTGGAAGTACACTTACCTGTAAGCAGCTGGTGGGGAGAAGTTTAGAAATGCTTTATTTATTGAAGGGTGTGATGAGGAGATGTACCAGAGAAGAAAGTCAACTAGGTTACAAAACCTTGGTCAGATCATTGCATCATTAAGTTGTTGTAGTATGGGACCCACATTTTGGGTAACAAATACAGGAATTGGAGAGAGTGCAAAAAATTACAAATTTGTTTGTGGAAATTATAGCAGCACTCAACCACTGAGTGTTATGATACAGGAGCTGGTAAGGATTCATTGGAAAATAGGTGAGAGGGATGAGATTGCTGGGATATGTAAGGTATTTATGATGATGAGGCTTGTGTGAAGGATTTATCGTCATTATCTCCTTTTTGACAATTTGTTTTCACTTTCGTGGATCAGCCCTTTCATTTATTGTTTTGAAAGGCTTGTGATAAATTTGAAATCAGTCGGACTACTGGCTTTCTAGGCATTTAGTAGTGTAGCGGACTGTTTTAGAAACTTAACCCCGCTGGGAATGCCTCAGGATGGCCAGGTTCTGGTGGTGTCTGTGAGCGTTTACCAGGCACTTACTTGGTGACGAATATGACAGCTCCTCCCGTCGCTGGTACTCCAGTCTTGGCTCTAGGATAGCTTAACAGTCTATTTACTTTGAGCTTAGTACCTCGGGCTTGACTTCAATAAAAGAGGCTAAGTGCATAGACAGTTTATTCTCTCCTAGGCAGGCCGTTACAATCATCAAACTGCCACGAGCAAGGTTCCAAGCACTTTGCCAATATGAAATGGTGGTGGACTTGCAATGGTTTCGGCTGGCTGGCTAGCGAGAGCATGGCTGGTCTTCGATTCCCAAATGGTCTTCAGCACAGCATAGGAACGACATGGTTACTAACACTTGACCTCAAGCCCAGGTGGACCCGTGCTTATATGTCACCAGTCGTGTAGACTGTCCCCGTTCTACGGGCAATAACCTGACAGCTGGCATGTTCTAGAAACTTCTCCATGAGCCTGGCTTCCACTGACCTCGATTTCTTGCTGATGTGCTTGTGACACATTATACTGCATGCTTGCTCGTGCTTTGCTGCCCACAAGTGCGCTGCTAGTTAACTATCATTATTTATATTTTATTATTCCCAAAAATAATATGAAAATATTAAAATGACCTGTTACATATATGGGGAGCTGATGTGTTGCTATGTCTGCAAAATGAGTAACTATATTCTGTATAGTGGTAAGTGTGTTGTTTGTTTATGTAATGTGTAGCTTATGAGGCTATAGATGGAGGACCATCCCAGCATTCACCAAGATGACTGTGGTAAACGGACTAAAAACACAATCAGAACAACTTGTACATGGGAACCAGGACTCAACCCTGGCCACGGTGTACTTCCTCAGTCCAGTGATGGTGGCACCATGTGAAGATTAAGTATTTCTTTCCCTAATACTTCTTGTGATTACAACAATACTGTTTGCAAAGTTCTTGCCTAAATTCTGTCTCCATTTCTTTAACACACTTCCATTATTACGTTTATCACTGCAAGGAGCAACAGTTAAAATATGATAGAGGAAATGAACCAATGTGCTATCCCCACAGTTGTTTTTTACCTGTGTTGTCTTTGATTTAGGTTTTTTTCTGTCATCAGTATTTTGACTAGCTTGATGCAGATCTCCATCCCTTCCTATATTGTGCTAACCTCTTAATCTCTAAATATCCCTTACAACCCACGTCCTCCATTTTGTACTTCATATATTCTAATCTCTGTCTTCCTCTACAGTTCTTACCTTCAACTGTTCCCCTAACTAACAACGTAACCAATCCAGCATATCTCAAAATATGACCTACCAGCCTGTCTCTTCATTCTGTAAGATTCTTCCACAAACTACTTTCCTCACCCATCATTTCCAAAACTAGATCATTTCTTACTTTGTCTGTCCACTTAATTTCCAGTATTCTTCTGTAGCACCACATTTCAAATACTTCAATTTTCCTTCTTTCCGGTATTCTGTCAGTCCATGTTTTGCTACCGTAAAGAGCTGTGCTCCAAACATAGAGTTTTAAAAAGTTCTTCCTAATTCCTAGATCAATATTTGAAACTAAAGGTTACTCTTTTTCATGAAGGCTCTTTTTGCTGGTGCTATTCTGTTTTTAACATCAGTCCTGCTTCGGCCATCGGTTATAATTTTGCTTCCCAAGTAACAGAATTCACTTACTACTCCAATTGCATCTGATCCTATTTTTATATTTAAGCTACTAGTATTTGTTTGATTTCTGATACATTTTATTGATCTTGCTTTGCTTTACATTCAGTCCAAAATCTTTCTTCAGTATTTTTTGTTCTTGCCATTCTCAATATCCTCAGCCCATTTTGTTAACAAGACAATGTCATCAGTAAATTGTAGCATACTGATTTCTTCTCCCTGAACACTTATGGAGATTTTTCTTTTACTTTACTTATTGCTTTCTCTACATACAAGTTGAATATTAATTGGGATAAACTACAACCTTGTCTCACACCCTTTTTAACTGATGCTTGTCTCTCATGATTCTCTACTTTTATTACAGCCACTTGATTCTTATATAGTTTATAAAGTATTCTATCTCGATACTTTAGACCTGACTTCTTTAAAATTTTGAATATCTTGTTCCACCAAAAACTTTTTCTAAATCAAAAAATGCCATAAAAGTATATTTGTTTTTCTTGATCTGTCCTTCAAGTATTAATCTTAAAGCCAGAATTGCTTCCCTTGTAACGTAATTTTTGCTAAACCCAATCTGATCTTCACCTATTGTGTCTTCTACTACCGTTTCCATTCTTCTCTATGATATTCTGGTCAGTACTTTTGAAGCATGTGATGTTAGACTAATTTACATCTACATCTACATATATACTCTGCAATTCACAAAATTGTGGGTGGCAGAGGGTGCTCAGCACCATAGCTAATCTCTTTGTTGTGCATTCCAATCCCTAATGGTACGAGGGAAAAAAGAATTCATAAAAGAATCATTGCGGCACCTTGTTTCTCTAATCTTATCTTCCTGTCATTCCGACTCAAATAGGTTGGTGGACAAAGTATTTCACTACACTCGTGAGTGAAAGTGGGAGTACACATGTTTACCAATAAGTTTAAACGAAACGTGTGTCGTCTATCTACCAGAGACTCCCAGCCTAGTATACTTAATCAGTTCTGTGACGCTTTCATAAGGACTGTAGCAAGCGGTCACGAATCGAGCGGCTCTTCTCTGTACTTTCTCTATACTTTCGATCAACCCCTTACGAAACGGATCCCAAATGTTACAACAATAGTACAAATGTGGACCCACAAGAGATTTGTACGCTATCTCCTTTGTTTGTTCATTACAATTTTTCAATATTCGACCTATGAATCACAGCTGAGAATTAGCTCTACCTACTAACGAATTAATGTGCAAGTCCCATTTCATGTTCCTTTGTACTGTTACTCCCAAATATTTCATAGAATCGACCATATCAATAACTGAATTGTTTAACTCGTATTTCTGAACAATTGGATTCTTTTTGTTAGTTACGCTCATTGTCTAGCACTTTTTACAATTTAGTTTAAGTTGCCACTCAGCACACCATGCCAAAATAAGATCCAGATCATGCTAAATTTCTAAGCAATCGGCCAAATTCCTTACTTCCCTATAAATAACCGCATCATCAGTAAACAATCTAAAAAGGCTTTTCACTTTGTCTCCGAGATCGTTTATAAACATTAAGAAAAGAAGTGGTCCTATTACACTTCCTTGAGGTACACCCTATGTAACATCTACATTAGAAGAACTTTCTCCTTAAACGACGACATACTGCGACCGACCAGTTAGAAAATCCTTTATCCATTCACAAAGCTGATCTGATATACCGTACGCTCGTAGCTTTGCTAAAAGGCGGTTGTGTGGCACAGAGTCAAAGGCTTTCTGAAAATCTAAATAAATGGCATCTACTTGTGAACCTGCATCAATAACTTTCATTACGTCGTTTGTAAATAGGGCCATCCTGTGTTTCACATGATCTTTTCTTCTGAAATCCGTGTTGATTTGTTATAAGCAAATTATTATCGTCCAGAAATTTCATAATGTTCGAGCATATAATATGCTCCATAACTCTACTACAAACAGATGTTATAGATATTGGACAATAATTTCCAGGATCACTTCGATCACCTTCCTTGAAAATAGGAGTTACTTGCGCGATTTCCAGTCTGAAGGTACTTTTCGCTCTTCTAATGATTTATTGAATATATCAGACAGAAATGGCCCGATTTCTGCCGCATATTCTGAAAATACTCTTACTGGAATTCCATCTGGGCCCGGTTCTTTCCTCCACTTCGGGAGCTCTAATTGCTTTATGATACCTGCAGTATCTATTCGTAATGATTCCATCACCAACTCGACACGGCGTGGGAAAACGGGAACACTATCCTTATTTTCATCAGTAAATGAATTTTTGAATACAGTATTTAGTACGTTAGCTTTATCACGGCTTCCATTAACCTCTGAATCTTCACGAATTAGTGATGGAATATTGCTATTGGTACAATTGACTTTTCGTACATATGACCAAAATTTTTTGGGTTTTCTGTGAGACTCTTAGAGACAGAGTTGGAATGAAAATCGTTGAAGGCCTCACGCATTACATTCTTAATACGTCCTCTTAACTCAGCTAAGGTTTCTAAATCGCTACAACACCACTTCCTTCTTGAGCGTGCGTGTATCCTCCTTTGTTTTTTGAGTAATCTTTTGACTTCACATGTGTACCACGATGGATCATCCTCCCCATTTATTATTCGCTTCGGTATATGTATATCCATACCTTCCCTGACTATTCGTATAAATCGATGCCACATATCTTCAACGGTGTCCTTTTTTTACTTGAAGTTATGGTAATTATTCCTCAGGTAGGTTCTAAAACTCTCCTTAGAGGTCTTACTGAATTTGTAGACAATCTGCCCTTTTCTCCTTTTTTGCTTGGTCATTAGTCTGATAGTTGCAATTACCGCTTTGTGATCGCTTATACCTGTGGTCGTTGAAATTTCGGTGAATAATTCTGGCCTGTTGGTAACCAGCAGATCTAAAATATTTTCGCTACCATTATGACACTTCGTAGGTTCATTAATTAGCTGCTCGAGATGATTATCTGTCAACAAATCGAGAATTACTTCAGAAGCTACCTTATCCCTGCTACATGTAATGTGAACGTAATTACGCCAGTCAATATAAAGGCAGATTGAAGTCGCCTCCTAGAATCATAGCATGATCCTGAAAACGGCTAGCTATACTGTTTAAATTATTTCTTAACTCCTCGGCGATAGCTATGTTGGAATCGGGTGGACGGTAAAAGGCGCCTATTATGAGTTTTGACCCAGCAACTTTGAGTTTAATCCATATGATTTCACAGATCGTATCGACTTCTATTTCATTACATGGGAGAGATTTACTCACAGCTATAAATTCCCCCCCTCCATGAGAATATAATCTGTCTTTACGAAAATCATTTATGCTATCTTTAAAAATTTCGGCGGAACTTATTTCCGGTTTTAGCCAACTTTCTGTACCGATAACGAAATGCGCTTCAGTGCTACAAATAATGCTATCAAGTTCCGGTTGTTTGATTACAAACGCTTCTACAGTTAATTATGAGAACTTTTAACTGTCGAGATTCTTTTACGCTCTTCCTACATTCCGGTGTTACATCTGATTGGGTTGCCCGTAATTGTATTTCGTATTTTGGGTCTTCCTCCCTCAGCCTAAAAAACAACCCAGTGCGATAATTCTCACATTTGTCTGCTTGTGCTTTCTTCGGAAGCATGAATATGATATTTTTATTAAAATCAGTTGGAATTTCTCCTGTTTCATAACATTTTGATATCAGCTTGAATAATCTTTCGATTCCTTCTTTTCCCAGACACACCCCTGGCCTAAACCTTCATTAAACCTGTCACTTGCTGTCTTTCATTTTACTTTACAGTCAGTTACTTATATATCTAAATTTCATTTTTTCACTTTTTATTTTCTATCTCCATTTATTTTCGCTTATAACTAATCTAAATAAAATTATAACAATGACATTTTGAATTAAGCTAGACAAAGATTATTTTGTTTCACATTTATTGCTGGTCAACCTTATCCCCGCACCCCCAGCAATTCTACCACCACCCAGCATGTTCCACCTTTATTTCATTCATGTGGCAGGTCGGGATGTGACCACATCTTTCCCCCTGCCATATGTCTCGCCTCTCACATGATTATGGCTCATATCGAAATATTGTGCATTTATATTTATGTTTTTACGTGTTCGTCTCGCCCTCCTGCGGGTATCTGTTCCCCCCCCCCCTTATCCTATCTTATTTACAACACAAAATGTGGAAATGATATACAATACAATGAACATATAAAAAGGGTTAGTAGAATGTGTAGGGAAGAGTATCCATAACTGAATAAATATCTGCTAGAGTGTAAGAATGAATTAAAAATAAGATTAATAACGTAAAATCAGACAACATTCTTAGCATACTACAAAGAAGTGGCAATAAACAAGGAGAAGTATGGAAAACTTTTAATAGGGAGAGAGCGAAAAATCAGATTATGAAGCAGGATCAAAGCATTCAGCAGATTGTGTATGATGGTGATGTAGTAGTTAATTGTAGGCAAATTGCATGCACATTAAATGAACATTATATAAATGTAGCAGAAAAACTAACTAACACTCACAGTAGCAAGTCAAAAGACAATGAATGCTCAGACATTAAGGTGAACACAGATTCAGTATTCCTTAGTCCAACTACAGAAAAAGAAATAAGTAAAATTATAAAGTCATTAAAGATGAAAACGTCCATGGGAACTGATGAGATATCCAATATATTTATAAAAGAATATAATAGTTATCTCTTACAACCTTTAGTACACATAATAAATCTTTCATTTACAAGTGGGACATTTCCAGATTCTTTAAAGATTTCTAAAGTTATACCCGTATTCAAGAAAGGGGAAAGATCAGATGTAAACAATTATAGACCGTTGTCACTAATCTCTAGTATATCAATTTTTTTTTTGAGACAGCAATGGAACAAAGCCTTATTGACTACCTTAATAAGCACAATATTATTACAGATGCTCAGCATGGGTTTAGGAAGTACATTCTACAGCTACAGCAGTCACAATGTTTTTAGATTTGGTAATGATAATTTTTCACAGCAGTTTTTGAGTGCGTGCTATCCTATGTTAGTTACTATATATGAGGGAATTTTTTAAACAGTATAATTTCTTCATTTATCAACAGTTTCAATAGAAAGAAAAACCATATATCATTTTGGTAATTGTGGACAACTTTGTCACCTTCCCCTTCCATACACCATATATAGTATTTTCTCAGCCACTCTTGGTTACCAAATTCCAAGAAGAAAATTCTTTCACAGAGCAAAATGGGTTCTGCAGCAGAAACTCTTTCAGTTTGGTCATAAAGTTCAGTTTGGGTTTTAATAGATAACATTTAATTTCTTTTGGTAAGACATTGAATAAGGAAGCTCCAGTAAATGTTATCCCTTTCTGTAAAACTGACAGTGATTTGTAATCCTTGTGAATATTATATTTATTCCTAGTATTATGGCTATGTATTGTTGGGGTATAAGCGTGATATGGGGCTGGTATCTGCTTGTCCACCTATGCTTGAAGTCGTCCAATAAGTTGTCAAAGTTCGGAAAAAGTTCTATAACCGTGTAAAACCTTGTTGAATGCTAACTGTAAAGATGACCACAGTCGCTACTTACAGATTAACCTCCTGTAAGAAAGGTACTAAAGTTGAAATGAAAGTCTGAATCCGGATAATAGAAGTATATATTCTTAAAAAATTTCACAGAATTTACATAAAGTCACAGTTAGCAATGGCAATCGGAGAAAATCATTTGCCGAAGATCACAAGTCATAAAACAGAACAGACCGCACCACCCCAAAATGAAATTGAAAATTAAGATGAACACATGTCAGAAGGTTTTAGACTGTTGAGTTGGCCATGCCGGTTTTAGAAATGGCGTCGGTCAGCTATACTGTTCTTGACCTTCCTACCCATAAGCCACCGCGATCCCGGGTCTTCTCAAACTTGAGAACACGTACGACTACATGTGAACTCGACCAAGCACTTCAACAAAATGTGAAAAACATGGCGCCCGGGTCCCTTTTATCAAAGTGGTCTACCGACCTAGACAATAGTCTATCTAGAAAAAAGAATCTGTTAACTGAGTACCAGAAAATTACAAGATGAAGAGCGTAATGAGACAAGTGTAGTGATGAGCTTGGTTTTGTTTTTAGAGCTTACAGACCAGTGAAAATGAATTTTGAAAGTTGGTTAATTTAAAAGCACATTTGTTTCGAGTATTGCGATACGTCATCATACGTCACATGAAAATTGTGACCCCGCAAATTTTAAAATCTCAAGTTAATATTATTTTCAAAGTGTTCCCCAGCCTCTGCTGAGTCCAGTGGTGTAAAAATCTTTTAAATCGTTTAAGGCTCTCAGAAGTTATAGGATTTCTAAAATTTACTGTTTTCCTAGCTTGTGCAACCAAAACTTCACTTTTTATTTAAAGACAGTTGTGGCCTGAAACTAAATTTAAATCGAACCTTTATTTAATTTAAGTACTTTAGAAAAGTTTTTATTTCGTGAAAGATGTTAGTTGGTGAGAGATTAATTCTTAAAAGTTCGTTGCTACAACGCCATCACCAAGTTGACTTTTATTTACTTATATTTTCTTTTTATTAGTTAATAATTATCGGAAACTTAAAGAATATTGACTGGCTGGTTACTTTACTTAGTTAGATCTACTTTTAAAGCTCTGAAATTACTTAGATGTGCTGAAATTAAATATTGAATTAACTACCATGTGGATATGCTTTAAAAATCATATTTACTGCTTTAAATTGGTCTGGAACTGCGAGTTATTAGTGAATTTAGTATCAAATGGTGAAATTACTATTACAGTGCTTTACAGTGTTTAATTCAGTGGAATATTAGTGTTACGGTTGTATAAACAAACCTGTGTTTTCTCCTTCAGGATTATTATGGATTATGCTCATTTAGGTAAGTTTATAGTTTTAATTTTACTAGAAACTTCTTATTTATTGTTGCTATGTGTGGTTTATTTACTTTTCTGAACTTAAAGTGTTGTTATTTCGGTTTCAACTATGGTATCGTGTACTGATGTTAACCTCAAACTTCGCCGGATTTTAACTGAATCTCGAAAATAGAGAGTAAGGTAGCTTACAGCATGTCAGTGTTAATATTGAAGTGTTCAGGATTTTCCACTGCAAATGATAGTAGGGAATATATATACTGTGCTGGCATTGTAAGTACACCTAGATTTTTAAATATGAAATCTGTGGGCTTGCTCCACAAATAATTCTTACAGTATATACATACATAAGACTATACTGCTTTCACTCATAAAGAATGTTGTAAAAAAGAATGAACAAGTACAAAAATATTATACACGTCATAAAACTAATTTCAATTAACATGTACACAACACAAAAAAATTGAAAAATGTACTTCCTATTCTCGAGCCCAACTGTTCAATAAGCTTCCTGCAGATTTAAGATTAATTAGTAACAAGAGAGAACAGTTCAAGAATTAGCTTAAAGAGTATTTATGTGATAAGGCCTTCTACTCAATCAAAGAATATTTAACTGTTGTTTGTATTAATAGTTTGTAATTATAGAGGATATGGTAGCACATATTTGTCAATGACATGTTAAAAAAATCTATAGTACAAATGTATGAAAAGTAAATGATTGACATAAAAATATATGAGTAGAAAGTGAATAGACTTATAGTTAACTTAAGGAATTAAATTGTTAAGCAAGATAAAAGTAATATAGACTCTAATGTACCTTGACTTGTCATAATTCATTATACAAATTGTATGTAAATGATGAATAGGATCAAATAAAATGAATGAATGAACTAATACTTTGGGAGATAACAGTTTTTGAATGTTTGTATCATTAATTACACTAAGATAAATAATATATTAATGATATAATAATATAGTATATTAAAAGAAAAACTGAGAGATGATCGATCTTATTGGAAACTCCTTATACGCCATTCAATATTTAATTGTAATTCAAGTATTAATTATATCTAATATGACTTCTGAAAAATTTAATTGGAAAATAATTTTTATTTTATTTGTTTTTGTAACATATAATAATTTTTACTATAATTCTTATTCATATTGTATGTATATATATTAACCATGACATGTTTCAAACCCCAGAGGTCGTTCCTCAGCCGAGATTTATGGAACATGATTAATAAACAAATGAGGGTTTTAGAAAATTTTCCATTATAAGTAAGGAATTACCCAGAGAAATAATGAACAATTCACCTGAAATGTTGAAAGAATTTGAAGTACAATTTCATAAAGTGCACAATAAATATCACAATTTACCCTTCATTAAGATAACATTCATTTATTAATATAGCATCAGGTTTATGTTCATAACATCTTTCTGTAGCAACAGTCACCTCATCACTGAGAACGAGTGAGCTACCGGTACCATTCATTTTATTTGGTCCTATACATCATTTACATACAAATTGTACAATGAATTAGGACAAGTCAGGGTATATTAGAGTCTATATTATTTCTATCTTTCTTAACAATTTAATGCCTTAAGTTAACTGTAAAACTATTAATTTTCTACTCATACATTTTTATGTATAAGTGCAATACTACCAACTCCAGCAAACTGAATACTGTGACTATGAGGCTAAAAAGTTACAAAATCATTATTAAAGTTACTACTCTTATCATTACAGACACTTATGTCACACTTTGAGTTACATGTCCTAATCAATGAAATATTTTTCCTTAAAAAATACATAGTTATATGAAATACAAAACACACCAGAACTTTCAGTTTTACCTCATTTTGACAAATAATTTTACTTAATTTATCCTTAGTACAAATATCATCATTAGGACAGTCACCAAGTGCCTGACCATCATTGGTAAAACATTCACTAATATCAGTGAATAACTTACTGCAGGATCTTGAAATAAAGCATTGTCATATGATTAATTTTAGAATCATTACCTAAATTCTAAAATACATTAATACTAGGTGGACTCATTGGCATAATTCAAAATTTCATTATTTACAATGTTATATTTTCTGGAAACTGACTTAAACCATCACTATTTTCAATACCCATATTAGGAGAGCTACTTGAATCAAAACCTGTGTTGTTTTCCACATTAGATTGATTATTATCTGAACAAATTCAATTTGAGATTTGTCAACATTGGGCACTATTTCATCAATCTTATCATTTTCAATGCCAATTTTAACCCAATTTCTGCTTTAAACTTCAATTCGTGAAGTCAGTAGTAATACTGAGGTCCCTGAAATCAAATGTCTTACTTCAAATACTGTGCATTTATTCCTTAATCTTAGATAGTTTTAAATTTGTTATAACCATAAATGTAACATACTTTGGTTCTAAAATTTAAAAAACCCTCTCCAACTCCTGTATTTGATACATAAAATGAGGGTCCCATACTACACTACCATATTCGAGCAATGGTCTGACCAAAGTTTTGTAACCCAAAGCTTAAAGCAAAACATGAAGGGTATTCATAAAAGAAATTCTTCTAATGCTGAATACTCAGTTTTTTCCTTAATCTCTTGGTTTTCTTTGAAAATATTTTTTGCTGATTTAATCATTATTTGAAAAAGAAACCTAACAATTGAAAAAATGTTTCACAAAAACTTCACACACACTAACATAATCTTCTTACTCCTTTTCGTATTTTAATACTACTTTTTGATTCTTGAAGGGGTTGATCCTCGCATCTTCCTCTTTCTTGCAGTGACTGATTCAATGTATGTTTCAACCTTGTATTGGTTGTACCATCCTCTTCTTCTTTATTGAATTCCAGTGCCTTGTTCAATCTTGTGTTCGAATTTTAATTTGTTGTGCTTTTGGTTGTTGACTCTTTATTGTGACATGCAGAGCTGATTAATTATAGCTACATAAGTACAAGTCCTCTGACAACTGTCACCATATGACACAACTAATTAATTATGGGTTAACTTGCTGTTCTATTTGTTGCTGTTTAAATCGTTCTCCAGACAATTTCTACTTTCACAAAAATTCTGTTCATTATATCTCAAAAATGCCTCTTGATGGTAGGAATGTAACTTCACTAACAAAAAGATAATGATATCTATTTCATTTACAGTATGTTATACTTTGAACCTTTCCATGTATATCAAACAATAGTTTCTGTGGATTTTCCAAAAGTACACTGAATTTAATATAGTTATACTGGTAGTGATTGCTACATGTAAATAAGTCTGACAAATAACTAACAGATTGTATAAACTGCTCTCGGGTGACTAGCCGAGTCAAGAGTGCGTTGCTACATGATGTTTTGGCGACTAGAATCATTGCCAGAAGATGGCGGCAATGATTCTAGTCACCGAAATATCGTGTAGCAACGCACTCTTGACTCGGCTAGTCACCCGAGAGCAGTTTATACATTCTCAATGCCGAGAAAGACTTCGTTCTTATATAACTAACAGATTAATAAATGAAGTAGCAGGCTGAGTTACATACTAACAGATTTAATAGTAAAACACACAACATACTGGATATGTTTTCCCAATTGAAACTTCTGGTAGTTGTTTTCCAGGACACAATGACGAACTATATCGAAAGAGTCTTGACAATGGCTAAAAGCCAAGTAAAAAATAAAATGTTGTTAATTTGACCATTAACACCCTAGTAATTAGATGTACTGATTTAAATTGTACATAAATGGCTTTAAACAAATTAACAAAAATTATTTGAAACAGTAGGCCTATTTGAATGTCATAAATACTTTGTTTGACTAGAAAATCAGATAAGATATGCTTGGATAATTCTGCTTTATCATCAATATTCTGCTTGGCAGAAAAGTACTCTACATAGTTTCCATGGTACCCAGGAATCGCCAAGCCTGGTACCTGGGAAGCATGGAAAGTATTTATTCTGGCAATAAAATTCTTCAACTTTGTATGTTACAGTACAATGTCTTGTTTCTTATATTGCAAAGTAATTAGTAGATGAATGTTTCAGGGGCAATACTGATATCCTTCTTGGAACACGCTCAGGTTTCAAAACATTGATGGTGCTCTCAGGGATATCGTCTTTGAATGACATAGAAAAATGGGAGAAATCTGATGATGAAGATGTACTGGGTTGTGTTCCCAATTATTTTACAAATTCTCTTGCAGATATAGTTCCAAAGCTGTGCACCTGTAACAAGTGAGATTTGTAGACATCAATTATATTAATGTGAATAAACCAATTGTTTTTGTTTGACTTTTATACTAATTATTAGTTCAAATACTGTATCAAACTCTAATTTTTTCTGAAATATCCTAGCATGTATATACAATACACTCATTTTCCACTGATCCCAATATAAGAGACTGGCTCTGTGGGATATGGAAAGTTGTCAATTTACAGATAAACAATTGCATAACAAAATAATACCTGCACCATAAGATGTTCAGTCATAGCATACATAGTATATTAAACATTTGCTTAACAAAATAATACATACACCAGAAGCTGTAAATAATTGTTATATACTGAGTGCTCAGATGCATGCTGGGAGACAGCAGCTATTACTTAACTCGGGTCTGTAGTGATAAAAAAAAAAAGGTCAAGCTTGGTTTAGACAGTACTCCTTTTTTTTGGAAATTCAAAGGAAATTAATTTGAAAACTAATGTTTGACCACAGTAAATTTATTTTCCATAAATTTGGTAAAAAAAATCAAAACTGGTTACTAACTACAATTAAACACCTCATCGATGTCGAGGTCATTGAGGTCATTGACTGGCAGCAAATAATGGGAAGGAATTTGGCCATGGCCTTTTGAAGGAACCATCCCTGCATTTGCCAGTAGTGATTTGGGGAAACCATGGAAAACTCAAATATGAATAGCCGGACTGAAATTCAAACCCTTGTCCTGCCGAATGGAATGCCAAGGTGGTACCGCTCATCGATCGTGACAGATACTGGGCACAGCAGGTACAGCAGTAAATCTTCCATATCGTCCATAGTTTCACAATTACATTTGTTGTTAGCCTCATTTCTAGGAACCAATTTGATCAGGCAGGGCCAGCGCTGTTCTTACCAGTGACCCAACCGGTTGGGGCCCGTGACAACTACATCAGATGGGGCCCTCCCTCAGGCGACATGGGTGACCTTTTTTTACCACTACCACTGCCCAAGTGGATTCTTGCGCCAAGGAGCCTCTCCGGCCGGTTATTTAGGCCCCGCTTGACTGGCGAGCGCGGGATATATTTGACCAACTTACCCTCCCTATCCCCTATTCCCTGGAGTCATGTACAGAATGTGAGAATCCCCATCAAGCCATCCAGATTTTGGTTTTCGGTAGTTTCCAAAAATCACTCTAGGCTAATGCCATGATGGTATTTTCACAAGGCCATGGCTGAACTCCTTTTTTAAGATATCCTAAATTTTGTTATTTCACTAACAGAATTTGTTTAAAGTGTATCAAGTTAACTCTAATTCTATTGAATATTAAGTTTAAAGTCGTTTTCTTAAGTATTTCAAAGGCTTCGTATGCGTGATATGAAATTAAAATGTAAGAAGTATTTATTGCCATAATGCAGTTCAGACTATTTGGTGAAAGAAAACATTGCATTCATTTTTACAGCTGCTTTAAGCCATGAATAGCAAAATGAGACATGTACCTTGTTAGTAGGAATTTTTCTTGAAATGATATGATTTTGTAAATTCGAAATATCACACTTTAGTATGGCACAATAAACAGATTAAAAATTCCTAAAGCCACGGTTTTAAAGACAGGAAAGTGATTCATAGCTCAAAAGAAGCGTAATTTTTTATCACATATTATAGGAAAGTTTGAGAGACAAAGCAAAAATTTAAAGGATATTTTTGAAAGATTTTGAAAATTGGGTTTTCCATGAGGTCATTGGATACAAAACTTTTGAAGGAGGACTATGTTTAAATGAAAATATAATTTATTCTGAGCATCCTGTATGAATTAGTTTCTAAATACTTGCAGTAGTTTGGCTAAAACCCGAAAAAGTAAATAAATTCACAAATGCGCTGGCAGTGGCGGATCCAGGAATTTTCCTACCCAGGGCAAAAACTGTGAGTCTGCCTCCCCTTTGAACATTATTTTGCAGCTCCCATTGCTGCCACCCCGAGAGACACCGCCACCCGATTTAGCCCTTTCCGTCCTTCAAAAACACGATTTTTCTGCCCCATAAAGTTGACGCCCAAAGCGAATGCCCCGTTTGGCTCCCGTGGGATGGCACTGTACGGGGGTCTGGGCTAATGCCCTGTCTGTTGTATCTCCCCGATCCAGGGAGCAGCACCTCAGTGCTCTAAGACACACTGGAAGGTTTGCAAATGATCTAAGAAATAAAATATTGCTGCTTCTAACAAAACTAGCAAAAATGACGAGCGGCAAGATTTATGGTGATTCTCAGAGCTGTGTTTATTTAACTGTGTAGTGCTGCCAATAATAGGCCGGGCGTACATTGAATTCACTCGTGCCGGCTTTTGCTGTAAAACTTCTTGCGTAATTTAAAATCTTGCTTTACCTTATAATCATACCAAGCATGGAGGGTGAACGGTTAACGTTCTGGCCTCGCATTCGGAAGGACGCGGGTTCGAATCCCCGTCTGGGTATCTAGATTTGGGTTTTCCATGGTTTCCCCAAATCAATCCTTCAAAAAGGCGGTGGCCGAATTCCTTCCAGTTCCTTGCCCCAATTCCATCCCGCCTCTAATGAACACACTATCAACGAGGTGCAAAGCCCAAGGAAAAAAAAATTAAAATCATTTTCAACTATGAAACAAGAAAAAATGATTAATCTGGTGCGTAACCAACCTGCAATTCACAATACCAATCATACTAAATACATAAAAATTAAATTTAAACAAGAATTTTGGATGGAGATGAGACCAAAAAGTGGAGAGTAAATTCAGCATTTATTTGTAATACAACTGTCAACTTACAATTTTCACTTTTATTTTCTCTTTTTGAATTCATTTTCAATAAAAAGAAATTTAAAAAAAAGATTGGTATTTAGGCTATTATGACATTATTTTTTCTTATCACTAGACGGCCATTTTATTTTTTAGCTGAGGGTGTCAGGGATTGGAATGGGTTACCAAGGGGAATGATGAATAACTTACCGAAAATGTTAAAATGTTGAAATTTGTAGTGGGTAAATGTAGTTGGGTGCAGGATAGGGGGAAGTTGGGCGTGTAGGGAAATTGCCACCGGACCGTGTGGTCCATTCCAATTAAATTAAATTAAATTAAAAATTTTGCGAATAAAAAGCGATGAATAGTGAGGTTGAATGCTTGTAATATAATGAAAAGTAGAACCGCACATTTATAGGAAATATTTTTTTTTATTGTAAAAGGTACGCATCAAAATATTTACAACATATTACGAAACAGTTACGACAAAGTCACTGACCTTAACTAATACAACCAACCAGAACAAAATGCACACAGCACATCAACATCTCTGTGATATGTATTGCTGTGCGAATAAAATATTTACATTGGAATTGTATAGCAAAACAAAAATGTTTCCGTAACAGATAAAAAATATCCGTAAGGCTACTTATTGTATAAAAAACTGAAATCTCTGCGATATCTGCTGCTGCAATATAGGGACTTGGCTCTGAACTGTCTGATACGCGACCTCTTTAAGAATCAAATTCCGAAAAATTCTTTCTTAATTTATGATTTTTAGCTAACTGGAGACCTTAATCTTTAAAACAATTTGACACTTATCGATTTCGGTTAACAGACAAATGGCTCGTTATAAAAAAAAAATTAAAAAAAAAAATTTAAATTAAAAAAACACAATGCAGAAATAATATTGATACTTTGGCCCTTTAAGGGTCGAATTCCAAAAAATCCCATTTATAATATATGCTGTGACCAATGCAGCCACCTTAGTCTTTAAAATGATAAATAATTTACCAATTTTTGGTAGACATTAAGCGAGGTAAAAAAAAATGTTTTAGAAATTACGTTATTTTTGTCCCTTAAGGGTTGGAATGGGAGAAAGTTCTTTCTTAAAATATGATGTGAACAAAGCGGATACTTAAATATTTAAAACGATACCTCACTTATTGTTTTCGGTTAGGTATCAACGGAGATAAATAGCTCATGACAGAAAAATGCGTTGTAGAAATATTAATACTTTTGCCTTTTAAGGGTCGAATTTTGAAAAATTTCTTTCTTAAAATATGACTCGAGACACAAAAAACCCTTTTAGAAATACTGATATTTTTGCCATTTGAGGGTTCAATTCAGTAAAATTCCTCTCTTAAAATGTGATGTGACTACAGCAGAAACCTTTATTTTTAGAACGATACCACATTTATCTATTTCGGTTAGATAGAAATGGAGATAAATGGCTCATGACACAAAAATGTGCTGTAGAACCATTGATACTTTTTCCCTTGAAGTGTTGAATTTTTTTTAAAAATTTTTTTCTTAATATTTGATGTCACCAAAACAGAGACATTAGTTTTCATAATACTGCTTCATTTATCAATTTCCGTTAGGTATCCAGGGAGATAAATGGCTCGAGACACAAAAAATGCATTTAGAAATATTGACATTTTTGCCCATTAAGGGTCGAATTACGAAAAATTCCTTTCTTAAAATATAATGTTACCATGATGGAGACATTAATCTTTAATATGTACCTCATTTATTTATATCGGTTAGATATCAAGGGAGATAAATGGCTCGTGACACAAAAACGCGTTGCAGAAATATTAACACTTTTGTCCTTTAAGGGTAGAATTCCAAAAAATTCTTTCTTAATATATGATGTTACCAAATCTGAGACATTACTCTTCATAATCCTACTTCATTTATCAATTTCCGTTAGATATCCAGGGAGATAAATGGCTCGAGACACAAAAAAAACGCATTTTAGAAATATTGACATTTTTGCCCTTTAAGGGTCGAATTACGAAAAATTCCTTTCTTAAAATATCATGTTGCCACGGCGGAGGCCTTAATCTTTAATATGATACCTTATTTATCTATATCGGTTAGATATCAAGGGAGATAAATGGCTCGTGACATGAAAATGAGTTGTATAACCATTCATACTTTTTCCCTTTAAGGGTGGAATTCAAAAAAAATTATTCTTTCTTAATATATAATGTCACCAAAGCTGAGAGATTACTTCATTTATCGATTTCGGTTTGATATTCAGGGAGATAAATGGCTCGAGACACAAAAAACGCATTTTAGAAATATTGACATTTTGGCCCTTTAAGAATAGAATTTTAAAAAAAAATCCCGTTCTTAAAATAAGGTGTTACCAAAGTGGAGACCATAAGCTTTAAAATGACACTTCATTCATTGATTTCAGTTAACTATGAAGGGAGATAAAGGCTTGTAAAAAAAAAACCCTTATAGAAATAATATATATGATATGCACTACATCATTATATAGTGTCCGTGAGAAACACTTTCTTCTTACCGTTGCACACGTCTGACTGAATTGAGCTGTTCTGCTTCTACTCCCTCCTCAAGGCAACCTCCATCCAACTCCTAACGAGATAGGGCGGATTCTTGTGAATTTCCCGAATAATTTATTGAACACTGCTTTTTTGGTTCCAACTGTTTCTTATGTTCTGTTGTGTAGTTTTCTTAAAAATGTAATAAATGAGGATTACATTTTTATAAATGTCATGTACCATCTAACGCTAAATAATTAAATAAATAACCTCGAAAATACTGACAGATTTTCTTCAGTTCCAATAGGTACAATACAATACATTCATTTTCCATTGATCCCAATATAAGATACTGGCTCAGTGGGATGTGGAAAGTTGTCAGTTTACAGATAAACAGATGCATAACAAAACAATAAGTACACCAGTAGATGTACAGTCATAACATAGGCATTTTAGCGTTGAGAAAATAACAGGTTGGATTATGCTGTGAATCGAGTCATCTGGAAATCTTATATATAAAAATCAATGTTTGTTTGTTTGTATGTTCGTCTTCTATGCGTTCCTGTACCATTTATCAGATTGCAATGAAACTTTGGAGAGTTTTCGAGTGTGCGCATGCGAAGGTTCCTGCGAAAAAAAAAATTCCAAAAAGTCGCCCCCTATTCCCCATAACACCCCATAGTTTAGGCAAAACCACATTCTTTATCCGATTTAGATAGGAATTTGTACACTTATACTTTAAAACAAACATAAAAATACTGCCTACATACGGTTCCCGAATAATCATCCCCTCTCCCCCTTTCCAACCCCATTACGTTTTCACCCCATAATTTAGGCAAACCACATTTTTTATCCGATTTAGATAAGAATTTGTACACTTTTACTTTAAAACAAACAGAAAAATACTGCCTACGTATGGTTCCCGAATATTCATCCCCTCTCCCCCTTTCCAACCCCATTACGTTTTCACCCCATAATTTAGGCAAACCACATTTTTTATCGGATTTAGATAAGAATTTGTACACTTATACTTTAAAGCAAACAGAAAAATACAGCCTACGTATGGTTTCCGAAAATTCATCCCCTCTCCCCCTTTCCACCCCCATTACGTTTTCAACCCATAATTTAGGCAAACCACATTTCTTATCCGATTTAGATAAGAATTTGTACACTTATACTTTAAAACAAACAGAAAAATACAGCCTACGTATGGTTTCCGAATATTCATCCCCTCTCCCCCTTTCCACCCCCATTACGTTTTCACCCCATAATTTAGGCAAACCACATTTCTTATCCGATTTAGATAAGAATTTGTACACTTATACTTTAAAACAAACAGAAAAATACAGCCTACGTATGGTTTCCGAATATTCATCCCCTCTCCCCCTTTCCAACCCCATTACGTTTTTACCTCAAAATTTGGGGAAACCACATTTTTTATCCGTTTTAGATAAGAATTTGTACACTTATACTTTAAAACTAACAGAAAAATACTGCCTAAGTATGGTTTCCGAATATTCATCCCCTCTCCCCGTTTCCAACCCCATTACGTTTTACCCCATAATTTAGGCAAAACACATTTTTTATCCGATTTAGATAGGAATTTGTACACTTATACTTTAAAACAAACATAATAATACTGCCTACATACGGTTTCCGAATATTAATCCCCTCACCCCCTTTCTACCCCCATAATTTTTTCATCCCAAAATTTAGGCAATACCACATTTTTTATCCGATTTAGATAGGAATTTGTACACTTATACTTTAAAACAAACAGAAAAATACTGCCTACATACGGTTTCCGAATATTAATCCCCTCGCCCCATATCCACCCCCATTACGTTTTCACCCCATAATTTAGGCAAACCACATTTTTTATCCGATTTAGATAAGAATTTGTACACTTTTACTTTAAAACAAACAGAAAAATACTGCCTACGTATGGTTCCCGAATATTCATCCCCTCTCCCCCTTTCCAACCCCATTACGTTTTTACCTCAAAATTTGGGGAAACCACATTTTTTATCCGTTTTAGATAAGAATTTGTACACTTATACTTTAAAACTAACAGAAAAATACTGCCTAAGTATGGTTTCCGAATATTCATCCCCTCTCCCCGTTTCCAACCCCATTACGTTTTACCCCATAATTTAGGCAAAACACATTTTTATCCGATTTAGATAGGAATTTGTACACTTATACTTTAAAACAAACATAATAATACTGCCTACATACGGTTTCCGAATATTAATCCCCTCACCCCCTTTCTACCCCCATAATTTTTTCATCCCAAAATTTAGGCAATACCACATTTTTTATCCGATTTAGATAGAAATTTGTACACTTATACTTTAAAACAAACAGAAAAATACTGCCAACATATGGTTCCCGAATAATAATCCCCTCTCCCCCTTTCCAACCCCATTACGTTTTCACCCCATAATTTAGGCAAACCACATTTTTTATCCGATTTAGATAAGAATTTGTACACTTTTACTTTAAAACAAACAGAAAAATACTGCCTACGTATGGTTCCCGAATATTCATCCCCTCTCCCCCTTTCCAACCCCATTACGTTTTCACCCCATAATTTAGGCAAACCACATTTTTTATCGGATTTAGATAAGAATTTGTACACTTATACTTTAAAACAAACAGAAAAAATACAGCCTACGTATGGTTTCCGAATATTCATCCCCTCTCCCCCTTTCCACCCCCATTACGTTTTCACCCCATAATTTAGGCAAACCACATTTCTTATCCGATTTAGATAAGAATTTGTACACTTATACTTTAAAACAAACAGAAAAATACAGCCTACGTATGGTTTCCGAATATTCATCCCCTCTCCCCCTTTCCAACCCCATTATGTTTTTACCCCATAATTTAGGCAAACCACATTTCTTATCCGATTTAGATAAGAATTTGTACACTTATACTTTAAAACAAACAGAAAAATACAGCCTACGTATGGTTTCCGAATATTCATCCCCTCTCCCCCTTTCCACCCCCATTACGTTTTTACCTCAAAATTTGGGGAAACCACATTTTTTATCCGTTTTAGATAAGAATTTGTACACTTATACTTTAAAACTAACAGAAAAATACTGCCTAAGTATGGTTTCCGAATATTCATCCCCTCTCCCCGTTTCCAACCCCATTACGTTTTACCCCATAATTTAGGCAAAACACATTTTTTATCCGATTTAGATAGGAATTTGTACACTTATACTTTAAAACAAACATAATAATACTGCCTACATACGGTTTCCGAATATTAATCCCCTCACCCCCTTTCTACCCCCATAATTTTTTCATCTCAAAATTTAGGCAATACCACATTTTTTATCCGATTTAGATAAGAATTTGTACACTTATACTATAAAACAAACATAAAAATACTGCCTACATACGGTTTCCGAATATTAATCCCCTCGCCCCCTTTCCACCCCCATAATTTTTTCACCCCATAATTTAGGCAATACCACATTTTTTATCCGATTTAGATAACAATTTGTACACTTATACTTTCAAACAAACAGAAAAATACTGCCTACGTATGGTTTCCGAATATTCATCCCCTCTCCCCCTTTCCAACCCCATTAAATTTTTTACCCTATAATTTAGGCAAACCACATTTTTTATCAGATTTAGATAAGAATTTGTACACTTATACTTTAAAACAAACAGAAAAATACCGCCTACGTATGGTTTCCAAATATTCATCCCCTCTCCCCCTTTCCAACTCCATTACATTTTCACCCCATTATTTAGGCAAAGCACATTTTTTATCCGATTTAGATAAGAATTTGTTCACTTATACTTTAAAACAAACAGAAAAATAGTGCCTACATATGGTTTCCGAATATTCATCCCCTCTCCCCCTTTCCATCCCCATTACGTTTTTACCCCATAATTTAGGCAAACCACATTTTTTATCCGATTTAGATAACAATTTGTACACTTATACTTTAAAACAACAGAAAAGTATTGCCTACGTATGGTTTCCGAATATTCATCCCCTCTCCCCCTTTCCAACCCAATTACGTTTTCACCCTATAATTTAGGCAAAGCACATTTTTTATCCGATTTAGATAAGAATTTGTACGCTTATACTTTAAAGCAAACAGTAAAATACTGCCTACATATGTTTTCCAAAGCGCATCCTCTCTCACCCTTTCCAACTGAAAATGAATGAAACAGCAGTTTAAAATTTAGATGTAAATATTTTTTCATTTAATCTATGTGACTACTCAAGTCCAGCAATAGTGAAGCATTGCCGGGTCAGCTAGTCTTATATATAAAAATCAATATTTGTGGGTTTGTTCGTCTTCTATGCATTCCTATACCATTTATCAGATTGCAATGAAACTTTGGAGAGTTTTCAAGTGAGCATCTGCGAAGGTTCCTGTGAAAAAAAATTCCCAAAAAGTCACCCCCTATTCCCCATAACACCCCCATAATTTAGGCAAAACCATATTTTTTATCGGATTTAGATAGGAATTTGTACACTTATACTTTAAAACAAACAGAAAAATACTGCCTACATACGGTTTCCGAATATTAATCCCCTCGCCCCCTTTCCACCCCCATAATTTAGGCAAACCACATTTCTTATCCGATTTAGATAAGAATTTGTACACTTATACTTTAAAACAAACAGAAAAATACAGCCTACGTATGGTTTCCGAATATTCATCCCCTCTCCCCCTTTCCACCCCCATTACGTTTTTACCTCAAAATTTGGGGAAACCACATTTTTTATCCGTTTTAGATAAGAATTTGTACACTTATACTTTAAAACTAACAGAAAAATACTGCCTAAGTATGGTTTCCGAATATTCATCCCCTCTCCCCGTTTCCAACCCCATTACGTTTTACCCCATAATTTAGGCAAAACACATTTTTTATCCGATTTAGATAGGAATTTGTACACTTATACTTTAAAACAAACATAATAATACTGCCTACATACGGTTTCCGAATATTAATCCCCTCACCCCCTTTCTACCCCCATAATTTTTTCATCCCAAAATTTAGGCAATACCACATTTTTTATCCGATTTAGATAAGAATTTGTACACTTATACTTTAAAACAAACATAAAAATACTGCCTACATACGGTTTCCGAATATTAATCCCCTCGCCCCCTTTCCACCCCCATAATTTTTTCACCCCATAATTTAGGCAATACCACATTTTTTATCCGATTTAGATAACAATTTGTACACTTATACTTTCAAACAAACAGAAAAATACTGCCTACGTATGGTTTCCGAATATTCATCCCCTCTCCCCCTTTCCAACCCCATTAAATTTTTACCCTATAATTTAGGCAAACCACATTTTTTATCAGATTTAGATAAGAATTTGTACACTTATACTTTAAAACAAACAGAAAAATACCGCCTACGTATGGTTTCCAAATATTCATCCCCTCTCCCCCTTTCCAACTCCATTACATTTTCACCCCATTATTTAGGCAAAGCACATTTTTTATCCGATTTAGATAAGAATTTGTTCACTTATACTTTAAAACAAACAGAAAAATAGTGCCTACATATGGTTTCCGAATATTCATCCCCTCTCCCCCTTTCCATCCCCATTACGTTTTTACCCCATAATTTAGGCAAACCACATTTTTTATCCGATTTAGATAACAATTTGTACACTTATACTTTAAAACAAACAGAAAAGTATTGCCTACGTATGGTTTCCGAATATTCATCCCCTCTCCCCCTTTCCAACCCAATTACGTTTTCACCCTATAATTTAGGCAAAGCACATTTTTTATGCGATTTAGATAAGAATTTGTACGCTTATACTTTAAAGCAAACAGTAAAATACTGCCTACATATGTTTTCCAAAGCGCATCCTCTCTCACCCTTTCCAACTGAAAATGAATGAAACAGCAGTTTAAAATTTAGATGTAAATATTTTTTCATTTAATCTATGTGACTACTCAAGTCCAGCAATAGTGAAGCATTGCCGGGTCAGCTAGTCTTATATATAAAAATCAATATTTGTGGGTTTGTTCGTCTTCTATGCATTCCTATACCATTTATCAGATTGCAATGAAACTTTGGAGAGTTTTCAAGTGAGCATCTGCGAAGGTTCCTGTGAAAAAAAATTCCCAAAAAGTCACCCCCTATTCCCCATAACACCCCATAATTTAGGCAAAACCATATTTTTTATCGGATTTAGATAGGAATTTGTACACTTATACTTTAAAACAAACAGAAAAATACTGCCTACATACGGTTTCCGAATATTAATCCCCTCGCCCCCTTTCCACCCCCATAATTTAGGCAAACCACATTTTTTATCCGATTTAGATAAGAATTTGTACACTTATACTTTAAAACAAACAGAAAAATACTGCCTACCTATGGTTTCCGAATATTCATCCCCTGTCCCCATTTCCAACCCCATTACGTTTTCACCCCATAATTTAGGCAAACCACATTTTTTACCCGATTTAGATAAGAATTTGTACACTTATACTTTAAAACAAACAGAAAAATACTGCCTACCTATGGTTTCCGAATATTCATCCCCTGTCCCCATTTCCAACCCCATTACGTTTTCACCCCATAATTTAGGCAAACCACATATTTTATCCGATTTAGATAAGAATTTGTACACTTATACTTTAAAAAAGAGAGAGAAATACTGTACACATTTCACAAAAACCCAATCCCTCTCCTCTCTTTTCACCACCTTAATTACCCCCTCTTCCCCATAACACCCCATAATTTAAACAAACCCACAAACCGTTTGTCCAATTACGGTGAAGCTTTGTTGAGTTGTCGACGGGATGATAGAGAAGGTTCCTGTCAAAAAAAATTAAAAAACCCACCCGTCCTCCCCATAATTTAGAGAAAACCACATATTTCATCAGATTTCAATGGGAATTTGCACACTTATACTTTGAAACAAACAGAAAACTACTGCCTGCATATGTTTTCCAAAGTGCATCCCCTCTCACCCTTTCCAACTGAAAATGAATGAAACACCAGTTTAAAATTTATATGTAAATATGTTTTCATTTAATCTATGTGCCTACTCGAGTCCAGCAATAGTGAAGCATTGCCGGGTAAGCTAGTAATTTGAATAAATCTTTTGAGAATTCTCTTGTCACTGCAAAAGCCAAATGAGGGTTTCTTCTTTTCATATACTCACTTCACAGAGTTTTATTTAACTCAACTTCGAATAAAGTAATAACAATTTTCCAAGCTCGGCATCCCAGGCTGATTCAGAAATCAAAAATAAACGTTTTGCATCGACATGTTTCTGGTTACTCTATTTTGTACCGCTTTTTCGCACAACACAACAATACTTTGTAAACTGCGCATGAAACTGCAGTCTTAATATACGCAGGCAACTGCCCGACACAGTTTCTGTTTTCGTGTTGCCCTACGCTGCCCGTACTGCACCACGCTGCTCAATGTGCGCCCAGGGGTGTAGTAACTACTTTGGGGCTAGGCGGTGCAGTGCACCGGGGCCCCTACGCTCAGGGGACTCCAAGTATACCTCAGGGGACCCCCAACTATACCTCATGGGCCCCCAAGCGTACCTCTGGGGGCCCCCAAGAACAGTTCAGAGGACCCACAGACCTTCAAGGCGAATTGGCAACCCTTTTTTTAGCTCTACCGTCGTCTCAGGGGGCCCCTAAGACACAGGGAGCCCCTCACACTCACTGCTCGTGGGGGCCCCCAAGCACAACTCAGGGGCCTCCAGACTCTGCTCAGGGGGCCCCTACCAGTAACACAAAGCAAAAAAAAGGTCGCCTAACTGGCCTGAGGGCCCAAAATAATTTTTTGCACTGGGGCCCTTGTTGACCTTGCTACGCCACTGTTTGCCCCTGGCCTTATACTCAACACTAAAAAAATGCACATCTTATCACGCACGTTTTACATGCTATTAGAATAACATAAATCTGTTCGAATCTAAAACTAATTTTATGTACATTTACATCATTTTTATGTGATGTTACATGTATTAATACACAGACCAGTCACATTAATGTGACCACCACCTACTTTCGACGTCAACGTGAAATAACCAATCACAGAAGGCAGGTGGCAGCACATTACAGTGGAGTGTATATAAAGGATGTCCTAGGGCATCGGAAAGCATTTCAATCGTTGGCGCAATGCAGAAACATAGCGATTTATCAGACGTCCAAAAGGGCGTGATTTTTGGCTTTCGGGCCAAGGGTGGAAGCATTTCAGAAACGGCTAATTTTGTGAACTATTCACGTGCCGCCGTGGTGAAAATATACCGTGCATGGCAAAATAGCACTATTCAAAATCAGCGGCGTGGAACATGTGCTATAGAACACGGGCTACAGATGACAGAGGAGAACAAAGGCTACGGAGATGCGTTGGGGCAAATAGACGTGCAATTGTTGAGCAACTGACCACCCAGATGAACCAAGGGGCTAGCAAGAGTGTATCCTCAAGAACGGTTCAGCGAACGTTGCTGCGCATGGGCCTCCGCAGCAGACGCCTGGTTAATGCACCTATGCTGACTGCTGTTCATCAGCGACGAAGGCTGGAATTTGCACGCCAGTACCGCAACTGGACGCCCACAGAGTGGCGACAGGTGTCTTTTTCCGATGAATCACGTTTTATGCTCCATTGGACAGATAGACGTTGGCGAGAATCTGTGGGACCACCTTTATCAGGTTGTTCGCGCCATGGATCCTCAACCGCGTAATCTAGCGCAGCTGGCCATAGCACTGGAGTTGGCATGGCTCAACATCCTAGTGAACACTTTCAGAAACCTAATTGACTCTCTTCCTGCACGCCTCACAGCGGTCCGCTCTGCCAGAGGTGATTATTCTGGTTTTTGAGACCTGCTCACATTAATTTGACTGGACTGTGTATTAAAGCAAGATATTAATTTAAAACAATAATTGTAGGAGCGGAATGACGTCAAATAACTACATACATGAAATAAAAAAAACTCTGGTGCGTATATCAATATGTAAACGCGCAAGGGGAGAAATTTCTATGTATTTTTATGTGAGTTTTATTTAAAGTGAAACTTTTATTCTATCGCCTCAAATTTTTCTGTTAATCTATCGTATGTTGCATTACAGGTGAACAGGCGCATGTGCGCAGGTATGACGTGACCTAGTGCAGGGTGGGCCTCCGTTTAAGAGAAATCGGGGAGTAAAAAGTGCTTACATTGTATGTAAATGAGCTATACTTGTACGGAAGACCGCTAGTTTATAAAGTCTATTTAGCCATGCTCGTTGAGGTGGAGTGATCAGATGCGATGGATACAAGGTTCCATCCCCCCACCCCCGAATTTTTGTTTTCCTATTTGTATTTTTTTTAAATTGCTTTTATTATTCTATGTTGTAGCATTAAAAAAAATTTGAAACAAATTCTACATTTTTTTTTATTTTCCTTTGACAAATACGCAAATATTAGGATGGTACCACCGAAATGTAGGCATTTATGTCAGCCATGTGATGTGTATTCTATCATTAGGTAAAAATACTAATAAAAAAGCTTCAAAATGCGACGGAACTGTTGCAAGATAACCGTGCAATATCTTCTAGGGAAGATGCTGTTAAGATACATTCTCTTATTCACCACATATTGCAAGCGCCTAGTAGAAAGACAAGGCCGACTCTCTATAATCCCAACTTCCGGTCACGTGACACAAAATGGCGGCTTCCCTTCCCCTTTTCTCCCTCCCCTCCATGACGTCACATCCGGTTCGCGGGAAATTCTAATGGACCAATCAGCGTTCACGTCACAAGATGGCTGATCGTTAGTTCTTTGGCCGGCCGCTAGGGAGCAGCAGCGGGCGGGCGGGCTTGCGCAGGACCGTTAGTTTATTTGGTGACCGCTAGATGGCAGCCTCTCCTTAATTTCTTTGGGCGCAGATATTCCACTCCCCCAGCTAGCGGGGAAATTCCGCCGCCCGGGGCGTGTTTACACAGGTGCGCTCACCTGCAACCCTGTTCTGGAATGCGGACGTCAGACAAGTTGTATCGTGGCGGCAAAACTATGGATTGGTCTATCACTTTAGTTCCTAGTGGTCATCTTGTGTTGCGTATACCAATTCCACCTTTACCGAGTAACTTAAATATAATTAAAGTCTTATCTTTGAGGAGTTTAAATGGACCCATTAGTTTAAGTAGACAATGGACGATTAGTTCATCCATTAATCGGGAAATCGAGTATGATGGTCTCCATGATGTCACGAATCCACTTCCTCTCAGATGTATACTGTTTGAAACAGATGTCAAGCTAGCTAAAGAAGTGGGTGTTGACGTCACTGCCGGAGTATAAAGGCCATCACACCAGCCAGCTAGCCCTCAGTTCCCGGCCAGCGATCGTCAAGTCCAGTTCACTATGGCTAGTGAGGTTCTCCTGTTTTCAACATGCTACAAGTTAAACAGCAGTGACACCAAGCGTATCACTGTTGGTTTGTCACCTAAACTGGAATTTAATCCAGTAGTTGTACTCGAAAAAGTTGGGAACAATAAAGTCACTCTCACACATGATGAGTGGGATGTACTGAGACAGATGGTCTATACAATTGGTGGCTTTTTCAACAACACTGAGCATCTGCAAACGAGTGTTTCGCTCGGCAACCACACCATCTCTTCCCGAGCAGTGGCTGGAGCGAAAACTATATGGTTTTACAACAATGCTGTGCCTGCCTATGGTGTGTTTCTCGGCGAATCAATATGGGACAACATGGTCGACGCCCTGCCAGCAGTGACCGGCGCCATCAACACCATGAAGCCCTGGAGTTATCAAGTTACCAAGTACTACAACGAGTTTGTGAATACGTTATCAGTGAAAGTGATTCGTGACTTCCCCCGTTGTTCTGTGAATGGCCTGATAGATTTGCATTTTGATAGTGTACATGTCAATGAAGTGTCAGTCAGCCCCTGTTCAACACTAGTCTATGAACGTTTAAAGTTAGAAATTAAAGCATATAAAAAACTATTAGTGTATGACTATGTTAAACGCAAAGTTGAGCAAGATTTAAAAGGAACTGATGTATTTAGCAGAGGCGGTGATGACGTATGCGGTAATAATTAGTGTCCCTCAGTCCACTGCGATGTGTCATCCAGTAATGTTCTTCGCGTCTGTGTACCAGCTGAACGCCGGAGATTCCAAGAGGCTGACTTTCGGTTTGTCACCGCAACGTGATTTCGAGCCTGTTGTGGTACTTGAGAGGGTGGGCTACAACAAAATCACCCTTTCATCCGAAGAATGGGACGTCCTCGCCATGGAGTCGGACGCAGTCTCCAAAATGCTCACCGGCAGCGGCCAGACCAGCATCCCGCTCGGTGAGCATGCTGTATCCTGCCTGACGGTGTCGGGGGTGAAAATGTTATGTTTTCACAACAGCACTGATCCTACCAGCGGCATTTTCCTCGCCAAGTCGACATGGCAGAACCTCGTCGACGTGCAGCCTGCAGTGACCGCATTCTTGTCCGCCAGGAAAAAGTGGAGCTACAACGCATCAGTTTACTACAAGGTATTTGTGAATGAGTTGGCGGATAAAGTGATGAGTGACTACTACAAATGTACGGCTTCGGTGACAAAGTTAATCGATGTACACATCAGCGGCGTTCACCCTAGTCATGTGTCTTACAGTTGTACAATTGACTATATGCAACTAAAAAATGAAATCATTGCATACAAAAATTTAATTGTACTTGATGATGTCAAAAAAATTGTAACCAGAGAATTTCAATGTGAGTAAATAAAATCATTTTACCAGATTTTTCTTTTATCATTTCACCTATCCTAATTAAATAATAAGATAGTATATATTTTTTTTTAAATCTTTTTTATTTCGCCCACCAATTGGCGATTAAAAATACATTTTCAATTGCACACATATTATTACAAAATATATGTAAGTTACAAAGTTTTCTCAAATTATTTTTCTTGAGTTCCGCAGTGGTGGACATCCTAAATCTTCTATATTGTAGCATACTTTCTTCCTGATGATTTTCTGTAACCATCGAGCCTTCTCCAGTCCTTTAACGTAAATGATTGAATCATCCTCATTGGTTATTGCATGTAGTATAGAGCACATCTTGCTGAAGGAAACGCCATCAGAATCCCAAGGTATTCCATGGTAATTATGTGTTAGCCATCTAACTGATGGTTCATTACCTCCACGCAATGGTGATGATACAGAAATACAATGTGTAGAGATAATTTTGTCAGACCGTGTTACACACACAGCAACTTCTTTGAAAATAAACCCACCATCCTTCTTCGTGAAGCCCTGTGCGTCCAGGAAGATGGTCGGCATGGTAATGGTTGACAAGACTGCTACTTGATTTTATGTCAGCTTATGCACGACACTTGTTAGAGGTACATATTCTACAACACGATCGTGCAAGATCAGGCAGTATGCAGCGGTGAAGGCAGGAAAATTCTCACTGCTATCAAACTCAACACGAATGTCTACAGGCCCCGTTTTAACAGACTCCACGTGTATTTCTACAACAGAAAAAAATTAAAATTTTAGTTGGTTACAGAAAAAAAAATTTAGTATCAAATAAAAATATATCTATAGTACTTACCCCTTGCAAAATCATTGTCGTTGATGCATGAAGTGGATATCACAGGCTCTACAGAAAAAAATAAAAAAATTAGTGGTTACAGAAAAAAAATCAAACAAGAATATTATCTACAGCAAGAAATATATATATACTACTTACCCCTTGCAAAATCATTGCCATTGAAGCAAGAAGTGGAGATCACAGGCTCTACAACAGAAAAAATTTTTTTTAGTGGTTACAGAAAAAATATCAAACAAGAATATTATCCACAGCAAGAAATATATAGTACTACTTACCCCTTGCAAAATCATTCTCATTCAAGCATGAAGTGGAGATCACTGCGCTAGCTGGCTCACTAACAGGCTCTAAAACAGAAAAAAAATTGTAGTATCAATCACACGCACGAGAAATAAAAAAAATTAATTACAGTCAAATACCTCCAGCAAAAATCGCAACACCAGCTCGGGAGTTGAGACAACTCGTGGCTCTACAATAGAAAAAAAATTATAGTATGAAACAAGTGAATATATACTACAAAAATATATTAATTTATTTCAGCAAACTTACCACTAGCTAATTCGTCTTCACTAAATAGTGACGATATCGCAGGTAGATCTGAAACAGAGAAGAAAAAAAATTAGTCTTAATTATAATAATTTAAACTAATACTACTAACAATAAGGAAATTAGCTTACTGTTTGCGAGGTATTCTTCTACATCAGCAGCAGATAGAACTGGGAGCTCTGTAAAAGAAAATTCATCTTTAGTATCACTGATACACACACAAACACACACATATAATTATTATTATTATAACTTATTACCTTCATAAGACTGCGACATTGTGGCGGACTACAATCGAACTAAGCGAGAAACACACACTGCGAGGTTCACAACGGTCACTGCTAGAAGCGCACACTGCGAGGTTCGCAACGGTACAGAGCAAGAGCTAGACACGGGCGCTCCTTTTATATCGTCGCATGGAGCATTTCACACCAGTGCTGGGAATAACTCCGAGCTTACACAAGAGATAGCGCTTGCACAACTGGTAGCCGACGCGAAGAGTCCACATTATCAACGCTTAATGGATAGCAAACATAGATAACTTTCTGTATGTGTGTTGAAACATTTCGCAACGGCTAATGGAGAGCAGGCCAGAACAGTGACAAATATTTGTAGGTTTCACCGAGACCAAAATGATGCATGCCACGCCAGCTAGTAGCCGGTCAAAGAACTAACGGTGGCTGCCATCTAGTAGCCACCAAATAAACTAACGGTCCTGCGCAAGCCCGCCCGCTGCTGCTCCCTAGCGGCCGGCCAAAGAACTAACGATCAGCCATCTTGTGACGTGAACGCTGATTGGTCCATTAGAATTTCCCGCCAACCGGATGTGAAGCCGCCATTTTGTGTCACGTGACCGGAAGTTGGGATTATAGAGAGTCGGCCTTGTCTTTCTACTGCGCCTGTATTTTATGACATGATAAAATATTCCTGGTATGGGTCAAATTAACGAATAAAAGGCCATACTGAAAACCTCTCCTAGTCAGTTGAGATCTGTCTGGAGTCGACTACAGTCGAACTGAAGCAAGGTAATTGGCAACTGACGGGTGCTTTCTAATCTTCTCATCCGAAAACAGGAAGTGTTATTTCTTCGTCCATCTATCGCATGTCGCATTACAACCGGGCGCGGAGTGAGGATAAAGTGAAAGGCGCTCGGCAGAGCATCCAAGGCCAATATGGCGGCGCCCATAGCTCGCATCAGTTGACTAGCATTTACATTATTACTTTTTCGAGCGATTGTATTTATTATGTATTCTGTACTCTAATACATAGGCCTAGATTGAAATCAAAATTTATAGTTGGATATCTTTTTTACTATTGATTTCCCATTTTCAAATTATTAAGTTAAGATTAAGAACGCAATTTTAATACCCTAAATCGAATAATTTTCCGAAAATTTTCAGTTAAATGCTTAAAAAAGTTTCACTTGCTTCGTGGTTTAATAAAACCACACAGTTTTTTACGCATTCTACCAGTCTCAAACAAGTGGATCCGTGGTCGCAGTTGCGTTGCGGTCTTCATTCGAATAAAACCACGAGTGTTCGGGGCTTATTTTTTTCAAAGAAAACATGAGTGGTAAAGAATTTAATTTAAAATTCGTTGAAGAAGTATGAAGTATTTTCCAGCTATAAACTTCCAGGACATTCAAGAAAAAAAGTTCCTTAAATGTGGATGGACCCAATGCTTCCTCTGTACCCTGTGGTATTGATAATAATTGACAATGTCTTCCTCGTCTGAATCTGAAATAGAAAAATTCTACAAATTCCGCACTGTCTATTGGAAATTGAATGAAACTGATCTACAACCAGACTATCCGTGAGTGGACAGAAGTTTCGTTTAGGTTGTAAACTAGTTGCGAACTCAACCAATTTGCAACTGTTGTCAAACAGTCGCGCCGTGTGCGCTGGGCCTTAGTTTGTATTTTGAGTTTTGAGGTTTTATATGGCTGAATATCTTCGACAAATTTATTTGATAACCGTTCTTACAATCAATTTTCGTTATAAACTTGCTTCAGCCCGTCAAAGACGGCGTGTATAACGCGGATTTCTGACTAATAACTACAAAAAAGCAAATAAAAATACTGATGCATGTATCAGCGTGTAATAATCGTGACTCCTCCATATACTTTATGACTTCGTTACGTGATTTTCTGTGAATATCTCTTCTGGTATTGGGAATCGTCAGTAAATGTATGTTTTCTTATTGTACTAGCTGATGCCCACGACTACGTTCGTGTTTGTAAAAAAATTTTATTGACAGCTACTTACATGTAACCACCATAGTGCACGAAGGCAGACTCGAGGCTAATACCACACACAAACAACAGTGATCTGCGCAGGGTATTTGTGACTGCAAAGTGAAATATAGGGACACACATGCCTTTGGCCGAAAAATGAAAACGCCCTCCGTCGACCAATTTCAACCATCATATCTCCCACACCCCCATAGCTACCGACATCTAACCACCATAGTGCCCGATGAGAGACTCTGTGCTATTACCACACACAAACACTAGTGGTTTGCATTATATAGTTGTGGCAGCAAGGTGAAATATACGGACTAGGGATTGCAATCCAGCAAAGCGGGATCCCGCATCATTAGTCTGGCGGATCCCGCACAAAATTAAACGGATCCGCAAATCAGCAAAATGCGGATAAAACGCGTGGCAGTGCGTGACTCGCTTCCCCACTCGGTTTCTATGGGATGTATTGCACTGTTTGCCTATACCCTTCCAGTTGGCATTTGGCGCGTGTGAACAAACGTTTGTTTTTGTCAACCTTCGTCATTCGTAAGTAAATAGATACACATTTACGTATTCATTTCGAGTACACATTTCTGTAATTTGAGTTATGTTGCGTATTTAGAACGATTTTCTAACTATGTAATTATTTTTTATGTGTTGCAAACGTTATCTGAACTACAATGTTACCGCTTTTTATTCACGGTTTCATTATTCCCAATTTCCGTATTTGCAGATACAGTTATTGTGACAATTTCCTTTTTTGCGGCTGAAAATTTGAGTATTCGTTGACAGGAAACTAATGTTATCGTAATTTTAATCACATACCGTAACTATTTATTTAGCAGCTATCAAAAGGCAATTGTATATCCTTTGACTTATTTGCTGTTTTGGCCGCTGGCTCAATGCGTTTCTTTGACAAAAGCCGCCTGTTTACATGTGCCGCTCAGGCTATAGATTAATACCTCTTCTCCGTGTTATTATTTCGACTAAAGGCAAAAAAAGTTATAATGAAGTTTTCACGGGTGTATCGACGAATTGTGTTGTAGAAACAACATACTTCGATGGCTGCCTCCGCCATCTCCCTCACCAGTGAAATTCGTGTTTTTACAATGAAATCCGGAGATACAACCTATGAAAACTTCACTGCAATCATTCGCCGAGAAAGTCTCCATTCTTACTAAAAAGTAATAATTTCCACTCTTAAAACGTCATTTCGCCACATATGTAAAATTGAAATACTTGACAGTTTAAGTGTTGGTGAGTAGTTTCCTTTAATAACATTGAATCAACTGTAAGATCAATCAAGGAATCAGGAGATATAATAATGAATCGCACAGAAACAATTTTTGTAAATAAAATAAAATAAAAGCCATGTCTACACTTTACAGAGTATATTCACTTCACTTTGTGAAATGGAATGCTTTCTCTCGGTGTTACGGAACGTTTATTTAGGGGGGGGGGAAACTCTGGTAACTTGGCCAATAAGCAAACCATGTTTTTAAATTCATGTGATGTATTGTAAGGCACATAATATGACCTTACACTGAATATTTTCCATTTTTTATTATTTATTTAAAAATTGGTTTAGATTAAAAAACAAAAATGTAAAACCTCTAAATGTACTTAAGACATACTAAAAAGTTTTAATATCATTTTTGATATGTGATGTTGCAACTAAGGACTCAGTGGGAAGCATGTGGGAGCATGGTTATAAAGTGCAAACCTTGTTCAAACATTTATACAAGAATCATGGTCAACGATTAAACTGATACAGAATATCACAAATAATATAATACATAAGAAAGCTTCGATCTTGCAGATTATGATCTTAATAAATCCTGTACCAATACAATTATATGTTAATGCGATGACAAGCTTGTTAAGCCATGAGAATATCCCTAATCTCCACTTGTATTAAACATCCAAACAGAAAATCCTTACGTGATTGGAAACGTAATATAACAGGGCAGGCTCTTACCCATATAACAAATTTACAGCTAGTACAAAACACAAATTTGTACACAGGAGGCAAAATACAGCAATTATGTCAAACAAACAGGAATCAGTTTACCTTAGCGTCCTTCAGTTTAACCTTATGAATCAAGTTCTTATCAAAAGGTTAGGTTCTGACACATTATAGTGTGTATACGCCGGCGCATAAGTCGTTACCACCCACACACACTGATAAGGTGGCGGGAACGATTAGCACCACATATCGAGGAATTTTGTCCATTCCCGTAACAAAATTATTAAACACAATTAACAAGAATGCAATAAGCGACGCACTTTGTAGTTGGGATCATCAGATATTCTACCTTAAATACCCGACAGTGATAGAAAATGGCAATTTATCACCTCGAAACCACCGCCAGCCCCGCCCGCTGCCGTGCTCCCCAATCGGCGGAAAACCGCTCACGAACATAGAGCGCAGCGGAGGAATTCCCTCGATTAATGCGAGCGAGGAACGGTCTCGGTCGGGGTCACAAATCCACATCATGCGGTACTTCCAGGCCGCCTGGTCAAATTACAAGTCCTCGCTTATACCAGCAGACCTCTAACGTCGCAGTCAATTAGGGAAAATATTAGGCCCAGCGAAGCAATCGGCTGCTGCCGACCGACTGACTTCCCCGTTTCGTGTCCCCGAAAATCCACTCCATAAGCTGGTAGAGGGCACTACCAGAGCCACAGCCCGCTCTCACGGGTAGAGATGGGCAGGTCCGAGATTTTAAAGGAGTCGGGTCCGGATGTACATCCAGCGCTGCGGACCTGCATCCAGGTTCCATGTCCGCGGACCTGTATGGGTCCGGCTCTACAATCGGGCGGGCGGAGTGAATGGCGGAACTGGATCTGTTCGGACCTACATCCAGTTACGTGTCCGGCGGAGTTGTATGGGTCCGGTTCTACAATCGAGCGCGCGGAGTGTATGGCGGAACTGGATGTGTATGGACCTACATCCAAATACGTGTCCGGCGGACCTGTATGGGTCCGAACCTACAATCGAGCGTATGGTGGATACAAATCCTACCAAGGAGAACTGCAGTATGAGTTATATCGTGTTCATCCATTAATTTATGAAATGAAAGAATATTAATTCTGATAATTTTGTTTTATTTTTGTCTGAAACTCACAATTGTACGTAATATTAGAAAATCACAGCATAATCAGACTTGATAATGATAAAAGTAAAGTAAAATTTCTGTGGGCTTCTATAAGAATAAAATGAAATCATTTCTTAATAATGTTTAAGTACTACTAAAAAAAATCGAAAGTCTTTGTTAACTGTTAGTTTTTTTACTAAAAATGAAATTATTCAAGACTCAACATCTTGAGATAAATATTGCCTTTCCATAATATACCAGCTTAAGAAACAGTTTATTATAAATGAACAAAAAACAAAATTGCAAGTATAACTTATTTTAAACAGTGAGCGAGAAATTATGTGAGATTTGTTCTTATATTATGTATAGTGTTTTGCTCTGTATACTATGTGAAACTATTTTGATTGAGTGAATAAAACGTTGACGTGAGTGCTAAATCGAGTGCGATACAATGCATTTTAATCAAACAGTAATATTTATGTTTAGCCAGCTACCATAACGTGTTTTTGGTGCTTTCAAAATCTTTATTTTATTTTGTGCAATTTCAGAAACTTTTAATTTATTTGTAATTTTATTTAATATTATTTCCAATTTATCTGAACGTATTTTTAAGCAAGATTTAATTCTTAGTAATAATAACCGATTGTTTGAGCCATTGTTAGACGTTCTAGAAACGGCTGGATTATAAAATGTTTCTGTAAAAGCGGCCAGCATAGTAGCTCGCAATAATGTCACATAATCATTTATATATATTACTAGCTGTTACCCGCGACTTCGTACGCGTGGATTTAGAATTTGATTGTTAGAATTGGATATACAAAGCTGAAAATTATCTAAGATGTCCCAAACAACACTGAGTCGGCATAATATGACGGGAACGCCATCGATATACCATTCTACCTTCGAACCTGTCTCATGACTAAAACTGTTATTCATATCGGAAAAAGTATCCTATTTCGTTCCCAAATATACAAAGTATTTCCTTGTCATCGGTATACACATATATTCATCAAAACGTAAAAAAAAAGATTGAGACTCACTTTCGCATACACAATATTATTAGTTTAGATCACACAAAAACTACCTGTGGAACCAGTATACCGTGAATAAAGTTAACGCTTTCTACCGCCAAAGATTTGCCAGAACATGGTATCCTTACTATAAAATCCTAGACTTGGCTCGAACTATGAAAAACAATTCATAAAATATTTGTACCCAATGGGATTAGATCCCGTAGCAACGCTGGAGGATTAATAAGAAGCAAACTCGTTACCACTACGCAATCCTAACAATCCTTAAACAAGTTTCGCATTACAAATATAGATATATATTATGCGTTTGTCTTTCACAGTTGAGATAGTTTTCATAATTTAATGACAATATGTTCTTATTTATACATAATATAGTATCCCATCTCGATCCTAATGTCAAACAGCATCTTCCCGTCAAATTTCATGACGATCGGAGTAGCCGTTTAGCCCAAGGAACGTAACAAACAGACAAAGACAGACCGAATTACTTTCGCATTTATAATATTAGTATAGATATGTATAATGTTCCTTGGAAACTCTACGAACCATTTTTCTGCAATAAAGAGATGTTAAATGTATTATCTGATTTGTCCTTAAGCCATCAGAATTCAGAAAGTTAAAAATTCTAGAGACTTTGTGATCAATCAAACTGAACGTTAAAAGTTTAATAATACTACAACGCATTAAAATTACAAGTTAAATTATAAGTCCATTCTTATTTAGCATGTAAAACACTCCTTACCTTAGAAGCATGAACCCGACCAATAAAAAAGTACTACCGGGTTTTAGCTACCCATTGACATTTAATAGTTATTTTAATTATCTACTAGTAGTCAGACATTAAGAAATAGTTTTTCATTTATAATCTCATCTTTAAACAGAACTGTAATCCAATCGTACAACAAATGACATTAAACTCTTAAGAACATAGATTTCAAATCGGAACTGTAATGAAAAACTGCGTTCCAACTCCGCGTTGCAGGTCCGGCCGTGGTTCAACCTCCGGCCACGCGAGCACTGTGGCGCTGTTACAGGTCCGACTGGAAGCAAATCCGACAAGCTCTCGGATGTACATCCATCCCTCGCGCAAGTGATACAGGTCCGCGGAACTGCATCCATCCGGACCTACCCATCTCTACTCACGGGTGAAACTCGCACGCGGGCTCTGCAGGAACCAGCATCAGAAGACAATCGAGGGCGGGGAAAATAAACAATGCGAGCCGAGCACGGCTCAATTTTGCCAATTAAAATATTGTTAACTATTAATTTTTATCATTTAACTTTAAAATTGATTTATTAATGTAATTATTATTTAATTTATTAACGTTTTAAGTAACTATGTTTTAAATATAAGCGTTAAAAAACTGTTTGCGCCAATCCCGCATGGGTCCAGCGGGATCCCGCGAGATTGAAAACACTGCGGGATTGCAATCCTTAATATGGACTCATATGCCTTTGGTCGAAATACAAAAATATCTATGATCCACCACGTTCAGCCACCATATCTCCCATACAGTTACTGAAATTCGGCCAACGTTGTGCATGATCGGTGAATGTATGTTACTAACACACACAGACATTAGTGATCTGCACAGGTAACTTTTGGCTGAAAAGTGATACCTAGGGACACACACGTCTTTGGTCGAATTGCAAAAATGCCCCAGGTCGACCACTTCAACAACCATTCTCCTACTACCCCATAACTACCGATATGCTACCTTAATGCACAATGGGAGACTGGATACTAATACCAGTAATACCACACACAAACATCAATGGTGTACGCTATGTAGTTGTGGCAGGAAAGAGAAGTATAGAGGCACACAATTCTATGTTCGAAATATGAAAATGCCCTGCATCGACCACCTTTAGCCGCCATATCTCCCACACCCCCACAGCTAACGGCATTCGGCCAACGTTGTGCACGATAGGAAACTCCATGCTACTTCCACATACAAACACCAGTGATCTGTGCTAGGTAGTGGCGGTTGAAAAGTGAAATATAGGGAAATAAATACACGTCTATTTTTATATTATTATAATAATTACGTACAGTACAAATATATATATATATATATATATATATATATATAATCAGGTGGACGTTGTTGTTTGCACATCTAACACTGCCTGGTGCCTCACTTCTTGTAAATATAAGGTTAACCGCCGAAATATTGTGTCACTTTTGTTTGTCTTTTTTGTGTTCGTCTTACCCAGCCGCCGTCATCTGCGGTAATTGTCAGATCTCGTTTGCCTATCCTTCATATATATATATATTTGTGTGTGTGTGTGTGTATCTGTTTGTGTGTGTACACTTAACTCACAGAGATATATTGTGATAATCCTCACATGCCGGTCTGGAACAACACTTTATAAACTTTTGCAGAACTGTTGGGGATTGAGATACTGAATTTTATAGCACTAGAAATACCTGACGAGATTGTACAATATTCATCTTGTTACTGGCCATTTTTCCGCACTTGTTGAGTAATAAATTTTTTAAATAAATCTCACGTTCTCCAAAGGTGTATGAAATGATATCCCACGGTTGCAGTGTATGTATAAGTGTGTTTAAAAGATTTGTACATGTAAAAAATATATTTACATCCACTGATAATGTCCCATACCATAAGTGCGTAACGCGTCTGGAGAATAATAAATAACATTCACCACGACAGTTGTTTATACTTTATAGACGGAGCTTTATTTATAAAATTTATTTTAGTACTAAAAAAATTTAAGCTTCAACATTTTAAGTGCGCATGTGCAGAACGTTAAACGTCCACGTCCAAAACATTATGGCGCTTGCGCACTTAACGCGAATCTAGTAACGCTGACAGGTTTCTCCCTGCCGCTCCCAAAGAAGTTTCACTTCAAATATATATATATATATACACTAGCTGACCCGGCAATGCTTCTCTATTGCTGGACTTGAGTAGGCACATAGATTAAATGAAAAAACATTTAGATATAAATTTTAAACTGCTGTTTCATTCATTTTCAGTTGGAAAGGGTGAGAGGGGATGCGCTTTGGAAAACATATGCAGGCAGTATTTTTCTGTTTGTTTCAAAGTATAGGTGTGCAAATTCCCTTGAGGAATCGCGATCTCCAGTAATCCCCTACTAACTTAACCTAACTTCACATCACCATCAAAACATCGCAAATTACAATTTGATTATGAATTCTTGTAGAACTCGACTAAATAAATCGAAAATAAAGAATATAATTTTTGATATATCGCTTTGTTTTCGAGTTTTAGCATGTTAAAAATCAGTTATAGGTAGTCTATTACTCCATGTACTTTTGGTGACGTTTCTTCTGGCCCAGGCCGTATTTCAACCATAATAACATTCAATAGGAGAAAGTAAAACATGTATAGGTAATTACCACCGCGAATATATAGTGGTATTGGGAATTTTTATTCAGGTCCAGGCAGGATCTCACCCTAACCTCCTCACTTTTGACATACAATATGTCGAGAACTAAGCTAGATATCAAGAAAATGTATCATTTGTTTTTGATTTGTCTCGTCGAGTTACATTATGGGGAAGAGGGGTGGGTTTTTAAATATTTGTTTTTTGACAGGAATCATTTTCGACATCCCCTCGACAATTCACCATAGCTTCGCCGTAATCGGACGAACGGTTTGCGGGTTTGTTTAAATCAGGGGTCTCCAAACTTTTCAGCCTTAGGGCCATACTGATTACTCCAGTAAGTTCCGAGGGCCAAAAAACCAACATAAAATTAGAAAACTTCAGTAAACTAAACTTAATTTGCTAGAGCTAAAAAAAAAAAAAAAAAAAAATGTCTACAATTCGCGCTAGGGTGGGACCTTAAAAAAAAAAAAAAAAAAAAAGGTCTCAAAAAGTTAAAAAGTTTAGCTCTCCGCGGGCCGGACAAAATCTGTCCGCGGGCCGGATGTGGCCCGCGGGCCGTAGTTTGGAGACCCCTGGTTTAAATTATGGGGTGTTATGGGGAAGAGGGGGTAATTAAGGTGGTGGAAAGAGAGGAGAAGGATTGGGTTTTTGTGAAATTAATGTGTACAGTATTTCTCTCTCTTTTTTAAAGTATAAGTGTACAAATTCTTATATAAATCGGATAAAAAATTTGGTTTGCCTAAATTATGGGGTAAAAACGTAATGGGGGTGGAAAGGGGGAGAGGGGATGAATATTCGGAAACCATATGTTGGCAGTATTTTTCTGTTTGTTTTAAAGTATAAGTGTACAAATTCTTATCTAAATCGGATAAAAAATGTGGTTTTGCCTAAATTATGGGGTGTTATGGAGAATAGGGGGTGACTTTTTGGAATTTTTTTTTCACAGTAACCTTCGCAGACGCACACTCGAAAACTCTCCAAAGTTTCATTGCAATCTGATAAAGGGTATAGGAATGCATAGAAGACGAACAAACCCACAAACAAACATTGATTTTTATATATATCACTAGCTGACCCGGCAATGCTTCACTATTGCTGGACTTGAGTAGTCACATAGATTAAATGAAAAAATATTTACATCTAAATTTTAAACTGCTGTTTCATTCATTTTCAGTTGGAAAGGGTGAGAGAGGATGCGCTTTGGAAAACATATGTAGGCAGTATTTTACTGTTTGCTTTAAAGTATAAGCGTACAAATTCTTATCTAAATCGCATAAAAAATGTGCTTTGCCTAAATTATAGGGTGAAAACGTAATTGGGTTGGAAAGGGGGAGAGGGGATGAATATTCGGAAACCATACGTAGGCAATACTTTTCTGTTTGTTTTAAAGTATAAGTGCACAAATTGTTATCTAAATCGGATAAAAAATGTGGTTTGCCTAAATTATGGGGTAAAAAACGTAATGGGGATGGAAAGGGGGAGAGGGGATGAATATTCGGAAACCATATGTAGGCACTATTTTTCTGTTTGTTTTAAAGTATAAGTGAACAAATTCTTATCTAAATCGGATAAAAAATGTGCTTTGCCTAAATAATGGGGTGAAAATGTAATGGAGTTGGAAAGGGGGAGAGGGGATGAATATTTGGAAACCATACGTAGGCGGTATTTTTCTGTTTGTTTTAAAGTATAAGTGTACAAATTCTTATCTAAATCTGATAAAAAATGTGGTTTGCCTAAATTATAGGGTAAAAATTTAATGGGGTTGGAAAGGGGGAGAGGGGATGAATATTCGGAAACCATACGTAGGCAGTATTTTTCTGTTTGTTTGAAAGTATAAGTGTACAAATTGTTATCTAAATCGGATAAAAAATGTGGTATTGCCTAAATTATGGGGTGAAAAAATTATGGGGGTGGAAAGGGGGCGAGGGGATTAATATTCGGAAACCGTATGTAGGCAGTATTTTTATGTTTGTTTTAAAGTATAAGTGTACAAATTCTTATCTAAATCGGATAAAAAATGTGGTATTGCCTAAATTTTGGGATGAAAAAATTATGGGGGTAGAAAGGGGGTGAGGGGATTAATATTCGGAAACCGTATGTAGGCAGTATTATTATGTTTGTTTTAAAGTATAAGTGTACAAATTCCTATCTAAATCGGATAAAAAATGTGTTTTTGCCTAAATTATGGGGTAAAACGTAATGGGCTTGGAAACGGGGAGAGGGGATGAATATTCGGAAACCATACTTAGGCAGTATTTTTCTGTTAGTTTTAAAGTATAAGTGTACAAATTCTTATCTAAAACGGATAAAAAATGTGGTTTCCCCAAATTTTGAGGTAAAAACGTAATGGGGGTGGAAAGGGGGAGAGGGGATGAATATTCGGAAACCATACGTAGGCTGTATTTTTCTGTTTGTTTTAAAGTATAAGTGTACAAATTCTTATCTAAATCGGATAAGAAATGTGGTTTGCCTAAATTATGGGGTAAAAACATAATGGGGTTGGAAAGGGGGAGAGGGGATGAATATTCGGAAACCATACGTAGGCTGTATTTTTCTGTTTGTTTTAAAGTATAAGTGTACAAATTCTTATCTAAATCGGATAAGAAATGTGGTTTGCCTAAATTATGGGGTGAAAACGTAATGGGGGTGGAAAGGGGGAGAGGGGATGAATATTCGGAAACCATACGTAGGCTGTATTTTTCTGTTTGTTTTAAAGTATAAGTGTACAAATTCTTATCTAAATCCGATAAAAAATGTGGTTTGCCTAAATTATGGGGTGAAAACGTAATGGGGTTGGAAAGGGGGAGAGGGGATGAATATTCGGGAACCATACGTAAGCAGTATTTTTCTGTTTGTTTTAAAGTAAAAGTGTACAAATTCTTATCTAAATCGGATAAAAAATGTGGTTTGCCTAAATTATGGGGTGAAAACGTAATGGGGTTGGAAAGGGGGAGAGGGGATGATTATTCGGGAACCATATGTTGGCAGTATTTTTCTGTTTGTTTTAAAGTATAAGTGTACAAATTTCTATCTAAATCGGATAAAAAATGTGGTATTGCCTAAAGTATGGGGGTGGATATGGGGCGAGGGGATTAATATTCGGAAACCGTATGTAGGCAGTATTTTTATGTTTGTTTTAAAGTATAAGTGTACAAATTCCTATCTAAATCGGATAAAAAATGTGGTATTGCCTAAATTTTGGGATGAAAAAATTATGGGGGTAGAAAGGGGGTGAGGGGATTAATATTCGGAAACCGTATGTAGGCAGTATTATTATGTTTGTTTTAAAGTATAAGTGTACAAATTCCTATCTAAATGGGATAAAAAATGTGTTTTGCCTAAATTATGGGGTAAAACGTAATGGGGTTGGAAACGGGGAGAGGGGATGAATATTCGGAAACCATACTTAAGCAGTATTTTTCTGTTAGTTTTAAAGTATAAGTGTACAAATTCTTATCTAAAACGGATAAAAAATGTGGTTTCCCCAAATTTTGAGGTAAAAACGTAATGGGGTTGGAAAGGGGGAGAGGGGATGAATATTCGGAAACCATACGTAGGCTGTATTTTTCTGTTTGTTTTAAAGTATAAGTGTACAAATTCTTATCTAAATCGGATAAGAAATGTGGTTTGCCTAAATTATGGGGTGAAAACGTAATGGGGGTGGAAAGGGGGAGAGGGGATGAATATTCGGAAACCATACGTAGGCTGTATTTTTCTGTTTGTTTTAAAGTATAAGTGTACAAATTCTTATCTAAATCGGATAAGAAATGTGGTTTGCCTAAATTATGGGTTGAAAACGTAATGGGGGTGGAAAGGGGGAGAGGGGATGAATTTTCGGAAACCATACGTAGGCTGTATTTTTCTGTTTGTTTTAAAGTATAAGTGTACAAATTCTTATCTAAATCCGATAAAAAATGTGGTTTGCCTAAATTATGGGGTGAAAACGTAATGGGGTTGGAAAGGGGGAGAGGGGATGAATATTCGGGAACCATACGTAGGCAGTATTTTTCTGTTTGTTTTAAAGTAAAAGTGTACAAATTCTTATCTAAATCGGATAAAAAATGTGGTTTGCCTAAATTATGGGGTGAAAACGTAATGGGGTTGGAAAGGGGGAGAGGGGATGATTATTCGGGAACCGTATGTAGGCAGTATTTTTATGTTTGTTTTAAAGTATAAGTGTACAAATTCCTATCTAAATCGGATAAAGAATGTGGTTTTGCCTAAACTATGGGGTGTTATGGGGAATAGGGGGCGACTTTTTGGAATTTTTTTTTCGCAGGAACCTTCGCATGCGCACACTCGAAAACTCTCCAAAGTTTCATTGCAATCTGATAAATGGTACAGGAACGCATAGAAGACGAACATACAAACAAACAAACATTGATTTTTATATATAAGATAATGTTTACCATGATTTCATATCTTGATGTACGGGTGTCACCTCCAAACGTATGACACGCGGTGTAGACCTACCCCACCCGCCCCTTCCTAGCTACGCCACTCAGTTGGTGGCGTGAGTTGGGTATACTGTATGTGTGGTTCGAGAACGGCTATTAGTATTGCAGTCATATTTACGATGTATCGCAGTCATCTTCCATTTCTATTTTTCCAAGGAAGGATTCTGATTTTTGAGTGTGATAAACTGATAAAATTAGGAAAAGTCACATAAAGAGCTGCAGCAGGAGCCACTTAGAGATTCGTCTTGTATTAGCACGAGTAATGAAATGACCGTGAAGAGAATCGATTGAACAGCCGAACGTTCTCGTCAGGTAGTGTAGAGCAGACTTGATATTGAAAGCACGCCATACCTCCCAACCCGCTCGATTAGTTCGACTAACCGACGCTAGGTTTCTCTCACTGTTCGTCTCTGCTTGTCAGCTCGCTTGAGGTCTGCGGGCAGTAGCCACGAGGTTTTCGTTCTGTATGTGGTACAAATTGTAGTATCAGTGCGCTAAAGGTTTAGTGGCTGACAGATCAGTGGTTTAGTATAATAAATAAATGCGTTTTAACTACTATTGTGTACACTACTAGGAGTGAAGGATAAGAAGAGAGGCACAAAGTGAAGAAACGTATGTAGAAATCTTAATTTAAATTTAATTTCAGCGCAACGTAACTTTAAATTCAGCTTCTTCTATTTCGGCATGTCGCTGTTTGTAGTCCATGAATCTTTTAATTATTATTGATTTCGCTTCTGTGATGATAGTAGTTGGAACTCAAAATTAATATTGTATATAAGTCATTGCATAAATATAATCTGCAGTCGGAGAAATTTGACCCTTTTTTTTCTGTTTTAAGGCATCTACGGTAACGACTGTGTTTTAGTATTCAGCCAACCCCGTAAATACAAAGCAACTTTAGTTTAAATTGGTATCAAAGAGTGTCTGTGTATATTTCGAAATAATCAGAAAAGTGTCTAAGCATCAAGGCCCTAATAAGTATTTATGAAACCCTAATCCTCCTTCCTTATAGACTTAGCTATCAATAATAGAGAAGTTTGATGATCAGAAGTTAGGGACAATTCTCCAGTTATTTAGGTAATGAATTTACGGTTAGTAATAAAACAATGATTCTCATACGGTCAATCCAACAAGTTTCACGGATTCTTTTTCTTTCCTGGAGTGAACTGAATTTTCGTAAACATTTTGCGTGTCTGATATAATTTCGATTGTTTTGCTTCATCCAGAAGGTTAAGAGACCTGTAGTAGATGAAATGCGAAAATGTTTAAGCTCGTGCCTTGTATACAGCACCGGGCGACAACATCGGGGTCGGAAAATTCATGTGGTGGTGGTGTTTTGTTATTTTATTTTATGTTTTGTTAAAAATAGCTAAAGAGCTTACAATCCAATGTGCAGTGGATGTCGTCAGCACTTCTATACATTAAGTAAATTACCCACAGAAAACAGATACCGTACACGTACTGTGTAAGGCTATTAACGAATATAAGCTATAATACCAGCTTTCCAAAAGCAAAAATGTTATTTAATAAATGCGAGGATATGACTGCGTTGAGGCCTGCCGCTAGCTGTTTGAGCGCCCGCGTGCAATACCGATTATGCCGCCCCATGTCTAACTACAGTCAGAGATGGATCTAGGAAATTTCCGAACCGGGTCTAAAAACTGTGAGATTGCCGCACCCATTGTTGCAACTGTTAAGCTAAAAAAAAAAAAAAAAAAGGGGGTCGCCCCCTACATAATACACTCCAAATTTTCGTCGCGGTGACAATGGAGTGGCAACTACCGCGGGGCGGCGACACTCGTTTGCCGCCCACGTGCGGTGCACGCCTTGCACGCCCGCTTACGGCGGGCCTGACTGCGTTGGTACTATTCACTGAATACGTTACTAATCGGCATTATAGTGAACGGCGTTCCTTTAAGGATTAAAGTAATTATCGTTTAAGGGTCTTATTATTTATTAGGTTACTGTTCAAAGCACGGCTAGTAGAAAAATTTCTCCTTCCGGACTGAATATAAGATTAACAGCTTCCTTGACTTTTACTCTTCAAGCAAAAGTGTACCGAGAAGCCGAGAAATAGGTAACGAACGTGTAAAGCCTGGTTCAGATCTACGGGTACCGTACGCGACAGACACGGTTTAGCAAAGACCAAAAAATATGGTTGCATTTATTAGCTATAAGCAGAGGCGGCCCTATCAAGTTTTTCATGTGGTGCGAGATCCATTGTGGCGCCTCGACTGTGCAATCGCTTATTCGTGTTTGAGGTGTCCATATAGACAGTGTGAAGATAACATTCGTTTTTTATATACCACTAAAATTATAAATGTAGAAGTTTGTTCTGTGGAATTCGAATGCGAATACGTATATGATTGCATTATGAATTCCAATCGAGCAAAGCCAAGGGCAGAAAACAGTCTTTATATATTAGAACTTCAGAAAGGTTAGTGTATAGGATAGCAATGGTATGAATGAGAAACAACAACAATGAAAAAGAACACTATACCTTTAAAAAAGGTTAATTTAAACTAGTATAGCGTATGCAATTCCCCATCACCTGTACGTCAAATTTACATATTTTTTAAGAAAAATGTTTAAAACAAACAAATGAGGAATAAAATCATAACTAAATGGCCTGGATTACCAACTTCCTCGTTTTTGTCCTTTGGCAATATCATTTTCTATAGAAAAAATTGTAAGATCTGAAATACTATGTAGAGTCCGAGTTTACCGTAAATACGTTTTAATAAATTTTAAGTTACTGAAACTTCGGTCTCCTTTAGCGACAATTACAGGTGTCGTTAGCAAAATTCCAAGTGATGTCCTCACATTCGGAAATATATCGTAAAAAATCGAAATAAAGAGTAAGTGCGATGTCGAAGGAGTTTACGGTGGGAAGACCTGAAACACCGAAGCCGTTGCTCTCGACAGAAGCTAACTGAAAAATTCAGGACTGACTTGTTTCTGAATGACGGCAAACAAATATTATACAGTACCAGCAACATTCATATCTAGGAATGACCGCGAAAATAAGAGAAATCAGGGCCAAAACAGATTTATTTCTACTCATTTTTTCCACGAGCGATTAGAGAATGGAATTTGGATGTTTCCTTAAAAAAAGCCCATGGACGCCTCCTGCCATATCCCGTATATCCCTTCCTATGGTCAAATGGTTACACATTAGGATTGGTGCAATGCACCCTCCGCCACCCAATTTTAGTGACTCGCGGAGTAGTAGTAATATCCTGACAACCATTTGTTTAATAAGTTGAACTTTTATTGATTCTGCCGAGTAAAGCCCTACCAACAATAGTTTCCGCTAGAAAGTTCCTCAGTCAATTCACAACCCGCCCGATATGTCACATTTTTCTCCATTCATTAAACTCATTTCTGAATCTGTACAGGATTATTCCAATTATTACAATTCGGAAATTGTTTTTATAATGTGTAAGAACAACACTGTATCATTAAATTTAGATAGTTGTGAAAAATTGAGTGACCTACGCCTTCTTACTTGTACCGATAAGATGCTAAATCACGTTCACTGTGAACAGTTCTTCGGAATCTGTTGCTATCTCATCTACAGCCTCGTACTCAAAAAATCTCTTCTTCCTTTGGTATCTGACTGGCTTAATAATGGGTATGTACCAGTCCGAGAAGCAATTTCTCTAGGTATTGATCAGAGCAGGCGAATAACACCGGTAATCTCTCTCAAATTCCGAGATCTTTCACAGCATTGTGAAGGGTTTCATGAACCCCCTTTCATTCTGGATAGCCTTGCTTACAATAATACTTGAATCATTGTATTATTCCAAATCACCATTGTAACTATAAACTCAAGTTGCTCCATGATCTGGCTCAGGGACAAGGCCTCTGTTGATGCAAGTGAAAAATTCGTTTCCAGAAGGGCGTCACGAATTGAAGAATAGTTGATAAACTGATAAGGATCTGCAGCGAGGCTAAAAACTCTATTCTCCGAATGAATTTTGCAAATTTTTTTTGGCGATAGTCCTTCTAAGTTCTTGAATACCACTTCCCATCGCTTTGTTGATTGAGAGAATGGAACAAATATTCTTTAAAGAAATCCGGACAAAGAAACCGATCTAATTGATGTTTTGGTGGTACCTGCTATAACCAAATTTGATGACAGCTAAATGAATTAAAAAAATGCTTGAGAGGATATTGGTTCAGAATTCTGCTTTGATATCTTTGTTTCCTCCTACCATATTGGATCCATTGTCATATCTTTGGCCTCGAAAATCGTTAATATCCAAATCGAACTTTTGCAAAGTATCATTAATATACACACCAGTGAGTACAGCTCTCAGGTCCCGAATAGACACTTAGCGGATTATAAGCAACGAAACACTCACCTCATCATTACTGTCAACTGTCAACAAAGGTAATGTTAAAGATAATTGTTCGACGCGACTGACAACAGGAGTTCAGTTCAGTATGATGGAAAAGTATTCAGTTGACTTAACTACAGTCAAAATTTAATTAAGAACTTCAATCGTTTTAAATACATTTTCCAAAATAATAGATATTAGTCTCCCAAGCCCGCCGTAAGCAGGCGTGCAAGGCATGCACCGCACGCGGGCGGCACGTCCAGGGGGGCGGCAAATCGAGTGATCGGTTTGTCGCCGCCCCGATAGTTGCCACTCGATTGTCGAAATAGAGCGTGGCAAATTTATGTAGCGGCGACCTCTTTTTTTTTTCTTTTTTTTTTTTTTTTTTTTTTTTTTTTTTAAACCTTAACTGTTGCTTTAGGCGGCGACGAAACTAGGGGTGGTGGCAACGTGGGGGCAGCAATTTCATGTCCCGGTTCGTGGAAAATTCCTAGGTACACCAATGGCTTGCAGTTAGACAGGGTGCGGCATAAGCGGTATTGCACAAGGGCTAGCAGCGGGACTGGAGTCTACTTATTAGCAATAAGGCGGAGGTGCTCCATCATCACAGTGTCATATTTTCCTAGCAGTTGAGATATATCCATTTAATTACCATTATTAGAAGTATTTAGTGTTTCAGATCCAAAGCTTCCCCTGAACAATAATTATTGCATGTTAAAAAGAATATTTTGGACATCATTCATTCCAGGATAGCAAACATACCGTGATTTTTCGTCTTCAATCTGCACAGGATAGGAAGGGATAGAGGATTTCATCAAACCAGTCGAAAGACTGACGACAGCAAAAAAAAAAAAAAAAAAAAAAAAAAAAAAAAAAAAAAAAAAAAAAAAAAAAAAAAAACTGCATTTACAAAAGCTTGTCTATTATATGAAATTCTTCAGTCTAATCAACGCTTCTGTCCAACTCAGCATGCTGTGTTGGCAATTTGAAGAAGTTTCGTGAGTTTGGAGATGCTCTGTTAAGTAGCTCCAGTCATCAAATTCTTCTTTTCCCAAATAAGAGTGAGTCCTTCTGTTGAATAAACAAGAGTAAAAATAATATACTTTATGTGCAGATTTAGAGTAAAAAAGCCATCTTCTTTTACAAGTTTCTCCATTTGATATTACTCTTTGAAAATGCGTTTTTGAGAAATGACGTCCATGATTTTTTGTTTGCTCGAATAATTATTTTATCTCTGATTGCAGGGTCAATGAGCAACCATTTTGAAATATCATCATAGTTTGCGACGGTGGTGGTATGTTTTGTATACCCCATTTTGAAGTGCAGACGACGTTGTGGCCATAGCAAAATCTTTTTGTACATTCTGATCTTTATCATTATGATTATGAGCCTCGTCTGAAGAACTTATATAAAATAAGTTTTCTTCCGTCACATGTTGAACTAGTTCTGATGACGATTCAGATGACATCACAACTCTAAGAAATTTTGCAAGCAATTTTGAAGCTTCCTCAGTTAAAAAAAAAAATGGGTAGTGACATGTCTTGTCTATAAAAGACACATTTAATTTTGTAAATATTTACGCTAACAACGTTAATTGCAATCACTTAAGGTCTAACGTTGTAGAAATAGATAAGTAGGTTGAATCTCGCCTCATGGACATGCACCCTACATGCAATGACTGTGCCGGATCTAAAGGAGGGCAAACCGGGGCGCCTACCCCGGGCGGCAAAATCATGTTTAAAGGGGCGGTAAGTGACAAATTCGTGAGCGGTGACATTCTTTCTTAATCTCTTGCCCCGAGCGGCAACCATCATGAGGCGGCAAAATTCGTAGATCCACCGAATGTGAATAAACTGCTAGATTACAGCTGAAAAGGCAGGAAACGTGTGGGAGGCGCGACGCGACACCGGAGAGTGCTAATTATGGGACGATTCGTAGTTTGCTGGAATGGAGTAACTAGCTGACTCGGATTATATATTAAACGGAAGCTTTTATATTTATAAACTCTTCTGGATAATATTTTTTTAAAATAATATCTGGATTATTATAGAATTTATTTTTCATTTTTTGCGCAGACGATATCTCGCCGCATTTTTGGCGCCCCCCATATGACGGCGCCCGGTGCGGTCGCACCGCTCGCACCGCCCTAGGGCCGCCACTGGCTATAAGAGACATGTACCGCGCGTGATCGGATCGTGTCCTTCACGGGCCGGTACCGGCCAGCATTGTCGGAAAGGAGGTTTTGTCTATGCCGGCGCGCGTCTGTGCATGTCGGAGAGTGTCTGCACAATTAGTATGAACGTGACAGCGCAATCGTACAGACAGCGTACCACCTGATCAATACAGAATAAACATTTCTTTATGCTTTTAGTGATAAAAGATAGTGATAGTAAACAAAAAGAGATTAGAGTCCCTATTATAACTACGTAGGCTCTCCTGCATGGTATCATTCGCAATGGTCAGAATCACGAAATTATTTGAAAGGCATACAATCACCATAAACGCCATTATCAGGATCACTTGAATTGAATAAGGTCTTTAATAATAATGAATCAGGATTACAGGGATTCAACAACATCCAAGAACGAGGAGTCCGGTTACACGCTCCGTCTTGCAAGTGCTCTTTACGTGCGCAAACTAGTTTGCGCCTGCAAGACGGAGCGTGTGGACGGCAACACGGTAGCGCGTGCAAACTCGAAACAGCGACTTGTGCAATCGTTGACTTGCTAAAGATTTTTCACTGCGCAGTTTTACCTGCACATGCAAGACGGAGCGAGTAGCCGGGGTATTAGACAGTAATCATTTAAATTATATAACAACACATCTCACAATGCAACTAATTTTATGTAGATAGTAATTTTTGTTGTTGTTGTCGTCGTCGTCAGTCTTTCGACTGGTTTGATGCAATCCTCCATCCCTTCCTATCCTGTGCTAACCTCTTCATTTCTACATACCCCTTACAACCCATGTCCTCAATTATCTGCTTCATATAATTCTAATTTGACTTCCTCTACAGTTCTTACCTTCGACTGTTCCCTCCATCAGGATAGTAATAAGTGTACCCAAACAAATTTTTGTACCAAAATTAAATTATATTAACGTTATTGAAAATTTTAATTTAAAAAATCTTTTAGCTCAAACAAAAGGTTACTTTTTTCTCTTGGTGATAGCTTAGTTGTCACTACAATGATTTCAAATTCATATTTATTCATTCTAAAATGTTTTAAAAATCTGTCATCTATGAGCTTTTAGTACGTGGTGTCTGCTTTTGAATAAGCTATTAAACTTGACATGTTGATGAGAGATATATAAAAAGATAATTGGTAGAATTAATCCCGGGTAGGTGTCAATAATGGAAGTGTTCTCTATCCGAGAGAAGCTACGTTAGTACGTTCCGGTTCTAAAATACTTTTTACCAATTTTGAAATTACTATTAAAACACAAATGAAATATTGAGATAGTAGAAAGAAAGTCACTGAAAGCAAGGTTATTTTCTCTAAATATAAAATTGATCAATTTATTGAACAGAACTGAATATTTAAGGAGATTACAAAATGAAGCGTTTGGTGAATAATTCAGAGCATGATTAAGATCTCAGAGCGTTGCCTATGGATGAAGCAAGAGCGTCTGTACATCGCCGGGTTTCTTTACCGTAGCGTGGTAGGGAAGTCGAGCAGAGTGCCTCACAGACTCTCAGTTGTGGCACGAGGTCGCCTGTCTGACGCGGCGGCTCGCCGGTGATCCCTGGAGAGTCTGCCGGGCGGGCTGCGTGCACATTCCAAAGTGAAGTCTTGCGTTTCTTGAGCCAAAAGCAAACCTCGGTTGCCTTCGACGCCGTCGCTCAACTCCCACCAATCAGGACAAGCAGCGCTCACACTCTTTTCGTCCATAGGTCCTCCTCGACAACAAAGAAAAGTCCAATGGTTTATAACAGCATTAGAAAAAAATCATTGGTTCGCTGGGCTTCCAAAAGAGGCGTTCCGCAACTTGCCTTTTTCTAAGAAACTCACGAGGCATCGGTTCTTTCGTTTGCAGCTTTCTACCGTACCAGGGAAGCGTCTGTCGGCGTATATCTAAAGGTCGGGCCACACTAGACCACACCGAGCCCGCACAGTCACCGCACCGACACTTGTTGCTCACTCGATTGAAGTGAGTTCAAACGACATCGCATGTCGGCAGACGCTCGGCCGAGTGTCGGTCGTCATTAGTTTGGTTTATTTTTTGACGGTGCGGGCTGGTGTCGGGCTGGTCGATATGGAGAAGCGTATTGAAACAGTTCGGATATTTACGTTCCTTTACGACTAAGTGTTTTAGCGTTGCTGATTGCTTTAGAAAAGTGTATTTTTTTCATCTCACTTTAGGTTCATCAGATGTTTGTAAATGTAGGTAGAGTCCTTGCATGTTCACATTAACATATTAAAGCTTTGCCAGAGGTGAAGGTCGATTTAAGGCCTGTAAAAATTGCATCCGAGATCCGGTTTTTGAACCGGGGACCTTCCCTACCATTTATTAATTTATAAGATGCTAGGACGCTCCGTGGTTCGAAATTCACGTTAATCTGTATGTCTCCTTTTCAAATTAGGCGACAACAATAGAGGTGATAAACTCTGTGACTGGAATTTTTAGATCACATGAAATTATTATTATTTTACGGAATCTTTTCGGTCTGTATTTAAATTAAGATGTATAATAATCTTATTATTTTCTTTAAAAAAGTGTTGAGTGAATCGATAGGAACCTCAACCAAAACAAACACGTTAAATATGAGGTGAGTGACGCTTGACATTTCATTGTGTCTGTGTAGATATACATGAGAATCTTTCAATCTAGTACAGTGTGACGATCTTTTGTTAAAACTGCTTTGGGATACTGTTTTTGTGTACAAGAGATCAAAACGTGAGGAGATAATAGGAGCCAGGCAAAAAAAGAGTATTTTAGAGTACTTTATTACTTTTGTGGATTGTAAAATACGCCTACGCAAAATAAAGTACAATACTCTATAATAAGTACTGTATGGGTGGTAGCCGCTGTTACGATCCCCAAATCACTTTTAAAGAAATCTTTTATCATTAATTCCATGAAACAGCCAAGTGTTTACGTTAAAGGAGACTAAAGATCGAGTAAGAAGTTAAGAACCCGTCTGTCACACGGACGAGCTACGGACCATTGTGGATGCGAGGGGGGCGAGCCGTCACTCGGCCGAGTGTCGGTGTGGTGACGGTGCGGGCTAGTGTGGCCCGACCTTAATATTCTTTGAATTTTTGTCAATGCACGAAGCTTTTAGCTTTATGGCCTGCAATAAATCGTTCATTCTCTAACGCAGGTAGGAGTCATTGGACTCTAGATGGTGACAGAGGCGGGTGGAGTTTTGCAGCACAGTCGAAACCTGGCTAAATAACACGCACACACTTTCCATTTACCAAGTGGTAGATGACAAGTACCGGTATGTATAGATTTTGCCATTTTTTTCGGTTTACGTTCAAGGCATGCATGGCACACCATTTTCCTCCGTTCTTCTACACAAGCCGATTCTTCTTCTAGTAAAATTGCTACTGCAGCTAATTTTTTTATTGAAAAATTTTGAGAAATAAATACATGCGTGTATTTTATAGTTTTATCTGACCGCGTCTATGAATGTATTACTGTATAGATAAGAACTTATGTCTTTTGCCGCATCTGCCACGTTACGTGCTGGACACGCAATGTTCTTGTAAATTGCGCGCAAAAAGATACGGTTAGCGGCGGTAGACAGCTCGAGCCGACTCTGACGTCGTTATAATCAGAATTTGGCACGGCAGCTATCGTCTTTTGTCGTCATTCTGGTCTGCACAGCACTTCAACTTGACTACAATCTCCGCTATAGTGCTGCATTGTAATCAGCAACGGTACTGCGTGCGGAAGAGCACATTCACGATAAATATGGGGTGGGTACACACTAGACCAGTGGTTCCCAATTATTTTTTCCCGAGTACCACTGCAAGAAGGAGCTCAACCGCGCGTACCCCTGAAATGATAAATAAATGAATTCGTTCATCCCAGTAGAGTGCTTCTCACAACCACAGGATTACAATATTATAATTGACACAAACACAGTTTATCTTAAAATATATTTGGGTGATAGTAATGTTTCTTTTGGCTGATAAAAGTGGATTTTTTTTCAGTTATTTTAATGATCACCTTAGCCAAGAGATTACCGCGCGTACCCCCTGAAGAAACCTCACGTACCCCTGGGGGTACGCTTACCACTAATTGGGAACCATTGCACTAGACGAACGAATGCGACCGCACGCGAGCGAACGCATACGTTCACTCAGTGTATACGTGAAAACGAAGGCGAATGAACGCTTCCGACCGCATTCGTTTGCCTGCGCTCGGGAGGCGGTACATCAAAGCAAAATGCGGACCGCACGCTTTCGGCTTACTTATAGTGTGTACGTCAAGAAGAATGCTTTTGTTGTTTTGCAAGGAACATGGAGCTGTCTACCACGGATTCCTTAAAATTTATAGAGTTATATAGAAAACACAAGTGTTTATGGAACCCTATTCATAATGATTATAAAAATAAAATAAGGAAACATTGTGCCAGGAACGAAATTAGTGATATTATGGAAAGGGGGTCATGAGACACTAAAAGGAAATCTCAACTGGGATCCTTCAGATGTGAACTTCCAAAAACAGGAAAATTAATTTAAATCGTCATAGTTTGCATTTAAATACATACTATTTTTTCTGGATAAATTGCACCAAGGGATAGAGAAAATACTGACTTTTTGAAATCTTCGGACCAATCTTCTGCAATAACGTATCAAAGTCGGTTCATTTCATTCTGCAGAAAGTCCATTTCTAATTTCTGCTGTAAGATCGTCTAGTAAGTCTGTCGCTTGTAACGTGACGCGCTGTCGCCATGTTCTAATGTGCATTTTTTACTATATAAATCATAATGTTAGAGTAATTTACATAAATCTTGGGCGACCACCGAAATAGATATTTTGTTATTTCCTAAAGTACGCAAGATTCCAAGTGAAGACTGTAATGCAATGATGAACATTCAGTGTATCTTGTTACAGCGAATATTAAAGAATTATTGAGCTGTGTAGGCTTGAAGCTAATCGTGGTCTTCCCGAACCATGGCGACAGGAAGTCGCGGATATAGGGTTTTGCCGGACCACACATTCTGCTCCCTAGGGATGGGCGGTCAACAAGGTCACTCACCTGGCGGTAAATGCCTGCCGCCGGAACACAGAGTCGTCCTCGAACTTAGCCGAATATGTCCGACCTCTGTGAGATAAGCGGGGCAAATAAGATATCGGGGATATCACGTGATATTAGGTGCCAACCTGAAGATCCAATCCAAATGAGCATATAACTTAAAATCCTGGGAATTTTTTTGTTAAATGTGATCTTCGAGACTGCAAGGGGCGGGGCCAGAAGTTTTCCTCGCAGAGAGAAGAGCGACGAGCTTCATTCTCCATTCTATGCTATGCGAGTCTAGTTTGTGGTGGACTCGAAAAGTTGGCTTCTCTCGCCAACTGCTGCTGTCCGACTCCTGGTGTCGGAAAATTCACGCTGCCGGTTTGCTGGAGCAGGCTTATCACGGCGACACCGCCAGTAATGCGATGATGTGCATTACCAGAAAGGACGTGTCTGTAGCCGCCTTGTGAGACAGTCTCACATACCGTGGGTCATCTCCGAACACCGCAGACATTAGACGCACAACTACAATGGTAACTTATTACGACCAAGCCATCTGATTGTGCATTCCGTGAAACTGAACCCTTAAGCGACTTTGAGAGGATAGATCCATGTTCTAACTTTGTAATTGAAAAAACCCCTGAGCTAGCGGCGTAATTTGCCAGAACTAGTTTTGTTCATTCGTGGCGCCCATGATTTTCTTTTAACTGTCACAGTATTATGATACCTTTGTCTGAGGTCGTCATAACTTGTATTTTTCATTGTTTCCAAATATCATTGTTTCTTGCATATTAATTCTGAGATGGATTTAAAAGTATATACACAATTGTTTGCTTGCTCATGACGGCTAATTGTACCTCTGAGCGTTGCTTTGATGATTTTGCCAATTTGTGTTACTGTTAACGGTAAATTCGCTCAGACTTGTAATCGCCAATGATAAGAAAATAAATGTCATATTGTGACAATTTTCCTATATTCCAATTAACATTGAGATTCTTGCGAAATTAATAAATTTTTACTCCTTCATAAAAATTAAAATTAAAAATCCCCTTTATTAATCATAAAGGTATGCAGGCCCGCCGCTAGCTGTTTCAGCGCCCGCGTGCAATACTGATTATGCCGCCCCTGTCTAACTACAGCCAGTGGTGGATTTAAGGGGTTTTAGACGACCGGACCGGATCTGAAAAACGGGCACCCGATAAAACGGGCACCCGATAAAGGGTTCCCCCACCACTCTACCAGATTTTCCCTTGGTCGATCGTTACACCCAGTTATCCGGTCCGATGTCCCCGGTCCGTTTTTTTCCGAAACTGTCTATGTCAGCTCTCACAGATTGTTGGTGTGCATATTGTCACGCCCAGATTTTCAGATTCTCATGTTCAATTCCTCATGTTTTCTAACTTTTTTTAAGATCTTTTAAGGTCGCAGACGGCCTAATGTTTCTGTACATTTATAGAAGAGCTTCATAGGCCGGCATTACACTGTAAAAGATATTTGATAAAAATATTTTATAAAATATTTTACAGTGTAATGGGGCATATTTTATAAAAGATTTCTTTTATAAATTTCTTTTATAAATTGTAAGACGTTGGCATTACATTTTATAAAAGATTTCAGCACCCTGAAAACGTAAAAAAAGAAAATGGCGCAAGGGACGTTACCAAAGTTGGTTATTACTGCCAAATCCACGAAAATCTTTATTTAATTTTTTTTTAAATTTTAATTTAATTGCAATGGAGCACACGCTCCGGTGGCAATTTCCCTACACACCCAACTTCCCCCTATCCTGCACCCACCTACATTTGCCCTCTACAAATTTTAACTTTAAATTCTTTTAACGTTTTCTGTAAGTTATTCATCATTCCCCTTGGTAACTCATTCCAATCCCTGACAACCTTACCTAAAAAGGAAAATCTTCCCACACCCTTGTGCCTGAAATCGAGTGCCAGCTTGTGGTCATGGTCATCTTTTCCCTGCCTTGAACTACTTTTCATACCTACTGCAATATCTTTCCATGCCTCATCGCCAGTATACGCCCTGCACACTCCCATGACCCTCCTCATCCTCCTCCTGTCTTGGGTATGAACAGAAGGAAATGTAAAGTCAGAAACATGTAGACTATACGATTAGTAATAAAAAGGTGAATACTTACGCAAAGTTAATTAGTGCTATGATAGAAGGCTGTACTGTAAAAGACGTAAAAAAGAAAATTAATGTGTTAAGAAACTGGTATTTGGCAGGTTTCTGGAATACAGTAATAACAGACGGAATGCGCAGACCAGGGCGTGTGCTATATTGCAGAATGGTGTAGTTCCGCCACCAGCAATCGAGTAAAACCCATGGCACATACACCGTAAAAATAAACACCCAATAGTATACATGGAGAAATAATTCTGATGTAGAAATTTATGGAAATGTTTTGGTAAGAATTTATTGGACCTATTCTTCAGCATCGACCATAACTTTTATAATTTGCCATGTCCTCACATTGCAGCTCTTTCACTAAACTTTGATGAACTCCTATCATATCAAGTCTCGTAATCCACGGTCTAACCTAAATATGTTTACTTCTCTTCTTTATTTTCAATAAAATGCATATTGTGACAGTTGCACTAACTGCGTCTGCAAAAGCTTTCAGGTTTACTTCATTCATTTCAGAGAACTATGACGAAAAATTTTATATAGTGTAATGGGACTGAAAAAATATCATAAAATATCTTTGATAAAAGAAATATGATAAAATGTTTTATAAAAGATCTTGGAAAAAGATCTTTTACAGTGTAATGCCGCCCATACCCTTGCTACCTACTTAGATCTTTATTAAAATACAGTTCGTTGCTTGGGTCCCATAAATGTTTTAAAGATTTGAGAACCTCAAGCATGTTGGTAATACATTCTTTTTCTCGGTTATCTATTTCCTTTTTCCATTGCTGAATAGAATAATCAAGTGAAATGAACAAACACCACAACACATTAAACAAATAAGCCCGCGACAAAGAATAACAATGAGGTGGAGGGGGTGACTTGGAGCGCGGGTCACGTGGTTGTAAGTGTGAAAAGGTGGGGGGACCCGATATCGGGAGTATTTTTGACCCGATCACCCGATCACGTCGCCCCGCCCACATCTGGTCCGGTGCTGCGTTTACACGTCACGTATTCTCAGGTCGGAGGGGCGGAGCACCCGTTTTATCAGGTCCGGTCCGGTCGTCTAAAACCCCCTTTATAGGAAATTTCCGAACCGGGTCAAAAAACTGTGAGATTGCCGCCCCTTTGAACATTATTTGCCGCCTCCATTGTTACCATTCCAAGTGTCGCCGGCCGCCCGAAGCAGCTGTTGAGCTAAAAAAAAAAAAAAGGTCGCCGGATACATAATACGCCGCAAATTTCGTCGCGGCGACAATCGAGTGGTAACTATCGCGGGCCGGCGACTGTCGATCGCTCGTTTTGCCGCCCCCCCTCGATGTGCCGCCCGCGTGCGGTGCACGCATTGCACGCCCGCTTACGGCGGCCCTGAAGGTATGGAAGATAACCAAGGCAACTACCACACGCTCTATACAAATTTCTACTTTCGAATAAAGAAGTCATGCATCACCGTCATTGTGATCTCGTGCGTCTTCATTAATTTAATTTTTTAATTTAGTTGCTATGGAGCGCACGCTCCGGTGGCAATTTCCCTACACACCCATCTTTCCCTTATTCTTTATCTACCGACTTTACCCTCTACAAATTTCAACTTTAAATTGTTTCTACGTTTTTGGTAAATGATTCATCAATTCTCCAGATAACTATTCCAATCCCTGCTCCCCTTACCTACGAAAGTAAATCTTCCCTCTCCCTTGTGCCTGAAATAGAGTTCCAGCTTGTGTTCATATTTTCCATTCCGTGTAATACTTTTCATTGTTACACCAATATTTTTGCACGCCTCATCACCATTATAGGCTTGCACACTCCATGACGCTCTTCACCCTCCTCCAGTCTTCCAATGAATCCAATTCGAGCTTTTTTCATATCGGTTACTGATTGTGTTCTACGGTAATTTCTAGAGACAAATCTATAATTAATAATGTACTACGCACTAGCAATGATTAAAAGCATCTTCTACCGTCATTTTTGTGGTAGCTATAAAAATATTTTTACCGCATAAAACCGCGAAAATGAAAGAATGACAAACAGCGCATTCCTTCGTTGTAATGTGGACAACTAGCAAATTCTTAACAAAGGCCGCACAGATTCGGCCGCACGCGTTTGCTTGCGTTCGCCTAGTGCGTACCCACCTTAACTGAGGCTAATACCTCACTTGAAACGACGATTTGCATCGTATTACTTTCCCTCTTACCTCTTTTGTCCGCTTCGTGTACACTTTTCTTGAATAGTCATGCCCAGGGAACGTGTTATCTATATTTTCATCCCGAAAAAAACAATTTTTTTATTGCTGGCTGTGTTTCACATAGGATTTATTTGGTTAATAAATATTAAGTGTTCCATGTACAGTTCAGTTTCTATGGTTTATTTATAATTTCATAACTGTTTCCTTAATAATTCAAACATGATTTTAGAGTTATGATATAATACACTACAATACACTACAGTAAAATACGCCCCAAATTTTAATAATGGAAACATAGGTTAGTAAAAAAAAAGTCAGGCCCATAGAAGTTAGTGGTACGTAGAATTCTTTTCATTATTTCACTAGTCCTCTGCTTGAGAAAGGTTGACTTGTAGGACAGATATAACCGATGGAGAGAATACTTTGAAAAACTTTAGGATGGGGTTGGTTTGAACACCAATGTGTTGGAAAGAGAAGGCAATGAACTCGGATATCTAAGATTTGAAGAGATTGTAGAACAGAATGACAGATTTCAACTCGAATAAAGCGCCCCACACACTTATTTTATCTGAAGACACCAAACTGTTAGTTCATCGTAGTTCTATATTAAGATCTTAGATTGCAGGTATTGCGTAACTGTCAGTGCAGGGACAGTTGAGATAGGTGCCTGAACAGCCAGCAGTACACAGTTTACAATCTTTGAGTAAACATTCGCAAGCACACACACACACACACACACGACTGCATTCATTGCGCCTGACAAATACGGTTTTCCTTGCCTGACGACAGGCCACAGATCTTTCACTCTGTTTAATCTGTTTTGGACTGTCAAGAAAATGGACGACGAAAAGAAATTCATTTCCTCATTTATTGAATTATGTTGGTAGTTTCCATGCTTGTGGAAGGTGAAAGCTGAGGAGTCATATGCCAATAGGGGGCGTCAATTAATGACGTGAGGTGTTTTTCCGGGATTCCGGCCCCCCCTTTTCTGGTGAGACTTCGTGAGATTTCGTCGGAACCCCCTCCTGTAAAATGACGTGAGATTTTGACAGGGACCCCCCCCCAAGATCATTTGTAGTCTTTTTTTTTTAGCTCTACAGTTGTACACCTCACGTGAGATTTCCGTTGATCCCCCACCCCCACCCCCATCCCCTTTGGTGAGGTTTCGTGAGATTTCGCTGGACCCCCTCCCCCCTATTTAACCTCACGTCATTAATGGAACCCCCCCCCATAAACTACTTAAAGATGAGGCCTACGGAAAAAATATGGATTTTTAGAAAACAGTGACCCCTACAGCAACGATAGACACGGTCAAGGGAGGAGGGAGGATTAACAATTTATGATGCTTTTGGTGAAATCTTCGGAAAAAACTTCAAATCTTCAAAACTCTGGCCCGTAACCAAATATATCAACGAAGCTATCATTATTTTGCATTAATTGCTTGACGTATTCCGGTGTATGCCTTTGCGATGAATAAATTAACTAAACCTAACAATTGATTGAAATTTTCGTCACTCATTCTTAATTAAATTATCCTTATGTGACTGCCATAGTTCACGCAACAGTCTCGTGGGAACGGTTACTTCTTTCTTGCAACCATTGTTTCATCTGAAACCTTTTTGCGTCGCGGTGTTGTAACATATATTCAAGTTCGCAATCGCAAAATGTTTTTTTCGTAATAAAATGAGAGTGAATTATGTGATTGAAACAGTGAATCTGAAACCCACAACTACACTGCATCCGCGAAAGGTCATCGATTTTGAACCACAGTCCGCTGGCCTGAAGTTCACGAACTATAGTGAGAGTGCAGTAGCACAGCCCATGCATGGCGTGTAGAGACCATGGAGGAAGGAAAATAGTTACGGCGACGGAAGGGACCTTCACCACGCATTCGAGGGAAGTCGGGTAGAGAAGTGGTGTGGGAGGACGCCATATTGGATTTCCCTTGAGACACGGGGTATATGCTAATATTCACCAACACCTGAAGGGGATGATACGATAACCGTGGCAGCGCAATTTGATAATGGATTATTATGAAACTCTGAGACAAATCGAAAGTAAAGAATAAATTTTTTCGATATCTTGCTTAGTTCTCGAGATGTCTCCAAATTGAGGTAGTTAAGTAGGGATGCGACCTGGACCAAAAAATAATTTTTTCCAAAGCCACTTCGAGAACATGTTGGACATGCAGAGTGGGTTTTATATTTTTTTTACGTTCTTAACATGTTCTTTTTACATGATTAATACTACAAAATAAGACACTTTACCAAATAAAGTGAAGAGTGATAAATGATATTGTCACCTCTAAACATGATTAATTAGGTTTCATAAATGTAGGCTATATTTACTTTGTCGCGTTTGTGGCATTGGCTACAAGAGGCGATCAGAAACTATATGCTGATTCGCTACAGCCTTCTAATCACACATCTAAAGGGTCTTTTTTCATCGAACTTTACGGCACGTCAACTCATTAGAGCCTGGAGATGAGAGGGGGGGGGGGGAGGGGAGGGAAGGAGTCGAGGAACGGGAAGGCAGTAAGCCATGACGTTTTGAAGGAACATTTCAGTAAAACATAATAGACAGATTTGGATTTGAATTCGAGTCTTCTTGAATGTGAGGCTTGACTGTTATATCTTAACCACCAGGCTCGGTACTTCTAGTTTCAAATATTCAGTTAGGACTCACCGTCAGAAAAACTTAATGTATGGTGCACAGTGAAGTCGAAGTGAAAACTAGACTTCAGGAAAACCAGAGAGGAAAACTTGAAGCATTTGGAATGTGGTGCTATGGAAAGATTTTGAAAATTAAGTGGATAAATAAAGTACGAAATGATATTGTTTTAGAATGGGCTAGGGAAGAAGTTTGTTAGTCTCGCAGAGAGAAGACAGGATAATGGACCAGATCTTAAAACATGCGAGATTGTTTAATATGTTAGTGGAGGGAACAATCGAAGAAACGAACTATGGAAGAAAGAAATCAGAATATATGAAGTGAATAATTTAGGATGCAGGTTGTATTGAGTGTGTTGGAAGGAAGATGGCACAAAATTAAGAGATGGAGGATTACATCAAACCAATCTACAAAGTGATGACAGAAAGCCTCAAACCCAGTTGGCCATTTGAAATAATCGAGAACTGAGTCAAACGAGCGAAACTCGTGTAGGTGCAGGAGTTTTTCACAAGTCCTTTTCATGTTTAGCCGCCACCATTGCTTCAAATTATACGAACCTTGCAGATATCTTTTCAGATTGTTTTCAGGAGTCCCCTGGTACAAAATCATACATTTTCACCATTTTGTATTTTGGATGGTAGCAAGTGCGTGGAGATTATTTATTTTTAAAGAATAGGTGTGACAAGGAAGCCTTTTTATTTTTGTGTTGGAGCTCCTATATAGAGAAGTTTCTAAACGATGAATCTAGTCGTATATGTAGTGCGATTCAGTTGCCCATCGAGTGGGTAGTGAGGGGACATCATATTACCATTTTAAATGTGGCAATTTTGTCAGATGCAGGAATTGACACGAAAATGTTTCTTCTTATAGAATTAACTCACTTCAATTGAGAACAAGAATTTTAATCTTTTCATTGGTATCTATCGTTGCAGGATGCCAGTGGTTCTAGGTAATATTGGCCCCCGACGTGGTTGGTGCTGGGAGCCGCCTGCGTGGCCGCCGTGGGGGCGGCGTGGCTGGCCCGGAGACGGTTTGCAGTTGACCGCCCCCCCACCAAATGGAGGAAGGTGGGAAAGCTGACGGGGCTCTCGCTGTACCCGCTCAAGTCTGGCCGGGCAGTCCATCTCAAAGAAGCTGCAGCCATGGAACGTGGTCTGGAAGAAATGGATACTGGAGATGCGCTAAAGCTCAGGGACAGGTAAATAAGTATCCGAAGTGCTTAGTATCCTATAGTTTATCCCTTTAAAGGTACAACAGTATTGTTAATACTATTACCAGTTACTATGCCTCAAGACTCGTCCTTCGGTAACCTTTCGACTAACCTGAGAAGCTATGAAAGCTAACGGTGGGATTTCCCATGGAGGAAGGAAATATATGGAGACGACGCAAGAGACCTTCACCACGCATTGAAGTGAAGCAGGGCGGAGGAGGAGTGGGGGGAGGGGGGGCATGGCCGGAGTGGAGGGGGCATGGCCGCTTCCATACAGACACGGGGAATATGTACAAATACCTCAAGGGGACTCTAGCATAAACGTGACGCCGCAATCTGGTGATGGATTATTATGTAACTCGATATGACAAATAAAAAATGAAGAATAAAATTTTATGCTATCCTGCTTAGTTTTCGAGATATTCTGTCCCAAATGTGAAATGGTTTTGGTTGAAATTCAGAAGAAAAAATTGGTCAAAGTCAAATTTGATGATGGATTCTTATTTAAAAAGACGAGACAAATGAAAAATAAAGAATAAAAATTTTCGATATCTCACCTAGATATACTGTATCAAAAGTGAGGTGTCTTGAGTTGAAATGGAGAAGAAAAATGATTGATTCTTATGTAACACGACGAGACAAATCGAAAATAAAGAAAAATTTTTTTCGATATCTTGCTTAGTGTTCGGGATATACTTGGATTGGGTTGATATGCGGCCTGTACCAAAAATTAGTTCTGCCATAGCTACAATGAATTACATGCTGAATGGATATTTCAGTTTTTTTTACTACCATTTGTGGTTAGGTTGAAATGCGGCCTAGACCAGAAAAATAGTTATCTTGTTAACATAAATCGTAAGCTTAATTTGAAATGGCTGGAAGTAGTTTCCATCGCGATATACGTTTTGTCACTAACTTGGTTCTCATGAAATTACTAACAGTAATAGATAAATTCTTTGTCCCTCATGAAACAACAAAACCATTCTGGTACAGACTGCATTTAGACCTAATCACAATCTCCATTAAATTGACGCTACAGAATCAAACTATGTAGACATACCACACACGCGTATTTGAATCACAAACTGTATTTGCAGTAACAACATCGTTTGCTTCATCAAGATTCCTAGATTGCATGGCATAATTAAACACATTTCATTTAATCATAAAGTATAAACTGCAACGTGACGAAAGAAAGCGCAATATTAAATTCACTGAATCGCGATGTAAAACACCCACCCCCCCCTTAAATCTCATTTTCAACGCTCGTTAAAAAGTAATGCTAGTCTATTATGTGCAAAATAGCAAAGTATGCTGATTTTCTACACTACACCAACAAAAATTTGAGAACAAAGTCATCCCATTGAGAGCTATGACTAAATATTTATAGATAGGCAGCGAAGTTTGCAACTTCTACAGCTCAATTCAACAACGATAATTCGAATTCAACTTACGTATGAAATGATATTCCAGGTTCTTTCCTGTCTGGCCTATTTGTGCAACCGTACGCAACACAAGATGGCATTATAAGACACTTATACATATTACAAAATGAAATAATCACTACATCTAACACAATGTGAACATCGCAATTGTTTGGAAGCGGAATATTGCCGCTGCCGTCTCTGCGCATGCGCGAGCCTGCTTCACCGATTTAACGTCACTTCTCCTCCATATATTTAATTTAATTGCAATGGAGCACAGGCTCCGGTGGCAATTTCCCTACACACCCATCTTCCCCCTATCCTGCACCCACCTACATTTGCCATCTACAAATTTTATCTTTAAATTACTTCAAAGTTTTCGGTAAATTATTCATCATTTCTCTTGGTAACTCATTCCAATCCCTGACACCCTTACCTAAAAAAGAGAATCTTCCCACACCCTTGTGCCTGAAATCGAGTGCCAGCTTGTGGTCATGGTCATCTTTTCCCTTCCATGCACTACTTTTCATACCTATTGCAATATCTTTCCATGCCTCATCACCAGTATATGCCCTGTACACTCCCATGACCCTCCTCATCTTCCTCCTGTCTTGCAATGAATCCCATTCCAGCTCCTTTATCATATCCGTCACTGATTGCATTCTGCGATAATTTCCAGAAACAAATCTAGCAGCCCTTCTTTGCACCCTCTCCAACTCCTGTATTTGATACGTAAAATGAGGGTCCCATACTACACTACCATATTCGAGCAATGGTCTGACCAAAGTTTTGTAACCCAATTCCTTGACTTCTCTCGTACATCCCCTCATCACTCTCTCCAACAAGTGCAGAACTTTGAAACCTTTTCCTACCACCCGTCCTATGTGTCCTGCCCAGTTAAGTTTGTTATCAAAAGTAATTCCAAGATATTTGCATTTCAAGTCTTCAGCAAGAAATTCTTTCCCCACCTTATATTCATAATTAACCTTTTGTTTTTTATTTGTGTATCTAATAAGCTGACTCTTCTTTGCATTTATCTTGATTCCATATTTACCAACCCAATTAGATATCCTGTCCAGATCACCCTGCAACTGTTTACAATCCTCTATCGTTTTGATTCTTTTATACAGCATTATGTCATCTGCAAACAATCTAATTTCAGATAGTAAACAATCAACACAATTATTCATTAGAATAATGAATAGCAATGGTCCCAATACGCTACCCTGTGGCACACCCATTTTTACTTCCACTTCTTTTGATACTACATTTCCTACCCTAACTTTCTGTTTTCTACCTTTTAAAAATTCTTCTACCCAGCAAATGACTTTCTTATCCACTCTAATGGTTTTTACCTTATTTACTACCATTTTATGGCTTACTCTGTCAAACGCCTTAGACAGATCTAGTGCTACACTGTCCATTTGGCCTCCCTTGTCCATTTCATTTGAAATATCTTGCATATATCCCACCAACTGAGATTCGCATGAATATCCTTGCCTGAAACCATGTTGCCTGCTTGAAAACCAATTACGTTCCTCACATATGTTTCTGATGTGGTTGCATATCAATCTTTCCATTAATTTACCTACCACTGATGTCAAACTGATTGGCCTGTAATTCTCAACTCTATTTCTCACCCCTCCCTTATGTACCGGTACTACTACTGCACTTTTCCAGTCCTGTGATAAGCAGCAAGTGTCTAGACTCAATTTAAATAATATTTCAAGATAAGGTACAATGTCACAACCGGCTATCTTTAAGATATCTGTAGTAATATTATCTTCACCAGCCCCTTTATGTTTTTTCAGCTTCCCATTTCCTTCATGATTTCCTCAGGATAGATATCAAATTTTTTACTATCTTCATTTCTAATTGTGTTGTTCAGCTCGTTCTCCGAATTAGATCCTCCTGTTTCTGATTCATTGTCCCTAATGCTTTCACTGAACCAGTTACTTAAAATCTCTGCCTTTTTCAAATCGTCAGTAACTTCTTCTCCATCCTTATCTATAAGTGTCTCTACATCCTCCCTTCCCCTCAGTTTCCTGATATAGCCATAGTAATTTCTAGATGCATCAGTCAATGGTCCCCCTGCACTGACGATACTCTTCATAAACCCATCTTTAGCCATTTTCTTTGCTGTTATTAAGTCCTTGTTTAGTTGTTTTAAATATTGCCTACTACCCTGCTGTCTCTTAACTCTGTTTTGTTCTTTTCTTACCAACCTCTTTAACCTCCTCACTTCCCTATTATAGTACATAGGTTCTCTATTTCTCTTTATTTTTTGCTTTGGAATAAATTTTTCTTCCCCCTTTCTTATTATCTCCTTGAACTCTTCCCACCTTGACTCTACTGTATTTTAGCCTTCCTTCCATTTGCTGAATTGTTCTCTGAAATATCTCCTCAAATTTGAAACCTGTGCCTTTTAATAAGTGTACCTATTTCCCCCTTCAATTTTGGCTGCTGGTTTACTGAATCCTCTAATATCCATCAGAACTGCTTCATGATCACTTATTCCTTCAGTTACTTGATACCTCAAAAGGTTTTCATCGGGCTTAATTAGAAATGTATCCAAAATATTTTGTCCCCTAGTGGTTTACTCAACCACTTGTGTAAATCCTCCTTCCCTTATTAAGATATTTGCAAATCTTTGTTCCCTTGTGTTATTTATCTTATTCCCTTCCCAGTTTACACCTGGTAAATTTAAATCCCCGCCGATGATGATCATTCTATTCTCACCTCTGAAATCTGAGTATGAATTTAATTTCTCCCCAAGAGCCTCATCCTCTTCTGTCATTCTTCCACTGCGGTAAACAGCCAACATTCTGATTTTTTTCTTTTTTATTACCCCAGAAATCTACCCCAAGTAACTCATGATCTTGATCTATGAATGCCAGTGAACTGTGGTAGATTTTGCTAACTAATATGAAGACTCCTCCACCAATTGCTCCTCTATCTCTGCGGTACACTCTGTAACCATCAGGAAAAGCCTCACTGTCTAGTACTTCTTCTTTTAACCAACTCTCTACCCCAATTATTACTTGTGGTTCGTGCATCTCTATTAAGTTTGCAAATTCGATTACTTTGTTCATTATACTTCTACAGTTTACCATTAACACCATTACTACTGGCTTTACATTTTCAGAATTTATCTCCTCTTTCCCACTTTTACCGCAGTCAGTTATTGTTTCAGCCATTTCATCTATTTCTTTAATATCTGTGACTTTCCCCATCGCGAAACTGCAATATTTCCTTCCTCCATGGGATTTCCTCGCTGATAAGTTACTAGAACAATCGAAGATAGCTTCTGAGATAAATGTCACAATTTGATTATATTTAACAGATAGCGTAGCACCCGGGATTGCTCGGGCTTGTGGGATGGTTTATCACTAAAGAATCTTTAGTGGCCCAGTGAAAAAAAAACATGTGTACAGTGTTTCAACAAAACCGTCTCAGGTGTCTGCGGAACGTAATAAATCGTAGACACAACCTCAGCCAGCCCAACAGGGGGTAAGTTTACACATACATTATAATTAGATGTAATTTTGTAAATAAATAAAAAGTTTGTAAACGGTGAGTGGCAACGAAAAAAAAAATTCTCCAGCTTTACATAAATTATCTGTTACTACGAAAGGTGAAATACTCGATGCCACACTGTTCCCAAGTCCGCAACATAAGATAAAAATTAATTTTATTCGTCTCATCGCCTATAAAATAAATGTGTAAAGATTTTGGTCCATTGGCACGGAGAATAAAGATCCTATCTTATAATACATTTGCCTTTGTACCTTAAATGATGTTTAGAAATTTATTTCATATAAATCATTTGTAATTATGGGGACAGTGCCTCTTTCTCAACCCATCCAAAACTGGTAATGACGTGTTGATATTAGTTTTAACTGCTTCCACACGAAGTTCTCTTCACGTTTTGCACTCTTTTTGGAAAATTCGAAAGAAAATAAATTAAAAATACAAGTGTGACACGCAGCTATTAAGGTGGCCATACTCGATCGCTCTATTTGAATGTCACCCGTATGGATGACATCCAAAAACGTAGCAAATACACCCTCATTCCATCACTCCAGTTAGCCACGACAATGAAAAATTAGGCAAAGCAAACAACAATAAGTTATCAGTTTGCTATACAATAAAGTGACCAGATTTTAAGATTGGTAAAGCGTGACACCATTGACGGGGGGGGGGGGGGGGTTCTTAATTTAAAAGTTGGTTTATATGGAGCAACAAAAATTTTTATATAACGCAAAAATATTCATCATAAGTATAATTTACAGATATATTACATTAAAAAATTATATATAGTATTTTATTCTTTGGCATATTTCTCATTTGAGTGATTTTTTTTTCAGTAGATTGCTGTCATTTTTTAAAAGTTTGTGAAATTTTTCACAAGACTTTGCTAAATTATATACAGTATCACATATTATATGGGCTTCAAAGTCTCAGCACTTAATTGTGACTTTTCTGACGTCCACACTTTATTTACCGTAGGGGGAAAAAAAAACGCGTTCAGTCGCAGCATTAGTTCCTGGTAAGGACAGCGCGTATTATACAATTTTTAGTGCACTATTGTATGGAACATGGTTTGTTTAAAAATGATGAAATATTTCTTACCATTTATTCTCTATTGTGACTTTTGCTGAAGACCAAAATTTAACCTTTTCCTTGTCAATATATTTTTAATAATGATACTTTATTAAAAAGATCATGTTTGGAAATATTACTCTACGGAAAATTTTGAGTAATATGATCGAATGATTTTTACATATCATTCCAATTAAGTTAATTTGCCGTGATGTAAGTCGTGTCACTTTCAAGGCCGGCGCTAGACTTTTTGACGGCTCTATAAAATACAGTATAAATACTGTAATACGAGTTCTGTCTGTTAAATTCAAGAACATTTATGTACTTATGAAATAAATTAATTACCTAAATTATCTGAATAGCTTATTTGTTGGCATCACTTGTTTAACTAGCACTAGGACGTAGCGCAATGTGTATCGTATGAGAGGCAGTTACAAAATATTTAATTTAATTGCAATGGAGCACACGCTCCGGTGGCAATATTTTCTCTGGTTTTCGTCGTTGCCAGTGTCAAAAATGCCAAGGTCAATAAGACTAAACAATGGTGGTCGAGTGCTAACAACTGATCAACAATGCGACCTTCGATAAGCAGTTTAACATTATAAAAATAATATAAAACTCATATCCTGACGAAATAGCCACGTGGCCGCCGAAAGCCATATATATCCTTCCCGCCGTTCCCTAGCTTGTAATGCATTCCTTCAAAAATTGGGACTTTTTTTAAAACGCCGCGGAACGCGGGACGAATTGTTAAAAATGGGGACGGTCCCGCGAAAAGCGGGACGTCTGGTCACCTTACTATACAACAATCCAGTTATGCCAACTACTAAATAAAATGAGCCCAAATAGATTTTAAAGGATATTCTAACTATTGAATACTGAAGTCAAATGCTGATAATTAAATAAACGCCCAAAAAAGTGCGAAATTATTAAAAAATAAGCTCTGTAATATTATGAAAACTTTTAGAAATTCTATAAAATGATTATAAAACAGATTTATTAAATTTAAGTTGTTTAGCAGGCCGAAAATAATGACAGGTACGTCACATGCTGCAAAACAACATATTTAAACAAGTAGGCTCATGTAAACTTAATCTTATTTTACTTATTTTTAAAAAGAAGACAGCAAAGAATTATTTTTTTTATCATGTTTCTTTTGTTGGCGTTTATGTCTTTATTTTTAAATAATATTAGTAATTGATCTATTGGCACATCTATACTAATATTATAAATGCGAACGAAACTCTGTCTATCTGTCTGTCTGTTTGTTACGTTTCTTTGTCTAAACTGCTAATCCTATCGCGATGAAATTTGACAAGGAGATGCTATCTGGCATTAGGATGGACATAGAATACTTTTTCTGTATAAATACTGTCATGTAATTTTGAAAAATTACCGAAACGGTGATAGACAGACGCTAAGGACATGTAACACTCTATAGTGATTTGACCAATAAGAGGCTGGTAGCGCAATGGTTAACGCCCTTGCTTACTGATGTTTAGACCGTGGTTTCCGGTTCAAATCCCGATGAAAGCAAAGATTTTTAAGAATTGTTTTTGATCGTATGAACCACGCCTGGACGGTCAGTTTTTCGGATTCCATGTTAAACAGTAGATACCAGAAATTTAGGGGTGCAATGCTTGGCAAATCGTACGCGGTCGAACAATGCTGTAGGTGTACACTTCTCGCCATATTGATCACTCAGCCGTTGTTTCTCTCGCTGTCTGTGTGTGTGTGTGATCTACACTAATAATATTATAAATGAGGAAGTAAGTCTCTGTTTTTTTGTTACGTTTTGTTGACTAAATGGCTATACCGATACTGATGGAATTTGAAAAGTAAATACTATGTATCTTTAGGAAGGACACAGGACATTTTCGGTATGAATAACAGTTTTGAGAATTTATCGAATGGTAACAGACAGATAGATGTATGTGTTAGTCTGTAATGTTACGTCGGTTGCTCAAGCTAGGCTTCTCGCGCAGTCTGTTAGTATATGATTTGTTTATAAATTTCGTTTAGATGCAAAACTTATTATTTAGTATAGATGTCGATTTGCCCTGCACTGTACTATTACTTTGAGTCTGCCCAAACTTTTCTGGCACCAGTTTATTTCGCCTTCTTCTCTGACATGCCTTGCGGGCATGAACCTGGCCTAAAGTGTAGTTCTAGAAGAGCACGAGCGGCTATAGTTATTAGAACCCAAGAATCTGATGCTCATGCTAAGAAAGAAGAAAAGACCAAGTTAAAATAAAGCTGCCCTCAGTTAAACCACTCTTCCCCCCACCCCTCCTCTCCATTTTCCCCGCACCTTTGTTTATTTTTCTATTTTTAAATAAGTTGGAAATTGATTCTCTTCATGACGGTAGAGTGATATAGTGATGGCTTTCCTGTCATATTATGCCCACCCGGTGTTGTTTGGCACAAATCTTACGTTACCAGCAACTTCCTATATCCACTTTTGGCACTCTAAGTCCACGCATACGAAGTCGCGGGTAACAGCCAGTTTATTTATATTTTGTCATGGTAGTCAGGATTACAGATCTGCTGCAAGCATGGTAAGTCTTTATACTTCTCAATATCTCAAGCACAAAGTCTTGTTGAGACAGTTTTGTTTTTTTTTTAAATGTAAAAAAAAAAAAAAAATTTCGTCCTAATTGTTACATAATAATATTTAAAACTGTATTATTTTCAATTCTACATTCAAAATAATATTTAACTAGTAGCAAAACAAATATTTCTATACCAGATTCAAAACAAAAAAGAAATGGTACAAGGCACTGATGCCTGCTCAGTGGTCGTTGACAGAATGATAAGTGTTTGGACCGTGGTTTCACCATACACGAGCCGACTGGAGTGGTGACTTGATGTCGCTCAACGTGGTTTTCCCCACACACCGTCAGTCAGCTTGATGGCATGATGGACGAAACTGATGGATATTGGACTGACAGGATATCCAAATAATCCTGTCAGTCCACGTCATCCACATCAATTTCCCCACAGACGACACGATAATGGAGTGGCGTCGCTCCATTTGGACGGATGGAGCGATCGTGTATGGCCACCTTTAGATGCCATCGGCGCTGCAAAATCAATGATAGTCTCTAGAAATGTTGGTTAAATCCTTTTGTTGTAATGTTTTCAGCTTCCCTCCGTTGTAAAAATTCGGAGGATATAGAACATATTTGTTCGAGGTGTAGTACAACACTCGCAATCTTATAACTACACAAGCAGTATAAAGTGAAGAGGAAGCAATTAATCAAAATTTCAACAGTTCGGTACCAGTTTAGGATGGTTGAAGAAAGAGACACCGTCCCCGTTATTATTTTAGTCGCATTAGATAGTCATTTGAAAGCACGAGTTGAACTTACGAATTTTACTTAAAAACAATTTAGATTCCTGTCTTGCACTCAGCTTGAACGATGTTTAACGGTTCGACTGTGAATTAAATTCGGAAAAGACAACTTTTCCAGCTGCACGTGACTGTAGCGCCACCGTCCGAAAGTAAAGCACACTATGACGGAACACCGGAGTAAAGATAGTGTAAAACTAATTGACCTTACCACTCTGATGCGGTTTTTTACAATGAAATGAAAAGCGTAGTACCTGTATTAATCTCGTAACAAATTACCAAGTGAAGTGATGAATAATTTACCGGAAGCGCTTAAGGAATTTAAAATTAAAATTTGTAAATTGGAAAAGTAAATTGGAGAGGAATTTAACATTCCAATTATAAAATAAAATTTAAAAAAATAAAATTAAAAGGAGTAATTAGATGACTAGGTGAACTGCCATCGGGGCGTTAGCTCCAGTGCAATTATAATGAATAACAATAATAATGTTGATTCTTGGCTGTCTGGGTAAAACCGCGTCATGTTTCGCGTAGCTGCCGACATGACCCGGCGTCACCCGTCTCAACTGACTCTGGCCGCGGAAGCCTACGATTACAACAATAATAATGTTCAAAACGGCGAGTTTTGTTAACCACGCGCTAGGTTGATCTCTTTTCCAGTCAACATATTTGATATAACTACTGCTTACGGAAATTTTTGTTATATTCTGATCCACAGATATACTTCCTCTGTTTTTTTTTTAAAATGCTTATTTTCTCACGTTAGACAGAAAATAATATCTGACATTAGTTCAACTTAACTATAAAAATTCGAACCAAGGAAACTGAACATCATCTCTGCTTCTTAGTTCCTTGCTCCACTACGAAATGTAAATTGCATTTCGAAGTTGAATATACAGTTAGACTCAAACGCCAGCTGTTGAAATGAAATTTATCTGAAAACCTTACTCGCAACATCAATAACATGTGATCCACAAGGTTCTGGCGGTTTGTTCGTGATGACGCGGTTTACTCAGGTTTAGGATTTTACATACAAGGACTTCGTTCGCATTTCAAAAAATAAACTATTTTGTTCGTGTGTTTTCGTAACTTTCTCATTTCGTGAATTTGTACGTAATTTTGGTATAACACATATCATGGATACGAATAATAATGGTAAGATACAAATGTTCAAAAATTCTTTTTGTATTCGTTTTCGATAGCACGCAACTTCTTTTAAAGTATTTTTACGGAAATTTTATCTATCACATCTGTTTCAACCTTTGGTTACATTTGAGTTAAATGTCTCTCCAAGTTTCATTCACAATGATTGTTTGGTCTAATACGTTTGTCGGTTATACAAAACGGAATCCCAAATCTTATATATATATAAAAATAGACGTGTTTTATCCTATATTTCACTTTTCAGCCACCACTACCTAGCACAGATCACTGATGTTTGTGGGTGGAAGTAGCATGGAGTTTCCTGTCGTGCACAAGGTTGGCCGAATGCCGATAGCTGTGGGGATGTGGGAGATATAATGATTAATGTTGGTCAGTGCAGGGCGTTTTCATATTTCGACCAAAAATTCGTATCTCCGTATACTTCTCTTTCCTGCCACAACTACATAACATAGACTTTTGGTGTTTGTGTGTGGTAGTAGAATCGTCTTTCCTGTCATGCTTTATGGTTGATAGATGTCGGTAGCTATGGGGATGTGGGAGATATGGGGGTTGAAAGTGGTCGACTTGTGGCAATTTCATACTTCTGCCAAAGACAAAAGTGTCATGGTGTATCACTTTTCAGCGAAAACTACAGAACACAGATAACTGGCGTTTGTGTGTAGCAGTAGCACAGGGTCACCTTTCGATCACAACAGCGGCCGAATTTCAGAAACTGTGGTACTGTGGTAGATATGGTGGTTGTAAGTGGCCGACCAAGGATATTTTCGTATTTCGATGAAAGACATGTGTCTCCGCAGATTTCACTTTTCTACCACGACTACATAGCATAGAGCATTGGTGTTTATGTGTGGTAGTAGAATCGTGTCTGTTGTCGTGCACTATGGTTGTTAGATGTCTGTAGCTATGGGGGTGTGGAAAATATGGGGGATGAAAATGGTCGACCTACGGCAATTTCATATTTCTGCCAAAGACGCATGTGTCACGGTGTATCTCTTTTAAGTGAAAACTATCTATCGCAGATCACTGGCGTTTGTGTGTGGTAGTAACACAGATTCTCCCATCGATCACAACGTTGGCCGAAATTCGGTAACTGTGGGAGTGTGTGAGATATGGTGTTTGAAATTGGTCGATCATGAATATTTTCGTGTTTCATCCAAAGACTTGTGTGTATCCGTAAATTTTACCTTGCTGCCGGAACTACATATCGCAGAAGACTGGTACTTGTGTGTGGTAATAGTATCGAGTCTCCCATCGTGCACTAGGGTGGTTAGATGTCTATAGCTGTCAATATGAATTCTTTACATTCACGAACGAAGTCGTGGGTACCAGCTAGTTCTATGTATTAAAATTTAAGATGTCTAAATGACTAAATGGTTTACCAGATATTTTGCCTTACTGTGTAACATCCCAGCGACATGAAAACTGTTCATTTTTACGCGACTAGTATCCAAAAACTACGTAACGGAGGGCAGGGCGTGAACGGCATCGACAAAGAAAGATTGAAAGCAACACTGATACAATCCAACATTCCTTTCACACGATACGGGAAAGGGACGTGATTGCCAGGTTACGAAACGGCGAAGTGACGTTAGGACGTTATCAGTGGCGGATCTAGGAATTTTCCAAGCCGTGGCAAAAACGTCCCAGGCAAAACTGTGAGATTGCCGCCCCTTCGAACATTAAGGCGGCTACACACGAGGCAATTTCGGTCCCAGTCGACAGGGACAATCCGCCGAGGCCCTGCAGATTGCCGCGTGAGTAGGCTAATTGGGCATGTTGCTCCCGATATCGGGAGATCGGCAGAGCCCGATCAAACAATTTACGGATTGTCCCTGCAGACAGGGAGCAAATTGAGACGTGCGTAGCGCGATTGAGACAATTCTGCTCAGTCGGCTTTGAGCAGCGAACGAGTGCGTTTCATGCCATTGGTTGTGTATATAGTCAGAAATGTCTAAAGAGAAAGAGGTGTGGTCTAATATTTTTGAAGTTTATAAAGATATGCCCCAGTAATGGGACAAATTCAACAAAAATTACATGAACCACAACATGCGGGAAGAAGGCTTTAGAGTTTTGCTGGAAATTTACAAAGAATTGGACTAGGAACCAACAGTTGCAGTTCTGAAAAAGAAAATATGCGAACAACTTACTCGCGTGAGTTAAAATAGGTAAGTAAAGGCTCAAATACCTAAATAATTATTGTTTTATGAAATGTAAATACATCATTACATTTGTAGCAGATAATAATTCTTTGAGGAACATAAGGGTAATAGATAAAAGAACAGAAATAAATAACTTTTACTATAAACTCCCCATTGTTGTCACCCAGACCCCGAGAGTCGCCGCCCCGATTCTCGGCCAATCGCATTGTTGTCGCCGCCCAGCGAAGTAGTAGAGCCAATGGCAATTTACCTACATACTTAGTTTCCCTTTTTTTTTATCTAAATTCCTTGAGTACAATATTCCCGCCCACTTTTACCTTTGACGAATTTTTATTCTAAATTCTTTAAATGTTTTAAGTAAATTGTTCAGCACTTTCCTTTCTTAACCTATAAACTAAAATATTTGCACACTCTTACGCCTCAAATCGAGTGATTCCTAGTAGTCGGTGATTTTTTTCCCCATCTATGACTCCTAAATATTCTACCAGTTTCTTTCCAAAACAAATCACTAAATTATGCCTCGTACGCTTGTAGAACTCTTTTCACATCCTCCTGTTTCAATGCAGTTCCTTCATCATATCAGTCATTGATTGTGTTCTGCGGTAATTTTCACAGACAAAACTATCTGCCCTCTTTTGCATCCCCTCCAACTCTTATGCATAATATCCAAAATTTGGGCCCCAAATTTCACCACCATGTTTAAGCAATGGCCTGACCAAAGTCTTGTAGTCTAATTACTTCGGTTCCTGTGAACCCACTTGGTATGAGGCGCTCAGTGATGCCACAGCCGGCGATAGGCCGAAGCACGTCCTGATCGATATTGGCTTCTAATTGGGAACACCCTCGCTGCAATGAGCTGAGTGTGCACGGCCACTTTTTTTCTGATGGTGTTTCACGTCCACTTTCATCAGTAATGGATCTGGTAGAGCAAAATGTAACCGAAGAAGGAACACATCAGTTTGAATGCTTTAGTCAGGAAGTGTAAATCACCTGCACCACTGGAACATTTTATTAAGCTACAGAATTCTCTCCTAGTCCACGAATCTTAGCTAATTTTAAAGTTTTTCGCTAATTCGAGGAAGGGTTTGTGTTCCGAAGCGATAAGAGTATTTACTTGAAGCTCAAATTTCGTAACAGCCTCCTAGAGCCATTATCTAATGATAGAAATCCTATGAGATAGAGCAACCGAGACTAAAACAGTCAATATGGAGCACACTAAATTCGCAAAACGAACCCTAAGGGTTTTTTTTTTTTTTTTTTTTTTTTGCTGTTGTCAGTCTTTAGACTGGTTTGATGCAATCCTCCATCCCTTCCTATCCTGTGCTAACCTCTTCATTTCTACATACCCCCTACAACCCACGTCCTCAATTATCTGCATCATATATTTTAATCTCTGTCTTCACTTCCTCTACAGTTCTTACCTTCCACTGTTCCCTCCACTAACAAATTAACCAATCCAGCATGTCTCAAAATATGACCAACCGGCCTGTCTCTTCTTCCTGTAAGCTTCTTCCATATACTTCTTTTCTCACCCATCATTTCCAAAACTCGTTCATTTCTTACTTTGTCTGTCCACCTAATTTTCAGCATTCTTCTGTAGCACATTTCAAATGCTTCAAGTTTCTTTCCTTCCGGTATTCCTGAAGTCCATGTTTCGCTGCCGTAAAGTACTGTGCTCCACACATAGAGTTTTAAGAATTTCTTTCTGATTCCTAGATCAATATTTGATACTAAAAGATTTCTCTTTTTCATGAAGGCTCTTTTAGCTAGTGCTATTCTGCTTTTAACATCATTCCTGCTTCGGCCATCGGTTGTAATTTTGCTTCCCAAGTAACAGAACTCACTCACTTCTGCTATAGCATCCGATCCTATCTTTATATTTAATCTGCTACTATTGGTATCATTTCTGCTACATTTCATCACTTTTGTCTTACTTTGATTTATTTTCAGTCCAAAATCTTCCTTCAGTATTTTGTTCATGCCATTCAATAACTTCTCAATATCCTCAGCCCTCTCTGCTAACAAGACAATGTCATCAGCAAATCGTAGCATACTGATTTTTTCTCCCTGAAAACTTATGCCACATGGAAATTTTTCTTGGACTTTCTTCATTGCTTCTTCTACATACAAGTTGAATATTAACGGGGATAGACTACAACCTTGTCTCACACCCTTTTTAACTGATGCATGTCTCTCGTGATTCTCTACTTTTATTACAGCCACTTGATTCTTATAAAGTTTATAGAGTATTCTTCTATCTCGATACTTTACACCTGACTTCTTTAAAACATCTTGTCCCACCTTACATTATCAAAAGCTTTTTCTAAATCAACAAATGCCATAAAAGTATCTTTGTTTTTCTTGATCCGCCCTTCAAGTATTAATCTTAAAGACAGAATTGCTTCACTTGTACCACGATTTTTCCTAAACCCAAACTGATCTTCACCTACTATCTCTTCTACTACCCTTTCCATCTTTCTGTATATTATTCTGGTCAGTAATTTTGAAGCAAGTGATGTTAGACTAATTGTGCGATAATTCTCACATTTGTCGGCTTGTGGTTTCTTTGGAAGTGTGAAGATGATATTTTTATTAAAATCAGTTGGAATTTCTCCTGTTTCATAACTTTTTGATATCAGCTTGAATAATCTTTCGATTCCTTCCTCTCCTAGAGATTTAAGAAGTTCTGCAGGGATCTCATCAATTCCAACTGCCTTATTTGCTTTCAAGTCATTCAGAGCTTTATTAAATTCTGTCCTCAAAACAGGATCTCCCAAGTCATCCATGTCGACATCGCCTTCCATTTCCAAAACACTATTGTTCAAGTCGTCCCAACATACAGTTTCTCAATGTATTCCTTCCATCTGTTAGCTCTATCTTCTGACCTTAAAAGAGGTTTCCCATCGGCAGCTTTAATGTTCATACCTCTTTTCTTCATTTCTCCAAAATTCTGTTTGATCTTTCTATATGCAACATCTACTTTTCCTGCAACCATTTCCTTTTCTACTTCTTCACACTTTTCTTGTAGCCATTTTTCTTTTGCTATTTTGCATTTCCTATTTATTTGATTTCTAAATTGCCTGTACTGCTCTTTTCCTGCTTCATCCTGAGCATTTTTGTACCTTCTCCTCTGATCGATCAGCTGCAAAATTTCTTCTGTGATCCAAGATTTTCGGGCAGCTTGTTCCCTAAAGCCTAATGTTTCTTTGCCAGCTTTCATTATTTCGGTCTTTAATGCATTCCATTCGTCCTCGGTTGAGCTCCTTTCACAGTTACTTCTTAGACCTAAGTCTACCATTTCTGCAAATTTTTCTCTTGTGTTAGATTGTTTCAGTTTATTCACTTCCAGTCTGTTCTGCTTATGCTGCTTCCTTATTCGCTTGAATTTCAACCTGCACTTCATTACTATCAAATTATGGTCCGAGTCTATGTCTGCTCCTGGGTACGCTTTACAGTCCAGAACTTGATTCCTGAATCTCTATTTGACCATGATATAATCTAACTGATATCTGCCTGTATCCCCAGGACGTTTCCAGGTGTATATTCTTCTTGCATGGTTCTTAAACAGTGTGTTCGCCACTACTAGCTTATATCTTTCACAAAATTCTAGCAACCTGCTTCCTCGCTCATTTCTTTCTCCTAGACCAAAACTTCCTACAATATTCCCCTCTTTTCCTTCTCCCACTATTGCATTCCAATCACCCATGATTATTAAATTTTCCTCCCCTTTCACATATTGGATTAATTCTTCGATTTCAGCGTATATTTTTTCTATTTCTTCGTCGTCTTCCTGTGACGTGGGCATATATACTTGTACTAATGCGGTTAGGACCGGCTTAGTTTCTAATCTCATCAAAATAATCCTGTCACTAAACTGTTCATAATAACTCACCCGTTTCCCTACTTTCTTGTTCATTACAAATCCTACACCAGTGACTCCATTGACAGCTTGTGTGCTAATTATCCTGTGTTCCCCAGACCAGAAATCTTGTGCGTCCTTCCATTTAATCTCACTAATCCCAACAACATCTAACTTAAGTTGTTCCATCTCCCTTTTTAAGTTTTCTAAACTTCTAACATTCCACGCTCCGAATGTTTCTATCCATTCTGATGACTCCTCCCTGAGCAGTCCCCACCCGGAGATCCGATTGGGGGACTATTTTACCTCCGGAATATTTTACCCAGGAAGAAGTCATCATGATATATGTAATTTGAGAGGATTACATGTCCTCGGGATACCCTTTGGGTCTTTAATGCAGTGGTTTCCCATTGCCTTCTGCATCCCCATGCCGTTGATCATTTCTGATTCATCCGCCTGTAGGGGCCGTTTCCAACCCCAAGGGCAAGAGGGTGCCCTGAACCGCTCCCCGCTCTTCCGCCCTCTTTTCAGAGGCCGTTGGCAAGCAGTGGGTGACTCCTTATACCGGGAATCTTTCAGTCGCCAGAGCCTCGTCCGTGCAAACAGGGTGCACCACGTGAAGGAGAGGTTGACATTTGGTTGGGAAAGACTAGTATTGTCTCTCCCAAACCCTTCCACCCCCCTAAGGGCATACATTAGCTCTATTTTCGATACATCTCATTTTAATAGAAATGAAGGCAAATGGTTCAGAATGCAACGACTTCATCTGTTTTCCTTTTGTTCTCAAGATGCGGACATATCTGAGCTCCATTCTTTGAAATAAGACTTTTTTTTTAATCATAGTTCTCTATCGCACGGAATGGTGCTACGTACCAGAGCAATAAAAAAGATGTTTATATCAAAATTTCGCCGACTTTCATATATTTTACTACGAAAATTTTGATGCTCACTGTTTTCTTCGACATCTCTTAATTTTCACCGCGATTTACCTCTATTTTTTGATACTCGGCACAGAACTTTTGCACATTGTTATGGATTGACAGTACTGCTCCAGTTTCTATTCTTTTTTTGAGGGGTTAAGTGATATACGACTGATTTTGGTACTGTGGTTGATCAAAGTAAGTATCATATTTAGGTTATAGTGAACTAGCTGTTACCAGCGAATTCGTACCCGTGGACATAGAATTTTATTGGTAGGATTGGATGTAGAAAGCTGTAAGTTACGTACAAGGTATCAAAAAGCACATTATGGGTAAGCCATCAGCTTACCATTGAACCCGTCCTTGATTCCTTCCTAATGATACGTAGTTCTTCCTTGATAAATTTCAATGGTTTAGCTGTTTAGTATTAATAACGTATCGGACAAAGAGAGAGAGTTACTTTAACATTTGATATTAGTGTAGACTAGTGTAGATAGTATATATTTAAAAATGTGCTGTTCTGAGAGAAGATCATCACCTTTGGTAGTTTCTAGACATTTGCGGTATCCATGCGTATCCAGCTTCTTCAGTCTTCAAACATTCCGTTTCTTTCTCCACCAATTACTTCATTCCTTTATCCTGCACACTTTCTAGCACTCCATCCACTTGTACGTTGGCCAATCGCTTACTCAAGCAATTCCCGTTTTCCAACTAGTCTCGATCTTTTTATCCTCCACATTCTTTTTTGCGTCTACCCATGGCCGGATTAAGGCAGTGCGGGGCCCGTAGCAAATGTGAAGAAGAGGCCCTTGATTGTAGAGCTAAAAAAAATAATAAAAAAATAGGCTGCCCATCTAGCCTAGGTGCGGGGCCCCCTAGGAGGCGCGAGGCCATACCTTGGAACAGTGCATCAGTGTGGATTCTGCTCTTCTGTAGCATCTTCCGTTTTATACCAGTTGCCAAAAAAACCTGAAGAATTCCTGTGCTCTTCTGTATCTTCAATCTACTTGATGTTCACGTTCTTCAATTATCTGTCAAAATATTTAAAAACTTCTACATCCATTAGTTTTCATATCCACACTTAAACAAATTAATAATTTAATATGTGTTTTTATTCATACTTTTCACATGTATGTAGTATCGCAAACATAATATCCGGGATTGTAATTCTTAATTACTATATTGTTAACATCAAGGAATACAAGTAAAGATTTGTATGCAATTAGTTCATATTTTAGTAGATTATAATCCAACTAGACGACCCGTGGGAAAATTTCGCTGATAAAATACGATGAAAGTGGGGTTGAATACTTACAGTGAAAAGTAGAACCAGACTCTTGTAGCAAATATTTATTTGTTTAGTGTAATATGTACGCATCAAAATACTTACAACATATTACGGAACTTTATAACTCGTATCCACTTGAGCACGTTCGGGCGAATGAGTTGCTATTAAAAACAATAGGACACGAAACAAATGAAAACTTTAAAAATTTTACAAGAATGTCACCTGAGGATTTTCAGTTTATATTGAATAGTGTCAGGACTACAATTGAGAGGCAAGACACAACATTTGGAAAACCGATAACTGCCGAAGAACGCCTAGCTGTGACACTGCGATTTCTGGCTTCAGGAGACTCGTACTAGAGTTTGCAGTACCTCCTTAAAATTTCAAAACAAGCAATTGGCATAATCATACCTGAAACTTGTCAAGCCATCGTGGCCTGCTTAAAGGATTGTGTGAAAGTAAGGAAATCAATTAAATTAAGTAATTTTTATTGTATAAAACAAACATTAAAAATGAAACTGCATTTAAGGATTAAAAATTAATACATGAAATCACAATTATAATATTAATTATTAATGTCTGAGAAATTTTGAAAATAAGGTTGGGCTCACTCGGAATCTGAATTTTGTGAAGACGGAGATGGATTTTGCAAATCTGTTAAAACTTTCGTGTTATTGGTTGCTTGGGGTTCCACAGCACGGGTTGCTTTTGGTAATACCCGATAAGGGCAAGAGAAATATCCTGAGATATGTCCATTTTTATAAAAACAAAATAACAGTTTACACAAATTAGGCACGAGACAGGTGTGTCTACAGCAGAGGATTCACTGAAACTGGAGGGGGCAGTCGGCTCATATTGTTCGGTTCGACCGCATACACAAAGCGCGTACCCACTGAGCACGAACCGAGCACGTGCTCACTTTGAAGTACCGACAACCCTCGGATCGGGCTGAGGCATGCGGACCCATTCTGCTCGCCCCGTATACATCTGAGCAAAACGGGCCGAACGCATGCTCATTCGGGGCAAATGCTCAAGTGTATACGCGGCTTAAGACAGCGTATACAGAAAAGCAACCCACACGGACCAATATTTGGGAGCCACAAGTTTTCACCACCCTGTGCAATGTGAAACTGTTCTAAATACGCTTGTTCATAGGGCTAGGGCGATTTCTGACAAAGAAAGCCTGCCACAGGAACATTAAGGACTGTCTTCAGGCGGAATGGTTACACCGAGAGGCAGATAAGAAGAGCGATTGATCGCAACGCGGAGAAAAATCCAGTCCAACAGGAAGTAACGCCTGAGGCCACCGCTTTTCTGCCTTTCGCCGGAAACACCTCGGGGAAAAATTGGCAGAATTCTTGCACGGCAAGGAATAAAAGGTTTTAGCGACCACCAGCTAAAATTCGGGACTACCTCCACTCAGTTAAGGATGATCTTGGCCTCAGAGTTCCTGCAATTTACTGCATCCCGTGCGAGTGTGGAAAGTGCTACATCGGTCAAACTATCCGCACTGTACAAAACCGGTGTGAAGAACACAAACGCTATCTTCGCTTGGGACAGTATAGTAAGTCAGCGATCGCCGAGCATGTATATAACAATGGCCACAGGGTTGACTTCAACAATGTTACGATATTGGCTAGGACCTAATACTTTTGGGATTCCATAGTCAAAGAAGCGATTGAAATTCGATTGGCTGATACCTACAACAGAGATAGTGGGGTATGTCTTAGCGAGGCATGGAAACCAGCTAGGGATTGCAATCCAGCAATGCGGGATCCCGCAATCCCGCATCATTTGACAGTCTGGCGGATCCCGCACAAAATTAAGCGGATCTGCAATCCGCAAAATCCGGCGGAAACGCGTATCAGTCTGCGTGACTCGCTGACCCACTCGGTCTCTATCAGATGTATTGCACTGTTTGCCTGTACCCTTCCAGTTGGAATTTGACTCATGTGAACAAGCGTTTGTTTTTGTCAACCTTCGTCATTCGTAAGTAAAGAAATTCACTTTTACCTATTCATCAAAACTTGTTTGTTTCGAGTACACATTTCTGTAATTTGAGTTATGGTGCGTATTTAGTACGATTTTCTAACTAAATAATTATTTTTTAAGTGTCGCAAACGTTATCTGAACTACACGGTTACAGCTTTTTATTCACGGTTTCGTTATTCCCATTTTCTGTATTTGCAGATAAAGTAATTTTGACAATTTCCTAATTTGCGGCTGAAAATTTGATTATTGGTTGATATGAAACTAATGTTATCGTAACTTTAACGATCGCGTACCTATTTATTTAACAGCTATCAAAAGGCAATTGTATATCCTTCTACTTATTGTTTTGGCCGCTGCCTCAATGCGTTTCTTTGACGAAAGCCACCTGCTTACATGTGCCACTCAGGCTTTCGATTAATCCCTCTTCTCCTTGTTATTATTTCGACTAAAGGTAAAAAAAGTTATAATGAAATTTTCACGGGTGTATCGACGAATTGTGTTGTAGGAACACCATACTTCGACGGCTGCCTCCGCCGTCTTCCTCACGTGTGTAATTTCGTGTGTTTGTAATGAAAATCCGGAGATACAACCTATGAGGACTTCACTACAATCATTCACCGAGAAAGTCTCCTTTCTTACTTAAAAATAATAATTTCCACTCTAAAAATGTCGTTACGCCACATAAGTAAATCTGAAATACTTGACAGTTTACTTGTTGGTGAGTAGTTTCTTTTAATAACATTGAATCAACTGTAAGATCAATCAAGGAATCAGGAGATATAATAATGAATCACGCAAAAAAGGGCCAAGTCTCGTGCTTGTGCAGTGAAAAAAAGTTATGAGATCATGTTCTCAGCCAAGTCTACACTTTACAGAGTATATTCACTTCACTTTGTGAAATGGAATGCTTTTCTCGGTGTTATGGAACTTTATTTAGAATTAAAAAAATACTTGGCCATTAAGCAAACCATATTTTTAAACTTATGAGATGTATTGTAAGGCATATAATTTACCTAAGATTCAATATTTTCAATTTTTATTATTTATTTAAAAATTGGTTTAGATTAAAAAACAAAAATGTAAAACCTCGAAATACACTTAAGACACGCTAAAAAGTTTTAATGTCATTTTGCCAATCAAAATATTAACTGTCAAATTTTTTTTTATCATTTAACATTAAAAATTATTTAATTAATTTAATTATTATTTAATTTATTAACATTTTAAGTAACTATGTTTTAAATATATGCGTTAAAAACTTTTTGTACCGATCCCGCACGGATCCCGCGGGATTGGCGCAAATCCCGCGCGGATCCCGCGGGATTGAAAACACTGCGGGAAACAATCCTTAAAACCAGCCTTGGCAACTCTACGCAGAAAGCGTGGCACTCATGTTCAGCAACCGCCACAAACGGCTCAATATTAACTTCCTCGACCCGGAACGAACACCTGTAGCCCCACCCACTCACTGCCAGCCGCGCGTCGGAGAGAGCTGTTGGCCTATACAAGGAGGTGCGGCTCCTGGGCTGTCTCAGTATCCGACGGTCAGCCGACCTATGCAGACGTCTTGACACCTGATGAAGACTCTGCAGCTAGTCGTCGAAATATCGTGTTTTCAAAACACTATCCGGCGGTACACCCGTGAAGACTTCATTTTATTTTGATAATTATTTTTCATCTGTTTCATTATTAGAAAAACTGAAAGAACTTTTGGTATGGGACAATCGGGCCCAATCGCAAGGGGCTTTTTAACAACTTATCTGCTGATGGCAAACTAAAAAGAGGAGGTTGTGACGATAGATTTTCAAACCTAGACATCGGCTACTGGAAATTGAAGGATAAAAAGGTCCTACATTTAGCACTGGTTACATGCAAAGAAAAAGAGAGTTGAAGTCGACAGTTTCATGCCCAAGAGTAATCAAGGACTACAATACATTCATGGGTGGAGTTGATACTGCTGATTGGCTGATGGCTTTTTGCAATGCTGGCAGAAAATCACCAAAATCATGGCACAGATTGCCTTGGGGAAGCCTGGATATTGTACAGGGCGTTCGCCGGGAAACGCAACCCACTGTTAGCGCTACAAGGAAGAAACTGCTCCCGGCGAGCGAGCGCTCAGTTTCCGGCATTGTTCGACCGTCGGCCGCGGACTATTTCATAATAATTACGCTTCATAAACTTCATAAACTTGTGTGCTAAGCATCTAAATGTGACGTAATTCATTAGCTTACCTTATAAAAGATGCTGGAAGTGTTGACCCTCTTGTGTAATGCACATTTCACATCTTCTGAACATATTTCGAGACACACGCTGCCCTAACTGACTTAATGATTTTTTGGGTGACTGTTCTAGTCGAAAAGCGATATCGTCAATTTTCTCCTCTGTGAGAATACGGTTGACCGACAGTCTCTTTTTGTTAAAAAATGAACCCGTTTCTCTTACTTTTTTAACCAGACGCAGAATTGTTGATTTAGCTGGCAGTAAAGCGCCAGGAAATTCGCGACGAAATTTACTGCGACACTTTTTAAACGACTTCTTTTTCACATATGTATCGTAGAGAAATATTCTTTGTTGCAAACTGTAACGTACCATAATTTTACTCACACTCAAACACGGTACAGATTAGTAAGAGTATGAAGCCCCAAACCAGCCAAACCGCAAAGATACGTTTATTCACAACACTGATTAATAAGAGACTGAAGTCACAAACTATCTACAATGCAAAGAAACCGTTCTTAACAATGTAAGGGTCACTGCACTGCACTGTTGGGGCAGCGGAGGTGTTAAACAGTGCGGTGATTCACGGTGCCGTGTGGCGGAAACTGCTGGCGGGACTGACCGAGCAAGTTGCCGACGGCAACAGACTGGGAGGGTAGCGTTTTCCGGCGAACGCCCTGTATTTGTCAATACTTACAACATAAATCGTCGGATAATTGAAAAAAATTCTGTAAAAAATTTCAGAAGGTCAGCTGCACAGGGTATGATGACTATGAAGGATATCGGTAAGAAGAAAAGGTCATCTACAGATATTCCACGAAGCCCTCATCCATTTTAACAGAGCAAGTCAAACTATTCCACATAAAGAGACCTAAGATTGGGAAATAGATATATACACTGTCCCTAAATTGTAAAAATCAGATGAAGATGAAGAAGATACAGTCAAAACATCATTCCTGATGTTCCCTCTGCATTGTATTTTTCTGTCTGAATGAGAAAAAAGATTTTTTTTTGTTGAATATCACGAGGCGAGCATTTCGTAGTAATATGAACATAATTGATTTCAATTGCTATTTCTGTACATCCTGTGATATAAAAAGTTCCTGACAGTACGTGTTGGTACCGGCTTAGTAATTAGCACTTTTTTAAAAAAAATCCTCGAAAAAATATTTGGAAGAAAAGGTAGGAAAGAGTTAATAAGTAGGCTATTATAATAACAATACAGTTATATCCTTATACCCTGTAAATATGGTATTTTTTTCTGGTAGTTGAAATATTTTTGGATTTTAATAAGTTTGGCTTATATTTTATACTTGCTTATAGCCCTATACAAGGCGAAAACATTGAAACAATTTGCTCATTTTTTGGTTATGATATTTTTAATTCATTTACAATTAACATTGAACATTGTGCATGGGACCACCTCTCCCATCTTTGCGAACCACAGTTCAAGAAACGCTGGCGTAGATTACGGCAAACTGCCAAAAAACAGGAATCAGGACAGTTGGCTGCTTAACACACGCATCGAAACTCTCAAGTCATATTTACTTTTGCTTTACAAGAATTATAATTTTTAATTTTTTGAAGGTTCCCTATGATAACCTATTTCATTCTGATTCCTCTCCACACAAATGAATACTTTCTACTGCTTTACAACTGAATTCAGGTGTTGGTATATGGTTATGTTCACCTCTTGCTTCCCACATACCATTTCTAACTCTCTATCTAATATCCATAGAGGCACTTGTATGCATGTTATACATAGCACTATCTTCCAGCACTGTCTTCCAGTGACTCCAAACACATCTTGGGATATTATACTACTGAAATCATGGAAACAATGTCTTCACACTGAAATCATAAGTATCATAAGCATTTTATAATAAATAAAGAACTGGCTCATTACTAAAGATCATTACTAAAGATATGAACTACATACATATAACTTTTGTAACTGTTATGACAGGTTTCTAGTTGTACTGGCTGAGTCTGATGGAACGTTTGTAACCGCTCGCAAATACCCATGCCTGCTGCTGGTGACGGTGAAGGCTGATGGTCGGGACGCTGTCATATTGTCTGCACCCGGCCAGCCTGATCTGCGCGTCAAGCTGCCGGCCTCAGAAGGAGCCAAACTGCGACAGGTCAAGTGAGTAGGTTATCCACTATCAGCCATCTCTGGTAAAATCAGAACCAAGTAATGTAATATGATTATTCATGGGTTTTATCCCAGCATGGGTTATATAAACACAGTAATCGGATGACTGCCTCTTGCAACTTCTGCAGGTGAACTCCAACCGTCTGGATAATGGTCCAACAGCTTCTTACTCCCGTCCTTTCCTTTCGAGCAGAGGCCCTCAAAATCCACCCATCAAGCCTAGTTTGTAACTGTGCATTGCAATATAAGTTTGTAATAATATAGTAGTGTGATCTAATCAATGCATCTATTTGTATGCCTATCAACATGTTACCTTCAGAGATACGTGGAACTCGGATATAAAGGCCCAGAAAAACCAGACCGTAAAGTGGGGAAATAAGGGACATTGCTATCTAAGATGCTATTAGTACCACGGCAGATTTCATACAAGAATGGTAACTTGTTAGTATGAATATGGTATCGTGCAATACTTACTCCAAATGAGGAAATTCGTCACTTGGTGCAGTCTGGTATGGGTTAGTTGCTGGCTCATCTCAGTGATAAGGCGTACAGAAAGCAGCTACCAATATCCAATACTATTGGATGTGAAAAAGCTACCTCATGCAAATTGTGGCACACCATGCCCAGCTCTATGGGTCGCTCTTAGCGATTGCCTTATGGGTACCATTATTTACTTTCTGATGATAACAGCCACTTGCCTGACGAGATACAGCCACCTCATTGATTGGCTCATTGTCTTGTTTCACTTGCTTTCATCCTTCCTGATTTGTGGGTGTAAAAGCCAGAATGTTATGAAGTGAAAACTTCTGTAGGAGCACTACGTGATTTTTGGATGGGGGTAAATCTAAGAGCTCAAGATGTCATCGTCACCATCACACCGCCTATTGTGTGTATGTGTGTATGATATGTGCGTTGGATGCTTTTCGCAAAATCTTTATACAAACTCAGTTTTTATCTGATTTTGATGGAACTTTGCATACATATACTTTAAAACAAATACAAAAACACTGTTTATGTTTGATTTACAGATATCTAATCTCTCTCCTCCTTTCCCCTCCCACCTTAATTTCTGTCACCATTGTTCATTCAAACCCACAGTTTTTATCGGAGTAGTTAGCAAATGTATACTTCAAAACAAGGCAGTCTGGTAGCTCAGTGGTTGAGGCCCTTACTTCTGAAAGTTCTCTCTCCGGTCATGGGTTAAAATCCCGGGGTGAGTATGAATTTTTAGAAGTTGTATTTAATTATATGAGCTACGTCGTGATGTTCTATTGTTATGATTCCATATTAAACTACAGGCCCCTGAAGAAAGGAAGTAGCCTTCTTGCCTCTGACACAATAGCTTGATACATCTCCTTCAAGAAGATTCGACGAACCATTTGGTTGTGGACTAATTTGGATTATTAGTTTTTGAAGTGAAGGCGTGTTGGGCGATTTTTGAATAGGTAACATTACTGACATGTTAATGTTAACAGTATATCTGTTGCAGTCTCAGGCTCAGTGTTTAAGGTGTCTGACTGGTGAACGAAAGGTGCCTGGTTCAAATCTGTCTTGGTGGGGATTTTCACAGACCAGCAACCCGACCTTCACATCTGGCATAGCTTGCCATGTAATGTGAAGTATACAAGAACACTTCTGTGGTTCAGAATCTACGTTAAACTTTAGGACCCCTGTACATGGTAGCAGTGGCGGATCCAGGATTTTGGTTCGAGAGGAGGAGGGGCTTGACTCTGGAGATATGAGCTGAAATAGGAGGGGAGGGGGTCGATGACAGAAATCTCATGCCAACGTTTTATTTCAGATTGCCGCCATTAAAATAGCAGTAGAGCCACAAAAAAAAATCTCAATTTTCTTTGGGGGGGGCCTTGTGCCTCTTATCTCCCCCCCCCCTGGATCCGCCACTGCCTGGAAGCACTACCGGGTTAGGTTAAGGCGGCAAAGACGGGTGGAAAGTGCCGCCAATAGAAACCCTGGCACCAGGTCATTAGGTCCACACAGAATTGTTATTATTTAGTATATCTGTAGCTGTGTGGTACAGCTACAGATTTAGTACAGCTTGAGCTATAAGTTTGACATGTTGATATTAATAGTTTTAAGTTTTCACTTCTGCCAGCAATCCCCAAAGACTGACAACTTTTGTTCAGTTGCAACAAATAACGGTAATGTCCTGCACTCTATTGCATGAAAAATACACTTTGTGCACAACCGTGTTGTAAGCACATTTCACACTGAGCTGGGTGAGTGGATCAATAGTAACGCTTGGATATGACATGTGAAAAGAAGTGGGATCAAGTCCCTGTACAGTCATTCAGATTTCGATTTTCCATCGTTTACGGAAATCACCTCGGCAAATAGTGGTATGGTTCCTTCAAGAAGCCGTGATTGAATTTCTTCCTATTCCTTAACCTGCCAATCATTGTATTCCTTGTCTAATGATACCAATATCAATGAGCCATAACACCTGAAGCAATAATAATCACCATAATATTTTATGGACTTTTCCAAGTTTAGCGTATCAGTCTTAGCAATTCCTCTTTCCAGAGGCTTGTGCTTATTTTAAATCATATTTATCAGACTACTGGCTTGCTAGGCCTGTTTTAGTCTTATGAGGAAGTGGAAGTGTTGCCTTCTGTCTACAAAATGTGTAACTAACTATATTCTGGGTGAGATATATGTAGTTTTTGTTTGCGTTGTTTATCTACATCTACATCTACATCTACATATATACTCTGCAATTCACAAAGTTGTGGGTGGCAGAGGGTGCTCAGCACCAAAGCTAATCTCTTTGCTGTGCATTCCAATCCCTAATGGTACGAGGAAGAATTCATATAAGAATCAGTCCGGCACCTTATTTCTCTAATTTTATCTTTCCTGTCCTGTCCTGTCCTGTCGACTCAAATAGGTTGGTGGAAGAAGTATTTCACTACACTCATGAGTGAAAGTTGGAGTACGCATGTTTTCCAATAAGTTTAAACGAAACGTATGTCGTCTATCTACCAGAGACTCCCAACCTAATCTACTAATCAGTTCTGTGACGCTTTCATAAGGACTGTAGCAAGCGGTCACGAATCGAGCGGCTCTTCTCTGTACTTTCTCTATACTTTCGATCAATCCCTTACGAAACGGGTCCCAAATGGCACAACAATAATCCAAATGTGGACGCACAAGAGATTTGTACGCTATCTCCTTTGTTTGTTCATTACAATTTTTCAAGATTCTACCTATGAATCGCAGCCTAGAATTAGCTCTACCTACTAAAGAATTAATGTGTATATCCCATTTCATGTTCCTTTGTACTGTTACTCCCAAATATTTAATAGAATCGACCATATCAATAACTGTATTGTTTAACTCGTATTTCTGAACAATCGGATTCTTTTTGTTAGTTATGCTCATTGTCTTGCACTTTTTACAGTTTAGAGTAAGTTGCCACTCAGCGCACCAAGCCAAAATAACATCCAGATCGCGCTGAATTTCTAAGCAATCGGCCAAAGTTCTTACTTCCCTATAAATAACTGCATCATCAGCAAACAATCTAAAAAGGCTTTTCACTTTGTCTCCGAGATCGTTTATAAAAATTAAGAAAAGAAGTGGTCCTATTACACTTCCTTGAGGTACACCCGATGTAACATCTAGATTAGAAGAACTTTCTCCTTCAACGACAACATACTGCGACCGACCAGTTAGAAAATCCTTTATCCATTCACAAAGCTGATCCGATATACCGTACGCTCGAAGCTTTGCTAAAAGGCGGTTGTGTGGCACAGAGTCAAAGGCTTTCTGGAAATCTAAAAAAAATTGCATCTACTTGTGAACCTGTATCGATAACTTTCATTACGTCGTGTGTAAATAGGGCCAGCTGTGTTTCACATGACCTTTTCTTCCGAAATCCATGTTGATTTGTTGTAAGCAAATTATTATAATCTAGAAAATTCATAATGTTCGAGCATATAATATGCTCCATAACTCTACTACAAACAGATGTTATAGATATGGGACGATAGTTCCCAGGATCACTTCGATCACCTTTTTTGAAAATCGGAGTTACTTGCGCAATTTTCCAGTCTGAAGGTACTTTTCGCTCTTCTAATGATTTACTGAATATATCAGACAGAAATGGCCCGATTTCTGCAGCATACTCTGAAAATACTCTTACTGGAATTCCATCCGGGCCCGGTGCTTTCCCCCACTTCAGGAGCTCTAATTGCTTAACGATACCTGCAGTATCTATTCGTAATGATTCCATCACCGACTCGCCACGGCGTGGGAAAACGGGAATACTATCAAAATGTTCATTTGTAAATGAATTTTTGAATACAGTATTTAGTACGTTAGCTTTATCGCGGCTTTCATTAACCTCGGAACCTTCACGAATTAGTGCTGGAATATTGCTGTTGGTACAATTAACTTTTCGTACATACGACCAAAATTTCTTTGGGTTTTCTGTGAGACTCTTAGAGAGAGAGTTGGAGTGAAAATCGTTAAAGGCCTCGCGCATTACATTCTTAATACGTCCTCTTAAATCAGCTAAGGTTTCTAAATCGCTGCGACACCCCTTCCTTCTTGAACGTGCGTGTATTTTCCTTTGTTTTTTGAGTAATCTTTTGACTTCGCATGTGTACCACGGTGGATCATTCTCTCCCTTTATTGTCCGCTTTGGTATATGTATTTCCATGCCTTCCCTGACTATATGTATAAAACGATGCCACATCTCTTCAACGGTGTCCTTTGTTGACTTGAAGTTATGGTATTTATTCCTCAGGTAGGTTCTAAAACACTCCTTTGAGGCCTTACTGAATTTGTATACAATCCGCCCTTTTGTCCTTTTTCGCTCGGTCATTAATTTGATAGTCGCAATTACCGCTTTGTGATCGCTTATTCCTGTGGTTGTTGAAATGTCGGTGAATAATTCTGGCCTGTTGGTAACCAGCAAGTCTAAAATGTTTTCGCTACCGTTATGACACCGCGTAGGTTCATTAACTAGCTGCTCGAGATGATTATCTGACAACAAATCGAGAATTACTTCAGAAGCTGCCTTATCCCTGCTACCTGTGATGTGAACGTAATTACGCCAGTCAATATAAGGCAGATAGAATCATAGCATGATCTTTAAAACGGCTAGCTATACTATTTACATTATTTCTTAACTCCTCGACGATAGCTATATCCGAATCAGGTGGACGGTAGAAGGCACCTATGATGAGTTTATGAGACAGAGATTGGGGACCATCCCAGCATTTGCCTTGCTGACTGAAGAAAACCACCTAAAAACTGCAGTCAGAACAGCCCGGTACATTGGAGCCAGGATTCAAAAACCTGTCCCCTTCATACCACCTCGATCCAGTTTGGTGATGTCCTAACACCTGCTGCCCCTATGGTGGATTAAGCAATAATTATAATGATAACAAATTCATGTAGTCAAAAAAAACAAGTTATATATTTTTAAATTTCATGTACAAGTCACATATAACCTTCTATCACAGCAAATGCCACAGCTTAAATGTCTGGTTGTTTGAACATTGAAAAATATTCTTGCTACGTTAGACTGTTCAGCATTTACGTGCAATCACCAATAAAAGAGAGGATATTTTATCATTTGGGTCTACTGGAGATCACGATTCTGTTATAACAACATTCATTAATGATGTCATAATACTGCTTTAGTCAGTGGCAAGACATTATATTTTCAAGCAGCAATTCTGTGGTAATACAGCCTGGACCACAATTTTCAAGCAGAAATTAGGTTGTAATACAGCCTGGACCAGCATGACAAAATTAAAAATACTTTGAAAAGTATTTCTAGTGGTGTCTTAACTACTGCAGTATTATGATGCCAATTTGTTGTTGAATCACGATCTCCAGTAATCCCTATTATTCATCGTCATCTGTACCTATAAAACAAAATCCATATACAATAGAACTCCAGTTATCCAAATTCCAACTATCCGAATCGCTTAAGGCAGTCTTATTAATAAGATGTGTGTGAAACTAGTTGAAAGGCATATCAACTGAAGAAGAGAAGGAAAAGGAGAAAAAGGAAAAAAAAAGCTCAAGAAAAGAAAAGGGAAGGGAAGAGACAGGAGAAGATGGGGGTGACGTGTCACTTGAGGAATTCATAAACATTCTTCTGGATGCTCAAAAGTTATTGCTGAAGATGTAGGAGGGTGGGTGGTGTGTGATTCATCAGATCCTGGATATGAAATTCTAAATGATGATAAGCTTATTGAAAGTGTGAAAGAAAAAAGTGTCAAGGAAGAAGATGACCTTAATGTCGAAGTTGAAGCAGACACGGGACCATCAGCTAGTCAAACATTTGCTGGCCTTGAAACTGTGTTGAAGTGGATGGAGGGTCAGCCCGAGTGTGACCACATGCAACTTCTCATTATCAAGTGGGTGTGCAACTTGGCTGCTCGAAAATGGATGAACACAGTCAAACAGCTTACTTTGACCGAGATGTTCAGCAAGCAATGACTTATTTTTTACAAAAACTGCTCGGGTTTCAAGCCGCGTCAAAATTGAGCCGTCTGGCAATGTTTCGGAAGCTTGCACTGCTTCCATTGTCAAGCCTCCACTTAACATCACTGAAGTCTACCGTACGGTAGTCTATTATATAGCGCCAGTAGCCGGGAGCTCATGAGAGAATCTGGATTGCCGGAAGAAACTGTGAAGAATCTAAGTGTCAGAGCCCCAAGACCACCAAGGTTATGTGGCATTCCGAAAATACATAAAGAGCTTGTTCCAATGCGTTCAATAGTGAGTGCTATAGGTTTGCCAATGTACAAGTTGGCTAAATATCTCACGCGTTTGTTAAATCAGTTGGTTGGTCAGCTTGCATATCATGTTAAAAATTCTTCTGCCTTTGTTGAGTTGGTTAAAGAAATGAGGTTAGAACGTGACGATATTATGGTCAGCCTGGACATTACGTCATTGTTTACGCATGTGCCTTTAGGGAAGACTGTTGAACTAGTTAGTGAACATTTTGATCCGAAACTTGTGGAGTTATTTAGACACACCCTCACGTCTACGTACTTTGTGTACCAGGGCGAATACTACAAGCAAACAGATGACGTGGCTATGGGGTCCCCGTTGTTTCCCGCAGTAGCTGACTTTTACATGGAACACTTTGAGCATATAGCTCTTGACACGGCTCCTTTAAAGCCTAAATGTTTCTACAGGTTTGTTGACGATACGTTTCTCGTGTGGTCTCGTCGAATTCCGGCGTTATATGAATTCGTGAACCATCTTAATGGGATTCATCCCAATATTAAATTCAAGATAGAAATAGAAAGGAATGGATCACTTCCATTTTTAGATGTTCTAGTACATCGGAAGCCTAATGGAAGGTTAGGGCACAACGTTTACAGAAAACCTACACACACCGATCGCTATCTTAATGCTCAAAGTTTTCACCATCCTTCTTAGAAACTAGGAGTTCTCAATACTCTTGTCCATAGGGCAAAGGTGGTGTCCGACAATGAACATTTAAAGGAGGAACTGCAACACCTGGAACGCGTATTTCGTGCCAATGGTTATAGCACTAAGGAAATCCGATATGCAACCATCCAAAGAAACAACAGAACCAAGACAGATGACAGAGATTAAGACAAGCCGCATGCCTTTCTACCTTTCTGTGGAGCAGTAACATCAAAAATAGCAAGGTTACTCAACAAACAGGGCATCCGTTCGATTTTTCGAACTCCACCAAAAATTGGACAGCTGTTGCGAACTCCGAAGGATGGTTTCGGTCTTCGGGCTCCTGGAGTGTACAAAATTCCATGTGAATGCGGCACTTCTTATATAGGACAAACCTTAAGGACGATTAATGAAAGACACAAAGAACACATCAGACATTTTAAACTTGGACAAAAAGAAAAATCTGCCTTAGCCGAACAAGCCATTGACAACTGACACGAGCCATGCTTCGACAAAACGACACGCCTTTGTTACGCAAATAACTTTTGGGACAGTGTTGTGAAGGACGTGTAAACTATCTGTTAAATTTTGTAACTGCGTAACAAAATTTTGTTCTTAGAACCACAAGTTAGATTGGATAGAATATTATTGCATTGCATTTTTCAAAGTTAGTTTTTATGTTTATTCAAGTTAGAAAGCAGATTTACAGTTTTTAAGATAGTAATTTCAATTTCATCAGTTTTCAGCATTCACCTGGAGTGGTAGTTCATACTTAAAGTATTTATTTTTGGCTAAACGATTAAAGTTAGGATATTTCATATAATAACTAAAGTTAACATTTATTTAAAGATCTAGCGATTTGTAAAGTTTCAAGGAGATTGAATTATTTTTATTGTCAAGGTCAAATTAGCTGATGTAAGGACTTCAGACGTGCGATTTCATATCTGATCAGCCACCCCTGTGAAAGAGGAAGTGAATACGTTCCCACGCTTCGCGTGAGAACAGTCGCTAGGAATCTTCGAGAAGCACTATGTGATATAGATGCGTGCGTGCAGTTGTTCGGCCGCAGTCGTACGGAAGCAGTCGGCACGGTAACATGTAGCTCAGTAGGCCGGAAAGTTTTATACCTAACACTTCAGTGAAAGTTTTATTTTGGGAGTAACGCTTCTTCTTTTAGTCAAGTTGAACATAATGTTGCGTTAAAGTAATTTTTCGCAGTGTGGAGCCTCGGGATTGTTTGAATTTACGAAACGGTGGAACAATGGGAGCGTGTGATTCTCTTTCATTTAATTATCACAACTAAAAGTTTGAACTTTGAACTATTGGGGTGTGGTCTGGCTCGAACGGTTAATCGAACTTGTAAAACATTGCTTCGGAAAATTCATCTGATTGCCTGTACAGTTTTTGGCTTTGTGAAATTTGGAAGAATGTAATTGTTTAAATGGCAATGAACTATTTATTGAACTTTACCTTTTCAAAGTTTTCTGGTTAAAATCTATGTGGTGACTGATTTATTCTATCTAAGCCAAAACTGTAGCATCCAAGGCTACACACGGTCAGAGTTAAGATTCAAGTTTATGCTCCACCCCAAGCATAAGCTTGTTGCCTTACAGACGCATTTGAGATTAGGCTTAGCAACGCTACATAGTGCAAGGTTTCCGTAAGTGACAATCTGAACATATAGCAGGAAATACCAAAAATTCAATACCAACTTGATATTGATGCGTCATACTTGGTAAAAAAAAAAAAAATAATAATTACCACATATATCGGTTCACTCCTTAAGTTTTCATATTTGTCTTTAAACCCCATAAGTGGCAGTACTGAATGCAAATGGCACTTAGAATCTACGTAAATTATATAACAGAAAAAACTCATGAGAGCTTTTCTGTTGTTTCTCTGATGTTTAGAAGTGAAATTATCTTCGCTGTTATTAGTTATTAAAGCATACCTACAGATTTTAACATAAGAGTAAACTGTTTGAAGCCTTTAATGTTGGCATTAAAAGCAGTTTAGGAAAATAAACTGAAGCATTTTGGCAATACTGAAGATCACAACATATTCTGTATATTCGTCATTCAAATACATATAGCAAATGGAGCAATTGATATGAAACTTGATTCATAGGTGCAGAAAAATGAAATCTGTTATAGATGTCACCATTTTTTAAAAATAGTCTGATAATACTTGAAAACTATATGAACCTTATATTCTGAATTAGAATCTACCGTATGTCTTATAAAACTATGTGAACTGCCACTAGAGCAGGAAATTAAAATGTGTAAGTAGTCTCAATTTTTTTAACTCATGGTATTTTTTCTTTTTTTCTGGGAAGATTTGCTACAAGAAATGGGAAGAAATTCTGCCATGGCATTTTTTAAGGAAGCATTTCAGCATTTGCCTGGAGTGAACCATGGATAACCCAAATCTGGATGTTCTGATGGGGATTCAAAATCTTGTCCTTCCAAATGCGAGGTCATAATCAAGCATAAGTTGAGAAAGGCTGAATCGTTTTTGATGGGATTTTCTCTGCCTCAAAACTTAGATTGTGACTTAGAAAATTTTAAAGTTTAGGATCCGAATGAGAATCTGCTGTATGACTTATGAGGCTAAGTAAACTGCTGCTGAAGCAAAAAATGAAAATGTGTATGTAATCTCATTTTTTTTAGTGTCATGTTTAAATTTTTGTTTTTTGCTTCTGGCCTTATGCATTGATGAGATTGAAGTCATCAGAGGAAGTAAAGGCAAAGAACAGGATGGAAGTCAGCCATGACCTTTTTGAAGGAAGCATTCAGGTATTTGCCTGGAGTGATTTGGGGGAACCATGGATGACCCAATTCTGGATGGTCTGATGGGGATTTGAAACTGCATCAACCCGAATGAGAGGTCACAGGCGAGACTTCTTCAATGTGGACATCTGATATAGTATGACACCTCACGTTTCTCAGCCTAATGGTCAACATCAGTGTAAAATTTCATTTATGAAAAAATGTGGCTAAAAGCTTATTAAAAATCTTCTGTAATGCAATGTAGTCTTCTGTAATCTAACACTCAGAATGAATCCAACCCCTTCCCCCCTTCTAAACTTTCTGAAAAGCTTTGTTATTGTTCAGAAAATTGTGCAACTAAAAGTACTGTGTGGGCAAATCAGCCTCTATCATACCGGGCAATGCTGGGAACTCTGCTAGTGTTTGATAAAATTAGCTGTTTTCAAGCACCTGGCTGAATGTAGAACTTTTGCCAGGGGTTTTCATAAACAAAAAAAGAAAAAGAAAGTGGTTAAGCAGAATTGGTAAAGAGTGCAAATAAGTGCTTTTTCTAATGATTCACTTGAAAGCTGTTGTGGCAGAACAGAAATATTTTCATAAGAAAATTATATTTTTGATTTCTGAGAGTAGATAGAAATTAATAATATATATACTCTTAGAGAGAAAAAGCAATAAAATATAAGTTGCTATGGAGATTAGGACTCGAGAGATGTTAGTTATCAAGTTATCAGAGTAGATTGAATGCTTGAGATAATCATTGCCAAAAAATGAACCTGCATCTTCTGAGAGTAACCAATTTCATTGTAATCCCTAGTAGATTCGAATAATATATAATAAACTATAAATGTTTGGATCGGAAGAACTGAGTTATTTATAATTATAATCAGTCCATCAAATCAACAACAAGCGTTACACTGTGTGGGGAAAAAGAAACCTAAAATTTTAGACAAACTAAACCATTTTACTTTTATATTCTCAGATCTATCTATGGTAATGATAAGTTTTCTTGATATCTCCTTAATAAATCCAAACATTATTTTTTGGATGCTTCAAAATATATGTATCAAAAAAAAAAAGAACTTAAAAAATTTCTGTTAAGAGCAATTGGCTGTGTGTCTATGGACTGGAAGCCATTAAATGCACAAATATGAATGCCTAATATAAGTTTTAATATTGATACTGTTTTTGCATGTGAGCAAATTATTCTTTGTTTGAAAATATTAACTCCATTGTGCAGTTAAATACTAATGGTTTCATTAAGTAATAGTTTATTGACATATAGATATTAATTTTCTTATGGCATGATGATTTTAACACATGTCAACTTGTTATTATTGAGTTCATTAATTAGCTAATTCACTGACAAGTCAAAACATTATAACCACTGCCCACTGCGAAATTGAATGACATCTGGTAACACTGCGGATATGTCATGGGATAAGGAAAGCATATAAGTGGTGCAGAGATGCTTGGGGAGTTATTCTAGAGATGGTATGTTTGACAAATGGGGAAATCCACTAACATAAGTGACTCGTAAGGGCAGATTGTTATGGCCTGGCATCTAGTAACTAGCATCTCGGATACGGCGAGGCTGGCCAGCTGTTTGTGTGCTACTGTAGTGATCATCTGTGGAATATGTTTAAACGATGGTGAAACCACAGGCAGACAACAAGGTTGTGAATGTAGATGCCTCATCACAGAACGTGGAGGTCGGAGGCTTTCCCACTCTATAAAGCCATACAGAGGACAATCTATGACAGATATAATGGCAGAGTGAAATGCTGGTAAAGGCACAATTGTTTCAGTGCACACCATTGAAAATGAAGTTCTGCAGCTCATGCCAACATGTTACCGTATTGACCCAATGATATCATCAATTATGTCTGCAGTAAGCAATATATCATTGAGATTGGACTGTTAATCAATGGAGATTTGTAAACTGGTCAGATTAATAAAGTTTTTTGTTACATCAGGTCAATGATTGTTCCAGGTGAATAGCTGCTTGAAACTTGCACCGCTACAGATGCAGGCTGGTGGTGAGAGTATTATGCTGTGATAGATATTCAGCTGGGCCTCCATGCAACGTGTGGTAGTGATCATAGGCACCTTGGCATACCACCTGCATCCTGTCATGCTTGGTGTCTTCCACAAGGTTGATGGTATATTCCATCAGAATAACTGTCCGATTTATAAGACCAGAATCATGATGAAAGTGAACTTACATTGATGTCTTTGCCACAAAATTCGCCTGAACTCAACCTGATAGAACACATGGGGGACGCCGTTGGGCACCAGTGCCACACCCATGAACCACTGGTTTGTAATTTAAGGAAATTGTGTGACCTGTGCATAGATAAACCCACTGGAAATCTACTGAGGACTTGTCCAATCCATGCCATGCCAAATCGCTGCTGTATCGCATTCCAAAGGTCCACCAAAATGTTGCTAAGCAAGTGGTCACAATGTTTAGGCTCATCAGTGTAGATTTGCAACTCTTAAGAGTTTAGTGAGGCCAAAATATTAATGAATAATTCTGAAATCGTGTAAACTTACTACAGGACGCCACGGAAAACAGTAACGCAGACATCCAGTTCTGGTGTATTTGTCAAGTTATATCACCAACAAACTTTGTATAATTTGAGGAGAACATAAGAAACCAAATGAAGATTTTGATTGATCTAAGAATTTCAATGTAAATTAAAACTTTGCTTCCAAATATGCTATTGTTTGTGAAAATTGCAATACCCAGAAGGAATGGTCTGAATCACTAAAAAAAATTGGAATTCGTGTAGAACAGTGGAACCACAATAAATGATGAAAATTGCAGAGCTCCCTCTAGTATCACCAGATAGACACAAACAAAGTAGAAACATGGTAAGTACATGCTGATATACCTTTTCAGTATCAAAGGATGCAATATCAGCATGTGAATTAGTTCGAACGTGGCAGAATGACTGATTTTTGGGAAATGGGTTTGTTGTTACATGACATTGTGGCACATACAGGGCACACTGCTATGACAGAGATGCATTTGTGGAATGAGTGAACAAAAGATGGTACTTGACCACACAATGTGACCACAGTACGTAATGACTGCCATCTTGTCCATATGTTTGTAACAGACACAACAGCTTTATCCACAGTGTTCTCTCAATTTTAAAGCACTGCAAAGGGTGTGGATATGTCTGCGTCTATGGTTTAAGGGCTGGACTGGTGGCTAACATGATATTGCATTGGCTTCCATTGACCAGAAACCACCAACCACAATGCCACGAACTGCCTGACATATGACCCATCAAACATGTCTGGGATATGGTTGGTCGGCAACTTGTTCATTCTGATCCTCTTGCAACCACTGTCAATGCTTTGTGGGCACACCTAAAAACCAAGTGGCAATGTTTCCCAGCATCATCAAAATCAGGCCTTCTTTGGTTCCATACCTGAATTCTCATGGTCTAAGTGCATTTACAGTTCTGTAATTGTAATCATATGTATATCATGCGCCTAATCATCAGTATTAATTTAATTGTAATCGCACGTCTCCTTCTTGTTGTTATGATTTTCACAAATAGTAGTGTATTCTGTACAGGCTTCATTCAGTTTTATAGGGCTACTTTGTTTTCCCCCATAAAACCGGATAGGATGGCAACTATTGGCCAACCTTGACAAATAATCACACAATAGAACAAAATTGAAAATCAGAATAGGGGAAACCACAAATAATGGCAGGACAATGTCTACACACGAAAAGTACATGAACACAAGTGAAATGTTGAGATTATCAGCAAATGTAAAACACTTTTCCAGCAGTTTAAACAGTGGATGTCAGGATCCATCTTGTATCCACCATGTTCTAATATGGTTGTATGCTTTGTGTGTTCCATGTGCTTTATGTGTGCCATTGTTGTAATGCCCGATCAGTTGTGTGCATTGGCTCATTCCTCTATCAGTTTTCAATCATAAATAATAGATGATCCAAGCGAAAATTTCATTAGTAAAATATGATGAACAGTGAACTGTAATAACACTAAGCTAAACATGAAACAAAGTGTATCCAAATCTCAGTGATATGTAGTGCTGCTATCTAGTGTTAATGTTTACAAAGGATTTGTATAGCAAACACTTTGTTTCCTTAACAGAAAAAAATGTCCGAAAAGCTCCTTACTTCAGAAAATGCACACAGTTAATCGATATCTCTGTGATATGTTGTAATGCAATCGATCCTTACTGACAGTATAGGGAAGCCTAGCAGCTTGGCTGTGTACTGTATCATACATGTGATCTTGATAGTTAACACTTTTGCCCTTTATGGGTTGGCTTCCAAATAAATTCCTTTCTTAATTTATGAAGTTATCAAAGCAGAGACCTTAATCTTTAATATGATACCTCATTTGTCGATTTCTTTTAAGTATGAATGAAGAGGAGTGGCTTTTAGAAATAATATATACGATAATTCATTTGGGAACTATGATATGAATTAGCTGTTTTTTGTTTCTTTCTTTAACAGGATGTGGTTTAATGAAATTGTGGATACAGTTGACTGTGGTGATGAGGCTGCAGCATGGTTAACACGTCTGATAAAACCAACTTCAGAGGAGACAATCCCCACTCTGAGGCTTGGTTATGACCTTGAACTGCAGATAATCCACAGAACAGTTGATGAGGGCCCATTTTGTCCCTTGAAGGATGCTTTTCCAGCACTTACATCTGAAGACATGGTAATTTTTACTTGGAGCCAGAGTTTAAAGATGGCATTCGTTCCACCTACATTGTGACTTAATCCACTTCATTAATCATAATCTTAAAGGAAAACTATAGCTTAACACATGTCAACAAAACTAGGTTTAAAGTAACTCTGAAAGAGTATGCCACATTTGGTCAGAGGTACTACTTAATTTCAGCATTGTTACCAGTTGTAAATACCAAACAAAAAATTATAATAAAAAATAAATATTTGAGTTTTTCACTGTGTCTATGTATGGTGGTTGTTAGTGAAGAATGCAGCCTGCCTGTGAAAATTATTTCTTTATCATTATGCCAGAAATGAACATACAAAAGCCTGGAAACACATCACTTCTTTTTCATCTTAGTTGTGTTTCCAGAGGAATATGTGTGATTTTGCTGCTATTAAGTAGCTTGTCTGGATTCTGAATGCATAATCATTCAAGATTACTTTCACCCAAAGCAACCTTAAGTCAGATGGGACTGAAAAAAAGTAAAAGGTGCAGGTGAGATTATTTCCTGGACAGCACTGTAGAGAAGATTACTGATTTCATTGTGACCTCTGCCTATCTGGGATAAGAATATATGAAAGGAAAGGATATCTTAATCTAATATAAGAGCAACCTTTTATTCCAGGTGTCCACTGACATAGCTAAATTATGTTTTTTACTTTTAAATAGTATTAACCAAAATTACAGCAACAATGGAGCAGAATATTCTATAGTATGTTGTTGTTGCTTATGCCGACTCTCATGACCTCAATAAGTTTAACATTTGAAACCATCAGAGTACTCCCTGAAACAACCCTATTCAAACTCTGGAACTGGTCTACCAACACATTCTGGGAACCAGATACCCCCAGGCTTCAATCTCAGATAATACTCACTTTCATACCTAGGTGTGGTAGATGTCAGCGTGTGCACATATAACTATACCAAGTGTTTCACCTTCTTGCAAGACTAAAGTTTAACACTGACATGTTGCATTACTTGTTTTTGTCTTTGTTGTGTTCACCGTTCCCAGCTGCTGTAATTTGTGGTAAATTTTGGGGCTTATTTCTCTACCCTTCCTTGCCTTAAAGCATTTTCCTGCTAAAATTATATATATAATTTTATCAGAAACAAATGCAAAAATAAAAGATAAATAAACCCAACACCCATCAAAGCTGAAGAGAGGAGGATCGCTATTCAAACCAAGGTTCTTACTTTATCTTCTACACCAAAATTTGACCAATGCCACTCTGATTATGGACTCTTTTCTCTGCTGCACCTTCTGATCGTATTATTTAATTACCACTTACCGAAATTAACTGATGAAACCTAGCCTTCAGCAATTCTTACCCCAATCCCTCTTAATAGACCAACCCTTTCCCAAACTATTCTCTTCTTCTAACTTATACCTGCTGATCACCTTCAAAAATTTGATCCTCCATTCCAATAACATGAATCTCACAGAAATGATGTCATGAAAATGTTTTCAAAAATAAAAACATTGTAATTCTCCTAGCTGATAGGGCTCAACCACTGAGGTCATGGAATGGAGAGATTACAACACTATAACACTGAAGCCCTCAGACAGATCTGATGCCAATACCATACCACTGAATCCAGTAACTCAATCTGCCTAGAAATCCTTTGATTTTCAAACTAAGAGTGCTGTGGAGAGACGTGTACGCACTCTATTTCTCTCCTTACTCCACAAGGCCCTTGAGCCTTGTCCTTTAATTCTGCCCAAGATACACAAGGCAGTCAATCCAAAATATATACGTATATGAATGAACTGTTGGATTACATAAAACTTTGATTCTCATTGTGGCTTGTAATTAAGCATTTGTTCGCTGGCTAGTCAGAGCCATTTCCTGGAGCAATGGTGGAAGGTTAAGTGTTGTTATATGTCTGCAATTCGTGTAACTTGATTTTAATATGATAGTTTATTTTTGTTTGTGAAATGTGCAGTTTTTAAGATTGGTGACAGTCTCAGCATTTGCCTGGGTGACTGGAAAACAACAATCAGGACATCCAGCACACAGACTTCAGGACTCGAACTTGGTCCCATGTGGTGGCATAGTCGTGGTTGGGGAAAAAAGCTTGTTGGGTTGAGGAATGTTTAAAAGGTAGAAAGCAAAGAGTTAGGGTCAGAAATGCAGTATCAAAAGAGGTGGTCATGAAAATGTGAGAGCCATAGGGTAGTGTATAGGAACTATTGCTAATCATTATTCTAATGAATGATTGTATAAATGGTTTCCAGTCAGAAATTGTGTTATTTGCAGGTGACATAATGGTGTATAATAGAATCAAAATTGGGGTGGGGGACTGAACTGCTGCTGGATAAATTTCTTTTTAGCTAGGTGGGTCAACATGGAATGAAGATAAATACCAAGAAGTCAACTTATTAGATACACAGATTAAAAATTAAAGGTTGTTTGTTTATAGGGTGGGAAAGGAAATTCTTATAGAAGTCCTGAGATGTAAATATCTTGGCATAACTGTTGATTAGTGTGCAGTAGAACACATTGGGCAAGGGGGGAGGGGGGAGATTGAGTTACAAAACTTTGGTCAGACCATTACTTATAAATGATGGTGTAATATTGGAGGCACATTTTGGGTATCAAATACAAAAGTTGGTAGGGTGTAAAGGAAGGCACCATTTGTTTGTAAAAAACTATCAGTTACTGATATGCTACAGCAAGTGGATAGCAATTCACTGAAAGGTGCCAGGAGGGTGTACTGGGATTTTACAAGGCTTGTTGATATAGTTTGGAAGGATATTGGTGAACAAAACTGGCACTCAAGTTTACACATAAGCAAGTGGAAAAATTTCTTTTGTTGATAAAGGAGTCAAGGATTGAAGTAATTATGAAGGAGGGTGCTGAATAGTTTTCCAAACACAATGAAAAAATTTAAAAATAATGGAAAAAACAGTTGGGAGGGGAAATTGTGCTCAAAGAATTTAAGATAAGAATTAATAAGGGAAAATGGGTGCATGTGCTATGTCATACTTAAATAAAGGGATCTATTTTACTGAGGTCATAATAAATGGAAAGTTGTAATTGGAAAAAGTTATTAATTTTTGCTCTGTATTATGATGCATTCATTGCAGTGAATTTTTACCTGAACTGAATGTAAACATGCATTCAACTTCAAGTAATGTATATTAGTTCAGTTTAAAAAAATATGTGTATTGAGGGTGTCTCCAACAAAAATACAAGTACATAATCTTCACTTTAAATAGGTGGATACCTATTTATTTACTTTGAAACATCAAGCCTCTCATTTGTAAGGGAAAGCAAACTATATAGACACCTGATAATTAGTGATAAATAGGTTATCTGCTTTGCATGTTAAATAAGTTAGTATTGTCTATTATATTTCCCTTGTATATTTAAATCTATTTATTCTTATTCCTGACACTGTTCAGAAAAATCAACCATTCTATTGATTCAGATTATTTGTTCACTTTCAACTATTTCATACTTGTAATAAAATACTTCACTATTGCACTCTTTACTTATGGCTGATTTGTAGGGTAGTTATGCAGATTTGACAAGCTACAGATGATGTCGGAATCATCTGTAGAGGACCTGCGAACTCGCCTGCCTACAGATGCTGCGGCCAGTCTCACAGTCAGGCAGTTTCGTCCAAATTTTGTAGTGAATGGAGCCCCACCCTATGCTGAGGACTCGTGGGAGTGGCTGAAGATTGGTGAGCATACTGTCTTCAGAAAGGTGAAACCATGCACCAGGTACTGTCATCCTGTCATAAAATTATGTAGTTTGGGAACATATTTATTTTGGAAATTTGACATTTTGATCATCGGTTAAGTCAAGTGAACAATGTAATGCATGATTTTCCCAATTTTCAGTTTAAATGTATTGTTTAGATATTCGTGTCTTTGGAATTTGAAACACATTGTGCTTAAGTTCATGGATGAGAGTTGGTTAACTCACTGCGGTGAGGAGGAGAAAGGATGGGGTGGCAACAGAACAAATAGTTTTGTAGCAGGGCCATGTGAGAGCAACAAAATGAGAAGCATTTTTGTGGGAGTCAGTTAGTAATCATTATATCATGACATTATCAGCAGTTGGTTACAAGTCAGGGCAAGCGAAAATATCAATTTTAACTTTAGTTTTGTATCTGCATACAATTCAGCACTCGGACCCACCAGAGTTGGAAAGGGCTTCTCTACTGCCAAAGATTCTAGAAATTGAATGTTTATCTAATACCTGATCAGATTGGTGGTACACTTTTTAAAAGGAATTGAAATAAATAGAACTTGTTAAATATAACTTTATGAATATTAAACAATGAAGAAATAGGCACTAAGTAGTGAAAAAGAATTACAAATTAGGATAGAGAAATGAACCACCACTTACCTTAGATGTTTGTGGTGTGTGAACACACATAACAGACAAAAATATACATGCTACAGAAATTTTTGGGTCTTCGCCCTTTATCAACAAGAGAACATTGTGGATGGTTGGTGCTGTGGGAGACTGGCTCACAGAGTAACTTTATGAATGAATAGTTATATTTCCCAATTGAAGCAAGTCTATATGTGACAACCTCTTAAGGAGAGTGTGCATCTGGATAAGTGAAGTTACAGTAAATGTTGTTATGTCTCGATAGAAGTATCGGTGCCTAAATAAAGCTGTTGAAATCCTACTTCCAATTACAATAGCATTAGGGCAGATTTGGTATTAGTTTAGATGTTTCTGTGGGGATTATAATAGATTACCAAAGGGGCACTTATTATGGATATAGGGAGGATGAAATATAAATGTCAAAGAAGTGATACTGATGATGCTATAAAAATGGAAGTTTCAATAGGGAAGATGAAGGGTAATGATGTGGATATATCAAAGTCAGTAATCAAAATAGTATTAGTGAAATATGAACAGCCTGATAGCTCAGTGGTTGAGTCATCTAACTGAAGATCGAAAGGTCCCCAGTTCGAAACACTGTCTTGTTGAGGATTTTCATAAGCACCTAACCCCAAACCTTCACCTCTGGCACAGCTTACTGTGTAATGTGAAGTAAGCGAGAACACAACCGTGGTTCAGATTCCACACTGCAAGGGCAAACAACCTCCACACATCCAAACAAAATTCAAGCTAAACAAATGTTTAATGTGGTCCTAGTTGACTCAAACAAACCAACATACATAATACATACATACATTAGTGAAATGCATTAATGAACAAAATACTAGTGTTTGGTAACTTAACAAAATGGATAGATTAAGGAAGTTAATAGCTTAAGGAATTTTGGGGCAGTGAGGTTCTCCATAGATAAAGGAGAAGCTGATGAAGGTGTAGCCATGCTGGCTAGCAATGAATACTGCAGTTCATTGATATTTTTAGAGAATAGACACAAGTTATTATGGGTAATGTTCTGCGAAAATATAAAGGAACAATGAGTTTTGTAAGAAATAAACTAAATGTAATTTCAGAATTCAGAGGATGGGTTAAGGTTGTCATATTGGGAATATTACTTAAAACATTTCTTTTATACACTATGAAATAGTGGTGACAATCAGGCCCGGCGGATAATGTGGGTATGGTGGGTAGAAGTACCCACCCGGGAAATTCTGGGTGGGTATTTTACCCATGCGAAATTTGAGAACGATCGAGTGTGCATAGAGGAAACAAACTGGCAGGAAAAGAGAGAGCACACCACCTGAGCATAGACTCATACCGTATATAATAGACTGCTTATCGTTTCAAGATAGAGAATGCAGTCACAACCATGTGCCCTGTAATACCATTTGCTGTTAGAGAGAGACGGAATGGCAATGGTTGTATCCCCAATTTGATATTTTTTTCTACAGTCAGCCAGTCGGGCAAGACCTATAAATTTGTGGTACACACATTTTTGGTAGGGTACAATTTTACAAACTTAGGCAAGTTACACATTGAATTTCATATTTCCAAATCCATTTACAAAAACCTAAAAAGTATTTTTTTTTTTCTAAGCAATGCGAAATATGATTTCTTCTATTGAATAAAAAATTGCAGCAGGTTATTTCCAATTCTGTTGACGCTTCTCCGTGGCGTCAACCTCATTCTGTTCTCTTTATTTTTTTCCAATTACATCTCCTGGGAATAGGTCTCCGTCAAAATTAAGAACAAGATGGTCCCGTCGATCGTATTCCGTTGCGGTCGGCGGAGGGTCTGTTAGAGGAGCCAACAAGAATGAAAATTCCAATTTTGTGTCTTTTTTTTAAAGGCTCTAGCTGAAGATGTGACTGAATTGAAATCATGACTGCTGAGAGAAGCTCACAAATAGTTTTTCATGACTGACACACTAAACTTCTTGATTTGATGGAAGAAATAAGACCAACTGATTTTTTTTTAATATATATTTTACTAGACGACACTTCCGATATTTGCAAATCTGAGCAAGTATTCGTTTACTTGAGAATCTTCTTTGACGATTTAATTGAAAATGAATATTTTATTGATTTATTTTCAACTGTGAACACCAAGGCAGAAACCGTATTTGATCTGGCCCTTTACATTTTCACTAAGCACAATTTGCCACTCTCAAAATCCTGATGCTATGATGGAGCTTCTGTTTCTGCAAAAATAACAGTATTACAGTCACGAATACGCAAAGAAGAGCCTGGAGCGTTATTTGTGCATTATAATACTCACACTCTCAATATCGTAGTACAAAATAGAATTATAGTAATGAGAAAATTCATTGGAACAGTAAAATGACTTTGACAGTTAAAGCAACAGCAAATGGGAATAGAAAAAGGAACTAACGATGATTTGCGTTTTCTTGCAACCTATTGTCCTACAACGACTTACAGAGATTACAAGCTTAATATAATTGTTTAAATAAGGATTTTGTACTTTTAAACGTAATTATTAATTTTTTACACATGCATAACAAGAATCTCTGAAATCAGTAATAGAAAATTATTGGCAGCTAATTGAATTTTTATACGATCATTCTGTAGCCAGAAAAGTAGAAAGCACTGTTGCTGTTGAGACTTCTAGATTATACCCCATATGGAATATCTTAACAATGATAGAAATTTCTCATTCCCTCCCAATTTTGAATGGAGATCTATATACATGATAACTGTACGTTTTCTGCAGCTGTTTGTTAAAATAAAAAATATCTTACAACGAGTACGGCAATGCAACTGTTATTGATGTTATTTATTTTCGGACGCGTTTCGTCTCTTCGACGTATCTTCAAGGTTCACTTTTCTGTGTAATAGGTTATCAGTTTTTAACTTTTGTACACCCTAGTTTTTGCTTACATGTGATACTAATCTTACATTGTGAATCGCATTATGATTTACTATGTAATTAGTATTATATCTAAAAAACAAAAAAAACAAAAAAACTGTTCTGTAGAAAAGTTAAAAACTCGTAACATATTACAGAAAAACGTGTACGCTTAATGATACCACCACGAGAGGCGAAACGCGTCCGAAAATAAATAACATCAACAGTTGTATTGGCGTACTCGTTAAAGAATATTTAACAGATCTACATAAATCAAATCCGTGTATTACAGAATCGAATAATGACATGGAAGCAATCACCGATATTTTGCACTTCGTTCCAGACTAAAAATTCAAAGAAATTTGGCGAAAAAGTGTCTAGTCAGATACTAACGATGAGATCAACGAACCAAAAATCTCACATCAGCATAAAATTCCCAAGCGCGTCTAGCAAGGTAAGAGCGAAACCGATTAAACGTACTCAAGATTTTCCAAAAATCTTAAAGTTTATGATCAAGTTCTCATGTTAAAGAGTCGATTCCACCCACTTCTTCACATTGTAAGAACGATCCGCTTTGGGACAGCCCGCACACCCTGAAACGATTATAAATTTTCATAACCATGACACCGAGCAAGAAAGATTGCTGAGTGATAGAGACATATTTTTGCAAATTTTGAGAAGCGGGCAAAAAATTTAAGAGGGGTTATAAATTATTTACAGAAGTACAAATGTACGAGAGGACTCATAGCAGAGTTTGTGCGATTGGTCCGGCTACTCGTCACGATTTCTGGCTCGTCCTGTACCAATGAATGAAGTTTTTCGGCTTTACTTAAGATCGACAATGTTGCAAGATTGACTCAGTAATATGGAAATATTACATTTATAAACTTGCAGAAAAACTTGATTTGCAAATATAGTTGAATCAGTTTATTTTAAAAAAAGCAAAGTGCAGCACAGTTTTTGCATTGCGCAACTAGTAGTACTGAGTAACAGTAAATATTTAAAAAAATTGTAGCTACACAATTAAAACATATTTAATAACTTATATATATTTCTTTAAATTCGTTTTGTAGTTTCTACGACTATCGATCTTTTTGTATGATCATCATTATTATTACTTTTTTTTGGTAAGATAACCAAACAACATTTTCAGGCAACTCTTCCCCCCCACCCCCACCCCCTGACCTCCTCTATGCCTAACTACCCACCCGGGATTGACATGAAACGCCGGCCCTGGTGACAATGAAGAGCTGCTAGGCAATGAAAATCGGTTATGATAGGGAAAATAATCAGTCACTTTCCTCAGCTGAAGGAAGGAAGATCAGGTTTGTCTGACCCTCCTGCCATCATCTGTTACTGGATTATTTTCCCTATTCTATCTTATTTTTGAATACTATAGAATTATCTAATTCTTTAAATACCTATAGTTTTTACTTAGTTAATGGAAGTGCTGGTATAGTGACTCTTCTGATTCCCTTTCTAATAATATTTCTTTTGACATAAACTTACATTCCAGATTGCTTGATGTAATCTTTATTCTGTAAATAAGTTTGTCACCGAGCATGGTGGGTGAACAGTTAACATTCTGGCCTCACATTCAAGAGGTGTGGGTTCGAATCCCTGTCCGGGCATCCAGATTTGGGTGCTTCCTTCAGTAGGCCATGGCCGAATCCTTCCCCTTCCTTGACTCCATCCTTTTCTACCCTTAATGACCTTGATGTTGACAAGGCGTAAAACCATAAGAAAAAAAGTATGTCCTTTTTCAGTGCAGTGGTCACTTTGCTATTGGAGGATGTCTGGCTTTACATTCTGAATATAGTATGATTATTTGGCTTATTTATGTGGAGGGGGTACCAGTCTCAGTTCTGGGTGATTTGGTATAGTTGCTTTCTTTTCAGCTAACAATATAGTGTACCCTGCTAATTTTGATTTTGAAGTGAAGTATCTTCCAGCATTTGATGCTCTCACATCCTCCTCTGTCTAATTTGCTGGTTAACCTCGCTCAGCTGCAGAGTCTAGGAGCAGTCATTTTCAAATCTGCTAATATTCATGTATGGACCATTATCGGTATTATGTAAGAATTTTTCTTCCCTCTGCCAGGGGGGGAGGTGAATGTTTTTTTTAATGTGATGGGCATTTGCCTGGCCACTCCTCTTTTCCGTAGAAGTGGAGTTTGGGTCAGTGCAGGGATCTACTGGCTTAAATTAGCACTCCAGAACCAAATGTCAGCATATGACTCCTTTAAGCTCAACAATATTTAAGTGAAATTGGTTTATCTCCCTTAATAACTAATTTCTAACCTTAAAACATGTTTTTCTACACAAAAAAAAAAAAAAAAAAAAAAATCCAGTAACTTTTCTAAATAGTTTGGCATGGATGTATGATGGAGAGTTATTTTAACTTGGGAATGTTTCACCAGGATAGAACCAGAAATTTATAATTTACAGGAACAGATTTTTGCCTCACATTCTCTGTAATTTTACAGAATGTTGACACTAATCTCACAAGAGGAAGGAAATACTAAAATATACTTTTAGCTGTTATGATAAATGCCACATGTTGCACACAGTTGTTCCACTATCCTTGGCTAGATATCTCTTTTTTATCAAATTGCTCATTACATTTCTTTGATAAAAATTTCAGAAGTTGTGGATAATTTATATTTCTTATGCCGTGAATTGCATTGCAGCAGCAAATCCACGGAGACAATTTATATAAAACAATTTAAAACTTGAACACTAGTTACACTAGAAAGGAAAATCTACTTTTAAACCTGAATTATTTTAATCTATTTAAGTCATCACAATAAATTTGATTTACACACAACGATTTGATTTAAGAGATAAGTGTGTGGGAAAATTCTATTTCATAGCTAAGGTGGTCAGGGATTGGAATAAATTACCAAGAGAAATGATTAATAATTTACCAAAAATGTTGAAAGAATTTAAAGTTGACATTTGTAGAGGGAAATTATAGGTGGGCAATGAAAAGGAGGAAAAATCGGTGAGTAGGGAAATGGCCACTGGAGTGTAGGTCAGGTTTTGTCAAATAGAATACCAAAGTCCAATTCATTTTGTTGTACCAATCTTCCTGGTGATATGCTGTGTTGGAGTTAACTGTGATAAATGTGTTTCAATGTAGAATCTGAATTTCCTTTTTGTGAACCTACTCAGCTTGAAATAAGAGAGATTTTTTTATTATTAATATATGAGGTGTCACATGGTGATAGTTTTATTCAGTAATGTCTGCGATTTTGGAATTTTCTTGAACTTTTCAATGACTTTTAAAATAAATATTGCTATATTTATGATATGATTATTATAAAGGCCACAGTAGACACTGCAAAATTCACCACAAAGGATGCAATCTAGTGACTTTGAGTTAGTGGAATTCTTTACAATGGATTCAGATGCCAGTTCTTAAGAGTAAAATTTGTAAGTTTCACATGTAATGTTTCAACATTGCTTGACGTTTTGGACCAACTGTGATTAAATACCGAGATTTAGGGACAGAAATTAATCCACTTGGTAGTTGAGCATAAGTAAAATTTAGAATTTGTGGAATGGACACATAACTAGGAAAGTTTCTATGGTTATATTATAAAACTTAGGAAAAGAGGAGTGTTCATACAATTATAGATGAGGATTTGAAAAAGATAGAAATATTAAGTAACTGGCTTAATGAGACCATCAGGGACTACGATTCAGGAATGGGAGGGAGCAACCCGGAGAATGACCTTACATACACACTTTGAGATGAGCAGACCAAAAAATTCTTAGGAAATCATGAAGAGGCTGGTATAGATAAAATTATCACGGATGTCTTAATGATAGAAGCGTGTGACATTGCACCATATCTTAACATAATTTAAATTTAATCTGGATACTTACTGCTTACCAAATGACTGGAAAAGTGCGATAGTAGTACTGGCCCATAAAGGAGGGGAGACAAATAGGATCGAAAATTTCAAGCCAATCAGTTTGATATCAGTGGTAGGTAAATTGAGCGATTGATATGGAACTACATGAGTAATGTCAGTAGGGATAGTAAGTGTCTTTCATTTCAGTAACATGGATGTAAGCAAGTATATTCAAGCAAATCTCAGTTAGTAGGCTATATGCATGATATTTCAGATGAAAAGAACAAAGGGCCAAACTGATAGTGTACCACTCAATCTTTCAATAGCTTTTGACACAGTGAGACATAAATTGGGAGCTAAATAAGGAAAAAACTATTGGAGTGGATAAAAAAGTGGTTTGTTGTATAGAAGAAGTCTTAAAAGATAGAAAGCAAAAAATTGGGAAATGCTGTATCAGAAGAAGTTGAAATGAAAATGAGTGCCACGGGGTAGTGTTTTGAGGCAATTGCTATTTGTTAGTCTAATGAATGATTGTGTTCATAGTTTACTATCAGAAATGAGGTTGTTTGAAGATAACATAATGTTTTAAAACAGGATCGAGATGATAGAAGGCTAAGTAGCTGCAGGATGATCTGGGCAGAATATCAAGCTGGCTAGATCAACATGGGATGATGACAAATGCACACAGAGATTGGCTTGTAAGGTTCACAGATAAAAAAACTAGAGGTTGATTGAAGACTTGAGATATAAATACCTTGCATAACATTTGATAACAAATGTGACTGGGAAGGACAGGAAGTAGGAAAAAGTTTCAAAATCCTTCACCTGTTGGAAAGTGTGATGAAAGAATCGACCATTGAAGTAAGGGAACTGGATTACAAAACTTTGGTCAGACCATTACTTGAATATTGTGGTGTAGTTTGGAAACCACATTTTGAGTATCAAAAACAGCAGTTGGAGGGGGTGCAGAGAAGGGCTGTTAGATTTGATACCCTAAATTCTGCAGAACACAATCAGTTACTGATATGATTAAGGAGCTGAAATTGGATTCATTGAAAGAATGGAGGACAGTGAAGAGAGTCATGGGAGCATACAAAGTGTATACTGGTTATGAGGCATGCAAAGGTATTGGTGGAAGAATTAAGAGAGGTGAATTGAAGGGAAAAGATTACCATGACTTTGAGTTGGCACTTGATTTCAGATATAAGTGTGTGGGAAACTTCTATTTCATTGGTAAGGTGATCAGGGATTGGAATAAATTACAAAGATAGAGGTGTGTGTGTGTGTGTGTGTGTGTGTGTGTGTGTGTGTGTGTGTGTGTGTGTGTGAGAGAGAGAGAGTTCACTTTGATCCCATGTGAGGACTGTCTCGGGGAAGTGGAACAGTGCATACACTTTAATATCACTTACATCACCAGCAATTGATAGCAAGTTACTCAGTAGAATAATCAGCATCCACTGTAAGTTGTAAATACAATCCCATGTGTGGAACAGTGTATACCGTTGTTACCAGCATCTAATAACCAGTTTATTTCTTACAGACCAATTAGCATAATATATTTCCACTGTAATCTGTAGCGACATATTATTTTAGTTACTATACAGGGTGTTACAAAAAGGTACGGCCAAATTTTCAGGAAACATTCCTCACACACAAACAAAGAAAAGATGTTATGTGGACATGTGTCCAGAAACGCTTACTTCCCATGTTAGAGCTCATTTTATTACTTCTCTTCAAATTACATTAAACATGGAATGGAAACACACAGCAACAGAACATACCAGCGTGACTTCAAACACTTTGTTACAGGAAATGTTCAAAATGTCCTCCGTTAGTGAGGATACATGCATCCACCCTCCGTTGCATGGAATCCCTGATGCGCTGATACAGCCCTGGAGAATGGCGTATTGTATCACAGCCATCCACAATATGAGCTCTAACATGGAAAGTAAGCGTTTCCGGACACATGTCCACCTAACATATTTTCTTTGTTTGTGTGTGAGGAATGTTTCCTGAAAGTTTGTAACACCCTGCATATGTGGAACAGTACATACACTTATTAACAATATCAATAATATCATCAACAAATAATAACCAGTCAATTTTTTAAAAACCTGTTAGTATGATGGTTTTCCACTGTAATTTGTAAATACATATTATCCCATGTTAGTTACTATATATCAGTAAATTTTACATACAGTGTAATTACTGAATTTGTCTACAGTTTCAATAGAAAGAAAAACCATATATAAATTAGTAATTGTGGACAACTTTGTCACCTTACCCTTCGATACACCAAATATATAGTATTTTCTCAGCCATTCCTAGTTGCCAATTTCCAAGAAGAAAATTCTTTCACAGAATAAAATGGGTTCTGAAGCAAAAACTCATTCAGTTTGAACCTACAGTAGTTAGGTTTTCGTAGATAACATTTAATTTCTTTTGGTAAGAAATTGAATAAGGAAGCTCCAGTAAATGTTATCCCTTGCACAATTGACAGTGTCTTGAAGTCCTTGTGAATGTTAATTTATTCCTAGTATTATGGCTATGTATGTCAGCATTAAGATAAGTGTTCAGGATTTTCCATTACAAATGATAGGGAGTATACATATTGTTCTAAACAGATTTCTGCACTATGTCCATAGGCTTGCTCCACAAATAATTCTTAGAGCATGCTTTTGTGATTTAAATACCTTCTCTACTTGTGAAGAGTTTCCCTAGAATGAGATGCCATAAGTGAGTAGGGAGTGAAAATGTGCAAAATATACTAACTTTCTTGTTTCTAACTTAGCTATTCTAGATATTACCCTCAGTGAAAATGTTACAGAATTCAGTTTTTAAAGAAGTTGCTGTATACGTTGCTTCCAGTACAATCTGTTATCTATATCTATACCCAGGAATTTTGTAAATCTGCTTTCATTGATTGATGTTCCTTCTGATATCACATTAGAGCTTTCCTTTATGTTTTTCAAGAAATGAAGTAACTGTGTCTTTTCTACATTAAGTACTAATTTGTTAGCACTAAACCACATGTTAATTTTCTTTAGAGCATCATTTGCTGTTTTTTAAAGGTTTTGTACTGATGGGTGCTTCAGTAATCATGATCTCCATGGTCAACGCAGTCCCCTTAGCAAGATCACAGAATATACCTAGGGAATTTAATTTTTAGAAATTATTAATAATTTACCAAAAATGTTGAAATAATTTAAAGTTGAAATTTGTAGATGGAAATTATATGTGGGTACAGGAAAGGGGAAAATGGTTGTGTAAGGAAATGGCCACTGGAGTATGCACTTCATTACATTTAAATGAATTAAAATCTGCTAGAATAAAAGAATTGAGTGAGGAGATGCCTCTAATTATAGCAACAGGTGTGTGGCTCTAGGTTCAGGATAAAATCTTGTGCATTTCAGCTTCATATAAGTTCAATTTGCTGCTAATCTCTGAAATAATGTAGGTTAACATATCATTTTTCTAAAAGACTTGTCCTCATTTTCATAATGCTATGTATTCTACTCAAATGTTAAATACTGATAGCAACAGATATAGTTGTAGCTATTATACAAACATAATTAGATGCCAAAAATAATGGCTGTGCAATATTATAAGCATTCAATTCCATCCTATATTGTAATCGATTAAATACTTACATATAGTTCTTCCTTATTTATTTATCAATCTTGTTTCATGGATCCCTGCTGAGGAAGCACCACTGGGATGTAAAACATGTCATGGTTAATATACATACATACAATATGAGTCATAATAATAGTAAAAAAACAATTATATGTTACAAAGAAAAATAAAGACAATAAAATAAACATAAATTTTTACAACTGTGATTTGCAAAAGTCATATTGAATACATTTAATTGCCTTGTTCAAATTCTTGAATGGAGTAGAAGGAGTTGCCAATAAGATAATCTCTGTTTTTCTTTAAATATATCTTTATTTTCTGCAAATTGTTTTATTTATAACTAGCTGTTACCCGCGACTTCGTACGCGTGGACTTGGAGTTTCATTGCCAGAATTGGATATAGAAAACTGTTAGTAACGTAAGATTTGTCCCAAACAACACCGAGTCGACATAATATGATGGAAAGCCATCATTATATCATCCTATCGTCTAATCTGTCTCATGAAGAGAATCAATTTACAACATATTTAAAAACAGAAAAGTAAGCGAAGGTGCGGGGATGTGTGTGTGTGGGGGGGGAGGGGGGGGGGGTTAACTGATGGCAGCTATATTTCAGCTTGGTTTTTTTCTTCTTTCTTCAACCTGAGCATCTGAATCTTATAATCTAATAGCAGCACATTGTCTTCTAGACCTGCACCTTAGGCCAGGTTTACGTCCGTAAGGCATGTCAAAAAGGAAGACAAATTGGTGCCAGAAACTTTTATACAGACACAAATGAATAGTACAGTGCAGAGCAAATTGACTTCTATACTAAATAATAAGTTTTGTTTCTTATCGAAATTTATTAACAAATCAAACACTAACAGACTGCGCTACTGAGCAACCAACGTAACATTACAGACTAACACACGAATCTGTCTGTCTTTCATCATTCGATAAGTTCTTAAAATTTCGTGACTAAAACTGTTATTCATATCGAAAAAATGTCCTGTGTCCTTCCTACACTATTTCATTGTTAAATTCCATCAATATTGATATAGCCATTTAGTCGTCAAAACGTAACAAAAAGACAGAAACTTACTTCCACAATTATAATATAGTAGCTGGTATCCACAACTTCGTTCGTGATTGTAATGTATTCATATTGCACAGCTGTAGACATCTAACCACCATAGTGCACGATGGGAGACTGGATACTATTACCACACACAAATACCAGTCTTCTGCGCTATGTAGTTCCGGCAGCAAAGTAAAATTTACGGATACACACAAGTCTTTGGATGAAATACGAAAATATTCATGATCGACCAATTTCAAACACCATATCTCACACACTCCCACAGTTACCGAATTTCGGGCAACGTTGTGATCGATGGGTGACTCTGTGTTACTACCACACAAAAACGCCGGTAATCTGCGATTGATAGTTTTCACTCAAAAGTGATACACCGTGACACATGCGTCTTTGGCAGAAATATGAAATTGCCGCAGGTCGACCATTTTCATCCCCCATATCTTCCACACCCCCATAGCTACAGACATCTAACAACCATAGTGCACGACAACAGACACGATTCTACCACCACACATAAACACCAATGCTCTATGCTATGTAGTCGTGGCAGAAAACAGAAATCTGCGGAGACACATGCCTTTCGTCGAAATACGAAAATATCCTTGGTCGGCCACTTACAACCACCATATATCCCACACAACCACAGTTTCAGAAATTCGGGCGCTGTTGTGATCGAAAGGTGACTCTGTGATACTACCACACACAAACGCCAGAGATCTGTGATCGATAGTTTTCGCTGAAAAGTGATACACCATGACACTTTTGTCTTTGGCAGAAGTATGAAATTGCCACAGGTCGACCACTTTCAACCCCCATTTCTCCCACACCCCCATAGCTACCGACATCTAACAACCATAGTGCACTACATGAGATACGATTCTACTACCAAACACAAACACCAATGCTCTATGCTATGTAGTTGTGGCAGAAAAGTGACATATGCGGAGACAGTCGAAATACGAAAATATCCTTGGTCGGCCACTTACAACCACCATATCTACCACAGTACCACAGTTTCTGAAAATTCGGCCGCTGTTGTGATCGAAAGGTGACTCTGTGCTACTACTACACACAAACGCCAGTTATCTGTGATCTATAGTTTTCGCTGAAAAGTGATACACCATGACACTTTTGTCTTTGGCAGAAGTATGAAATTGCCACAGGTCGACCACTTTCAACCCCCATTTCTCCCACACCCCCATAGCTACCGACATCTAACAACCATAGTGCACTACATGAGATACGATTCTACTACCAAACACAAACACCAATGCTCTATGCTATGTAGTTGTGGCAGAAAAGTGACATATGCGGAGACAGTCGAAATACGAAAATATCCTTGGTCGGCCACTTACAACCACCATATCTACCACAGTACCACAGTTTCTGAAAATCGGCCGCTGTTGTGATCGAAAGGTGACTCTGTGCTACTACTACACACAAACGCCAGTTATCTGTGATCTATAGTTTTCGCTGAAAAGTGATACACCATGACACTTTTGTCTTTGGCAGAAGTATGAAATTGCCACAGGTCGACCACTTTCAACCCCCATTATCTCCCACACCCCCATAGCTACCGACATCTAACAACCATAGTGCACTACATGAGATACGATTCTACTACCAAACACAAACACCAATGCTCTATGCTATGTAGTTGTGGCAGAAAAGTGACATATGCGGAGACAGTCGAAATACGAAAATATCCTTGGTCGGCCACTTACAACCACCATATCTACCACAGTACCACAGTTTCTGAAAATCGGCCGCTGTTGTGATCGAAAGGTGACTCTGTGCTACTACTACACACAAACGCCAGTTATCTGTGATCTATAGTTTTCGCTGAAAAGTGATACACCATGACACTTTTGTCTTTGGCAGAAGTATGAAATTGCCACAGGTCGATCACTTTCAACCCCCATATCTCCCACACCCCCATAGCTACCGACATCTAACAACCATAGTGCACTACATGAGATACGATTCTACTACCAAACACAAACACCAATGCTCTATGCTATGTAGTTGTGGCAGAAAAGTGACATATGCGGAGACAGTCGAAATACGAAAATATCCTTGGTCGGCCACTTACAACCACCATATCTACCACAGTACCACAGTTTCTGAAAATCGGCCGCTGTTGTGATCGAAAGGTGACTCTGTGCTACTACTACACACAAACGCCAGTTATCTGTGATCTATAGTTTTCGCTGAAAAGTGATACACCATGACACTTTTGTCTTTGGCAGAAGTATGAAATTGCCACAGGATCGACCACTTTCAACCCCCATATCTCCCACACCCCCATAGCTACCGACATCTAACAACCATAGTGCACTACATGAGATACGATTCTACTACCAAACACAAACACCAATGCTCTATGCTATGTAGTTGTGGCAGAAAAGTGACATATGCGGAGACAGTCGAAATACGAAAATATCCTTGGTCGGCCACTTACAACCACCATATCTACCACAGTACCACAGTTTCTGAAAATCGGCCGCTGTTGTGATCGAAAGGTGACTCTGTGCTACTACTACACACAAACGCCAGTTATCTGTGATCTATAGTTTTCGCTGAAAAGTGATACACCATGACACTTTTGTCTTTGGCAGAAGTATGAAATTGCCACAGATCGACCACTTTCAACCCCCATTTCTCCCACACCCCCATAGCTACCGACATCTAACAACCATAGTGCACTACATGAGATACGATTCTACTACCAAACACAAACACCAATGCTCTATGCTATGTAGTTGTGGCAGAAAAGTGACATATGCGGAGACAGTCGAAATACGAAAATATCCTTGGTCGGCCACTTACAACCACCATATCTACCACAGTACCACAGTTTCTGAAAATCGGCCGCTGTTGTGATCGAAAGGTGACTCTGTGCTACTACTACACACAAACGCCAGTTATCTGTGATCTATAGTTTTCGCTGAAAAGTGATACACCATGACACTTTTGTCTTTGGCAGAAGTATGAAATTGCCACAGATCGACCACTTTCAACCCCCATTTCTCCCACACCCCCATAGCTACCGACATCTAACAACCATAGTGCACTACATGAGATACGATTCTACTACCAAACACAAACACCAATGCTCTATGCTATGTAGTTGTGGCAGAAAAGTGACATATGCGGAGACAGTCGAAATACGAAAATATCCTTGGTCGGCCACTTACAACCACCATATCTACCACAGTACCACAGTTTCTGAAAATCGGCCGCTGTTGTGATCGAAAGGTGACTCTGTGCTACTACTACACACAAACGCCAGTTATCTGTGATCTATAGTTTTCGCTGAAAAGTGATACACCATGACACTTTTGTCTTTGGCAGAAGTATGAAATTGCCACAGATCGACCACTTTCAACCCCCATTTCTCCCACACCCCCATAGCTACCGACATCTAACAACCATAGTGCACTACATGAGATACGATTCTACTACCAAACACAAACACCAATGCTCTATGCTATGTAGTTGTGGCAGAAAAGTGACATATGCGGAGACAGTCGAAATACGAAAATATCCTTGGTCGGCCACTTACAACCACCATATCTACCACAGTACCACAGTTTCTGAAAATCGGCCGCTGTTGTGATCGAAAGGTGACTCTGTGCTACTACTACACACAAACGCCAGTTATCTGTGATCTATAGTTTTCGCTGAAAAGTGATACACCATGACACTTTTGTCTTTGGCAGAAGTATGAAATTGCCACAGATCGACCACTTTCTAACCCCCATATCTCCCACACCCCCATAGCTACCGACATCTAACAACCATAGTGCACGACAGGAAAGACGATTCTACTACCACACACAAACACCAAAGGTCTATGTTATGTAGTTGTGGCAGGAAGAGAAGTATACGGAGATACGAATTTTTGGTCGAAATATGAAAACGCCCTGCACTTACCAACTTTAATCATTATATCTCCCACATCCCCACAGCTATCGGCATTCGGCCAACGTTGTGCACGACAGGAAACTCCATGCTACTTCCACCCACAAACATCAGTGATCTGTGCTAGGTAGTGTTGGCTGAAAAGTGAAATATAGTAAAAAACACGTCTATTTTTATATATATATAAGATTAGGTAAACAGTGGAAGGGTGAGGAACAATGGTTTACAACATTAACATTCTGTGTTAGTGTTTCTTACTATTTCTGCAAGGTCCTATCATTTCCTTTGTGTTCCTCTCTTTCCTATTTTTTTTTAAATTATATATATATATATATATATCCACTACCAGCTCCTTTTTTCCATCAAATACTATCTTAATTGTTATTACAAGTAAATGTTTGTAAATTTTACCATAACCCCTCATTTTTACATTGCATATATCTTTTAATTCCTATTTTTTTAAGGTGCATTATGACAACAATGAATCCAGACAGCTCTGAGCGAAATAAACAAATGGAGCCGCTGAAGACATTGAAAACGTTAGTATCCACAATATAAAATTTTGTACTCTATTTCTAAGGATAAGATACCACTAATGCAGCACAATTTTATGGTGATTAAAATCTAATTTAATACTTTTTTGTGTCATCAGGTATCGCAAACTAAAATCAGCTGCACTGAGGAAACTTGAGGGAGAATCACCAGTCCTGGGCATTCACCTGGGATTACGACAGTCTGGCATTGTCCATGTTGATGATGATGTCTATGTTGGAATATAAGTTGTTTTTTCTTTATCATTGTCTGTAAAAACTTGGTGTAGATGTGATGAAAAACATTTCAGATTCAAAATAGTTGTTTTTTGTTTGTATTTTTTATTAAAGTTCTAATTTTATGTAAATGATATATGTTAGAAACAAGCATAAACAAAAAGTTTGTTTTAAATTTATTACTGCTACTACTTTTAAGCACCTAAGAATAAATGATAACCTTTGCTAACATAAATTTTGTAATAATTTAATGAAAGCCACATTTTCATTAAGAAACATCAAAAGCCAGTAAGGTGACATGGAGGAGGAAGTCCAGGTTAACTTTGAATGGCTATTATTTATGCAATTGAAGTCTATTAGACAGTTTATGCTGTAAATTCAGATCATAAATATATCGTCCAAGTGTTTGAACCACACACAGGATTTGAGAAGAATTATATTCAGTAACTCTCTGCAGACGGCCTTCTGTTCACATGAAGTCTACAAACTTACAAAACTAGTTTCACTAAGGCAATTGTCATCCCTTCTATACCAAATGTTCCCTTTCCTATAGCCTTGGCATCTGTGACAAATTCATCTATTCTAACAAATAATTACTTTCCAGGTACTTCCAAAACCTTTGACAGGCCCTCATTTTCCTCTACTAAGCCCCTGATCGTGTATAAAAACAAAACCCTAAATAACAACCCAGCCTATGGAATAACTACTCACATCTTATACATCTAAGTGCAAGACAGGAGGAGGATGAGGAGGGTCATGGGAGTGTACAGGGCATATACTGGTGATGAGGCATGGAAAGATATTGCAGTAGGTATGAAGAGTAGTTCATGGAAGGGCAAAAGATGACCATGACCACAAGCTGGCACACCATTTCAGGCACAAGGGCGTGGGAAGATTTTCTTTTATAGGTAAGGGTGTCATGGATTGGAATGAGTTGCCAAGGGAAATGATTAATAACTTACCGAAAATGTTAAAAGAATTTAAAGTTAAAATTTGTAGAGGGCAAATGTAGGTGGGTGCAGGATAGGGGGAAGTTGGGTGTGTATGGAAATTGCCATCGGAGCGTGTGCTCCATTGCAATTAAATTAAATCTAAAGACTGACTGCAGCTCAGTTACCTTCTGGTATATAGTCTTTTAATCAAACTTCCTACATTTCTTCCCCGAAATACACATCATTCCCTACAAAATTGTACCTCCTACCTCTCCCCTCCTCCCCCCCCCCCCCACACAAACACACTCTCTCTCTTCAGTAGACCATTCAATCTCAAGAACATCTTGGTCTGTAAATATTTATCTTATGGTTCCCCTAAACTGCATTGCAAGACAGGAGGAGGATGAGGAGGTTAATAGGAGTGTACAGGGCATATACTGGCGATGAGGCATGGAAAGATATTGCAGTAGGTATGAAAAGTAGTTCATGGAAGGGAATGATGAATAACCTACCAAAAACGTTAAAAGAATTTAAAGTTAAAATTTGTAGAGGGCAAATGTAGGCGAGTGTAGGATAGGGGGAAGTTGGGTGTGTAGGGGATTGCCACCGGAGCGTGTGCTCCATTTGAATTAAATAAATTAAATTAAATTAATTAAACTGCCTTCATGAGCAATAGATTTTGTTGCAAAATATGTAGCATGTACCTGGTTCCCACTACCTGTTCTGGTCTGACTATAGGGGAAACTTTTCCCATAATAATAATAATAATTGATAAAATTGCAATAGACAGCCCACTCCTGTGGAAATCTCCCAACAACCTCCCTCCATTTCCTTCCTTTCCTGTTTCAACCTACTTTTGCCCTCTACTAATTTTTACTTTAAATTCGTTCAGTGTTTCTGGTAAATTATTCATTACTTCTCTTGGCAATTTATTCCAGTCCCTCTCACCCTTTCCCAGGAAAGAAAATTTTCCTGCACCCTTATGCCAGAAATCAAGTGCCAGCTTGTGGTCATGGTCAACCTCACACTTCCAAGCACCTCTCTTAATTTTCCCACCAATATCTTTCCATGCTTCATCACCAGTATAGGCTTTATACACTCCCATGACTCTTTTCACCCTCCTTCTATCCTTCAATTAATCCCACTCCAGCTCCTTTGTCATATTAGTTACCGATTGTGTTCTGCAATAATTCCCAAAGACAAATCTGGCAGCCCTCCTCTGCATTCCCCTCTAACTCCTGTATTTAATACCCAAAATGTGGATCCCAAACTGCACCACCACATTCCAGCAGTGGTCTGACCAAAGTTTTTTTTACCACAATTCCCTTAATTCTCTAGTGCATCTCCTCATCACTCTTTCCAACAGCCGAAGGATTTTGAACCCTTTCCCTACTACCTGTGCAATGTGTCCTGCCCAGTTAAGTTTGCTATCAAATGTTATGCCAAGGTATTTACATTTAGAGTCTTCAATAAGCATCTCCTTCCCCACTTTATAATCATAATCAACCTTTAGCTGTGTACCTCGTAAGCTGGCTCTTCTTTTCATTTATCTTCATCCCATGTTGATTCATCCAGCTAGTTATCCTATCTAGATCACCCTGCAGCTGTTTACAGTCTTCTATTGTTTTAATCCTTTTATATAACATTGTCATCTTTAAACAATCTAACTTCTGACAGTAAACCATTAACACAATCATTCATTAGAATAACGAATAACAATTGTCCCAATACACTACCCTGTGGGAGTCCAATGTTCACTCCTACTTCTTTTGATACTGCATTTCCTACCCTAACTTTTTGATTTCTACCTTTTAGGAATTCTTCTACCCAGAAAATCACCTTTTTATCAACTCCAATAGTTTTTATCTTCTTTAGCACCATTTTATGGCTAACTCTGTCAAAGGCCTTTGAAAGATCTAGTGCTACACTATCAAATTCCCCTGCCCATTTGCATATAGCCTACTAACTGTGATTCACATGAATATCCTTGTCTAAAGCCATGTTGCCGACTTAAAAACCACTTACTTTCCTCACAGATACTTCTAATATGGTACTTCTAATATGGCCTATAATTTTCGACCCTGTTTTGTCGGACGGATAAAATTGACCATCTTCTAAAGAAGAAAAATATCCGTCCGATATACAGAGCACCAAGGAAGATTTCTGATGTGCTCATAAAGGTTAAAGACAGGAGGGATAAATTGCAGATAGCTGGCATGTACCAGATGCCCTGTAGCTGTGGGAAATTGTATATCGGCGAGACTGGATGGACGGTCAAGGAAAGACTGTGTGAACACACAAGACATCTTAAAAATAACGATGTCAACAAATCAGCTGTAGCACAACATTTGGCTGACAGTAGGCATGCAATTTTATTTAGTGACACTAGTGTACTGGTTCATGAAAACAGATGGTGGCCCCAATGTATCAGAGAAGTGTTGTAAATTAAAAAGGGGCCAGATAATATGAACACACACGGCAGGCTACAACTTGACCAAATATGGTCATGCTTGATTAAGAAAGCGCGGGACACAAGCCCCCATCGGACCAACCACGCTGGCAGTGGCAACTTCAGTGACGTGACTCCGAACAGTTAGCATGCTCACTATATATAGCTGGCAGCAATTCCAGCCTCAACAGTCCTCTGAAGAAGGCCACAAGATGGCCGAAACACTAGGTTTTCATAAATTGATGCGGTTCAACCCAGACAATCAAGATAAGAAGTATCCAAACTTAATTTAAATAATGTTTCAAAGTAAGGTAAATTGTCCCATCCTACTATCTTTGATATCTGTAGTAATATTATCAACACCAGCCCCTCTACACTTTTTTTTAGATTCCTTCATAATATCTTCATATTTAATATCAAATTTTCTAATCTGCTCACCTCCAACTGTGCAGATAGGCTTGTTTCCATATATAACCCCTGAATTATTGTCCCTAATGGTCTCACTGAACCAGTTACTCAATAACTCTGACTTTCTCGAATCATCGGTTACTTCTTCTATATCCTTAGCTCAATACTCACCCTTCCCCTCAGTTTCCTGATATAGCTATAGAAATTTCTAGATGCATCAGTCTGAAGTCCCCCTGCACCAATAATTTTCTTCACAAACTCATCCTTTGCCAGTTTCTTTGACATTATTAATTCATTGGTTAGTTGTTTCACGACTTCCCTACTGCCTTGCTGTTTCTTATCTCTGTTATGTTCTCGTCTCACCAATCTCTTTAACCTCCTCACCTCCCTGTTATGGTATGAAGGTTATTCTCTGTTTTAGAACAAACCTTTCTTCACCCCCTTTTTTTTTATTATTTCCTTGAACTCTTCCCACTTTGTCTCCACTGAACTTGTGCCATTCTTCCATTTAATAAAATTAACCCTGAAATATCTTTGTGCCTTTTTATAACTGTATCTACTTCCCTTTTCAATTCTGGCCACTGGTTTACTGAATCCCCTTATATCCACCAGGACTGCATTATGATTACTTATTCCTTCAGTTACTTGACACCCAATTAGGTTATCATCTGGGTTTATTAGGAAAAAATCCAAAATGTTTGGTCCCCTCATTTTTTTGCCCCACCACCTGTGTAAAGCCTCCTTTCCTTACTAAGGTATTTACAAATCTCCATTCCTTTGTATTATTAATCTTATTTCCTACCCAGTTGACACCTGGTAAGTTCAAATCCCCACCAACAATAACCATTCTATGCTCACTTCTAATCTCTGAATATGAATTTAGTTTCTCCCCAAGAGCTTCATCTTTATCATCCATTTTACCACTACAGTAAGTAACCAACACCCTAACTTTTTTATTTCCCCAGTAGTCTACCCCAAGTAACTCATGGAACACTAGTGAACTGTATTAGTCTTTGGTAACCAGTATGAATTCCCCTCCCTCAGTTGCTCCTCTATCTCTGCGTACACTCTGTAACCATCGAGAAAAACCTCATTGTCTAGTACTCCTTCTTTTAACAATGACTCTGCCCCTATAACTACTTTAGGTTCATGTATCTCTATTATGTTTGCAAACTCCATTATTTTGTTCATTATACTTCTACAGTTTACCAGTAACACACTTATCACTGACTTTGTCATATTTTCAGCACTAACATTTGCCTTCCCAGATCTTCTCCCCTCTGTTATTGTTTCAAAAGCTTCTTCTATTTCTTTAGTATTAGTGATGTTTCTAACTATGGACCTACACTCAGTATCCCTATGATTACCTATTTTTATTCTCTCACCAGCAGCACTCAGCAGGTCCAGTCCTAACCTCGTCACCACTGGAAGTGGGCTCCCTCAGAGCCCTAGCCAACAACTCTGAAACTATTCCTTGCCCCCTCCTATTTAAGTAGGTCATGCCTAGTGAACCCCCACCTACCAATGGTCTCCACAGGCACCACCCCTATGACAGAACTAATGCTGTTCCCAAACAGCACCTCACAGCGTGGTTCAATTGCAGCTGGTTGTGGCAACTTAGTACTTGCATGAGCTCCACCCTAGTGTGCTGTGCCTCCTTCAACACTTTCTTCAGGTCGCTCTCTATACTGTAATTAGCATTTCTATGGATAATGTTCTCCGCACCTCCTACTATCACTACCCTATCCTCCTTGGTGAAACCCCTACAAAGTGAACCTATATCCTCTATTACCTGACCTAAAGTTGCACTACGTTTGAAAAAAACTTGTAACCTGTGCCCGGCTAACCTGAAAAGATGGCCTAGACGTCTCCCGTGGCTACTACCTAGCAGCAGAACCCTTTTCTGCCTATTTTTTTCCTTGTATGCCCTTATTCCTAAAGGCCTGCTGCACCTTTCCTACTCCTACATCTACACAAGGCTCCTCCCCTTCTGACTCTAGTAACAGGTCAAACCTATTTTTCCCAACAATTTCTGGAGTGTCTGGCTTCTTCATCCTGTTTAGCATTTTCCCCTACGACCTGTTATCAGCTCCCAACCATATTTATCTCCCTCCCCACCATCTCTATCTGTCACTATAGGCTGAGCCTTAACAGACAAGGGCTCAACAGGCTTTTCCACCATATGCCATGCCTCCACAGGCTTAGCTTCAAGGGCCCTGATGCTTTCCAACAAAACACTAATCGTTTCGTCTTTCTCCCTCATCCTTAGGTCCATTTACCTGATCCTTTCATCCCTAATGCAAAGTTGACAAAACCATGAGAGAGCCTCATTTATTTACACACACTGCACCCCATACCGTTTTTCATGTTCCTGCGACAGGTGCCACGCTTTCCAGACACGATTTTTCCAAAATACCTCAAGTACCTACCAAGCAAATTTTAAAGAACAATACCATATTATAGATTAAAATATGGTATTACCATTGGCAGCTTCTTATGAGTGGAGTAACTTTTTAAACTACCAGATTCTAAGTTAGGGCAGTTTAACCAGACTACCCACACAACACTTACTTTAATCCTGACAGCTGTAACTACACTAGTATACCACTGACCTGGAATAGTACCACTAACTCTGCTATATATGAGTTAATCGAAAATTTACTTAACAATTTCCCTAATCCGCTGACCAAGTCTACAGACACACAATTTATTTTAAGATCTGATAGTTATTTCAATCTCTAGGAACTACAGTACTGAGCCGTTACAGGACGCTCTATACACTTGTTCTGCTACAGAACTCTAAATCCACTAAATACCAAACGTGCACTCTACTGTACTGTTAAACTATAATTACCTGTTTTTGTTAAGAGAGTGAAGTATCACAATGTCCACTTTCCTCAGTTTTCAGAAAATCTGATTGTTAATTGTTAGCCACACCAATTTGTCAACTTTCCCAAATGCCTTTGCTATTTAATTTAAACCAATACTTTTACTACACAATATTATTTCAGGATTTACATGCGCCTCTCGACCACCACTGCAGCATTTTCCGCTCTAATTTTTTTCCGATTGCAAATTTAACCTAAAGCCACTTTCTGGTTAGTAGCGAACAGCACTCTCTTGGATTATTTCACTTGATAACTAATATTTTGAGTTATTTGTACTCTTAACTACAGCAACTTAAACCATCAAAACTACAACTTCAAAGCGTAAATTTAACAGTAATTTAATATAGCATGCCCGAGGAAACTATTGATATTTCAGGTGGGATAGTTTGCACAGAATATGTTTTTCAGCAGTTACCAGACAAACAAAGCCATTTCAAACAGTAAACTTGTTAGTAATAGGTTTTTCCTTCCCTGATAAATGATTTACTCCCTTTAACCATTGTTAGTAAAATGTAAATAATCAAACGTGCTTCAGTTTTATTTGACCCAACACCTATCCGAACTATGAAACTTATATTACACGGTGTTTTTAACACTTAATTACACTAAACAAACCAGCAAAAAATATTTCTACATGCCATTTAATGATTAAAATGCATGCTTCACTTCTTATTCCAAATTACCTGCCTCCACTGCGCCAGTTCTTATATAAACCTCAGTACCAACCAACAACAGAATTAATGACAACAGGCAAACAGTTTACACTAGCAACCAAGACCATCCAGTGGCAGTATATACCAGTTCTCCCAGAATTGAACAAAATCATTGTTTTACAGTGGGAGAAGTTCCAAGAAGACACTCCCTTCTGTCCTTCACAAATGGGAATTAGTTAACGAACATAACATTGACACCAAGCATCCTTCTTTAAACCTCTGAAAAGATCCTACCAGTAGGCACATCACTTATAATTAATTGCTCACTTCCATGTAAGTTCAAATTCAATAGTTTCACCCTCTGTATACATTTATTATTTTTATTTTCCCTTATCATAATTTCATTTATTTTCCTGTGCTACCCCAATTCCAGCAATATTTCCCTCCACAGTGGCATTAAAATTTTTCAAAGAGATTTAACATAATATTGCAAGGGTTTTCCCTCTATCACAGTGTCACAAACACAATGAGTAAACAATTTTTCAGGAAACTCTTTAAAGACAGGAGATAGTATATGAAACACAAAGTAACTTAATACAGCTACTCAAAGGAGTAGGATGTTCGTTAATAAATGGTATGCTCCACAGGGTTATTCTGGGGATTGTAGTGTTCAACACAGAGCAGACTATGGTAGAGGCATGTTTGTAAACAATAAAATACTATTAATAGAAATCTGGGCAAATGAATACTTTCTTCTTCTTCCCACTTTGCTTTTACATGGTTGTCATTAGTAGTGGCACAGGACTGGAGACAAAAAATTGGAAGGGATTGTCCAGGTATCCATCCGGATTGATTTTAGGAAGCCATGTAAAACAAAAATCAGGATGGCCAAATAGATACAGGGTGGGGTAGAATGGACTCCCTAGTTTCAAACACTCACTGTAGAGCGCGCAGGTGGGTTAGCGGAGTGGGAGTAGTGGCGTTAGCTGGGGGAATCAACGCCATTTTCATTTCAGTAGTCGCCATGCAGTGGGCTGGTGAGCATCGAGACTTTGTCGTAGAAACGTTCTTTAAAAACAATGCTAGTGTGGTGGTGACACTGAGGGCTTTTCGTAGACAGTTTGGTTTGGCTCATCATGACAGGGTTCCTGATGCTAAAACCATTATGAAATAGATTACTAGTGTACGGGCGACAGGATCTGCACTTCCTAGAAATCCAGCTGGGTGACTTAAAAGTGTGAGGATGCCAGGAAACATCGTGGCAGTGAGAGCGTCCATTGAACAGTCTCAATCGCGCGCTGCACGGAAATATGCTGCTGCCCTTGGAATATCGTCCAGAACGGTAAGGCAAATTTTACACACTGACCTTCATTTACACCCCTACAAGATGATGGCCGTTCAAGAATCGAGTCCACAAGACTGGGTGAAATGTACAGATGCTTGCAATGAAATTTTAACCTCTGTGCAACCCAACGCTATTCTGTGGTCTAGCAATGAAGCGCATTTTCACCTCTCCGGCACAGTTAATAAGCAAAATTTTTGTTACTGGGCGACTGAAAATCCTCATGAACTTCACAAAAAACCTCTTCATAGCCCCAAAGTGACAGTTTGGTGCACCGTGTCCTCCATAGGCATTATTGGGCCTTACTTTTTTGAATCTTGAGGTTTAACTGTTACTGTTACCTCTGAGCGTTATTGTGACATGCTGGTGAACTTTCTTCAACCTAAAATAGAAGAGTATGGTCAGCAATATGACACACAAGCCTTTTGGTTTCAACAGGACGGTGCCACGGCTCATACCTGCCTTCGTTCACGCCAAATCCTGCAAAGACTGTTTCCTGGCCGCCTGATCTCCTTACGAGGCGATGTTCCATGGCTCCCCGGATTTGAGCCCATGCGATTTTTTTCTTTGGGGATATCTCAAAGCTGAGGTTTACAAAGTTCGACCAAGGACCATGGAAGCTCTTAAGGAGGCAATTACAGATGTCATCGCTGGAATATCAGAAGAAATGCTGAGAAGAGTTTTCGAAAACTTTTTTGAACGACTCAATATGTGTATCGCTCACCAAGGTAGTCAGTCACCTGGATGAAATAATTTTCAAATCCAAATGAAAATAAAATGGCATTGAATGTAGTTTTGGGAAATAAAAACTTTTTAAAATTATCTTTGTTTGTTCTTTTTCAATTCACCCGTCAAATCAGGGAGTCCATTCTGCCCCACCCTGTATTTGAACCCAAGCATCCCAAAAACAAGGCCCAAGCATTACCACTCACCCACCAGGCTTGGTGATATGAAAAAATTGGAGTAATCGACTGTTCAGAGAAAGGAAAAGAAGGGATGTAATATGAAGGGAGAGTTATACAAGTTATATCAAATGAAGACTATAAAGGTAGTAGAATTAGGAACAGAAGGCACAAAGATTAGGGAACATATTAGTGAGAGGATAGACTTTACACAAGAGATATAAGAAAGCATAAGGGACAAAACAAGCATACTCATAATGACTGTGATAACTCAACTGACAAGGAATAATGTCATAAGACAGATGTGATGGAAATAAGAGGATTCAGTAAATCATCTCCAACAAACTGCGTATTTTGTGTGTGGCTGTGTTGAACGCAAGGCTCATGCGAGCTCGGCCACATTTTTCTTTGCACTTGACAAATGGTTAACCCCGAAATATGGTTTTTCTTGTGTTTGTATATTTCATGTTGCTGATGCTCTCCTCTCTTCAACTTTGGTAGGTGTTAGTTATAATTGATCTTTCCTTTCCATGTAAACTGTGCATAGAGTAACCATTAAATATATAGGTGTCAAGTAGCGAAAATGAATTACAGATTAGGATAAGGAAATGAACCACTGCTTACTTTAGATGATGGTAGTGTGGCGTGGACACACAAAAATGAAAAGAACACAAATTTATCAATGAGAACATTATGGAGGGTGGAAGTTGCAGGAGGCTGAATATAGTTTGAAATAGGTTAGGAAAAGAGAGATTTTAGAGGGTAAAAAACTGCATATGGAATGAGAGGACTAACATAATAAAAAATAAAACCATATAGAAGATGATATACATTATATAATCGCAAATGTTTTCAGTTAGCTGAAGGTAACATTGTAACACATCTAAAAATGTAATTTAAGGTGAAACTGCCTTTATAGTTGCACTGGTTCACAGGATCGATGCAGTACCTCATTAGCAACATAGCAAGAGGTAGCAAATTTTTTTTTTCTTTCCCCTACCACTGCCCCAGATGGCGAAAACCAAGAGGGCCTCTTCTTCTGCACCTATGCTACGGGCCCTGTGCTGTTTTAATCCGGCTCTGGATGGAGGAGACAAATGGATCTTAGAACAATACTGATAATTTTTTAATTTGTGATGGAGCACTCACTCTGGTGGCATTTTCCCTACATACCCATTTTTCCTTTACCCACCTACTTTGGCTTTCTGCTGATTTCAACTTGAGATTCTTTTAGCTTTTTTGGTAAATTATTCATAATTTTTGTTGGTAATTTATTCCAATCTTTGACCCTCCTTCCCACACCCTTATGCCTGAAATTAAGTGCCAGCTTGTGGTCATGATCATCTTTTCCCTTGCATGCACCTCTCCTAATTCTTATAGCAATATCTTTCCATGCCTCATCACCTATATAAACCTTATACACTCCTATGGCTCTTCTCATCCTCCTCCTGTCTTCCAAATGAATCCAATTTCAGCTACCATATCATATCAGTTACCAACTGTGTCCTGCGATTAATTCTAGAGACAAATCTAGCAGCCATTCTTTTAAAACCCTCAAACTCCTGTATTTGATACTAAAACTGTGGGTCCCATACTACATTACCACATTCAAGCAATGGTCTGACCAAAGCTTTGTAACCCAACTTCTCTGGAACACACCCTCATCACTCTCTCCAACAAGTGAAGGATTTTCAGTGGCAAGCTTACTGATTTTATTTTTTTACCTCGCCTTTAGGTTCATTGACATCAAGATCATTAGAGGCAGGATTTTTGATGAAAAACACTAGGTCAATGCCAGAAACATCTGTGATTTTTAAACTGGTAGCCTGCATGTAGAAAAGGCAATGTAAGTGAATTTTAGTGAATGGATTATACAAAAGATATTTCAGATGAAATTGATGTAGTACAGTAGTGGACCTATCATAGAAATTTACTACAGTAAGCCCTAGAAGCGCAGTAATCGAGGTAAGAAACATTGTGTGATAAGACGGTTATTATACTTCTTTTCATATTAAAGATGTAGTACGGGTTTAGTTTAATTAGGGTAGTTTCCAACGGTTTTGAATTATTTGATAAAGATTAGGAAATGCTGGTGGTGTAAGGGTTTGGGAGAGACTATACTAGCCTTTTCCAACCATATGTCAATCTCTCTTTCATGTGGTGCACCCTGTTTACACGGACGAGGCTCTGAAGACTGAAAGATTCCCGGTATAAAGAGTCACCCGCTGCTTGCCATCGGCCTCCGAAAGGAGGACGGAAGAGCGGAGAGCAGTTCAGGGCACCCTCTTGCCCTTGGGGTTTAAAAAGGCCCCTAAAGGTGGATGAATCAGAAATGATCAATGGCATGGGGATGCAGAAGGCAATGAGAAACCATTGCATTAAAGACCTTAAGGGTATCCCGAGGACATGTAATCCTCTCAGATTACATATATCATGATGGCTTCTTCCTGGGTAAAATATTCTGGAAGTAAAATAGTCCCCCAATCAGATCTCCGGGTGGGGACTGCTAAGGGAGAAGTCATCAGAATGGATAGAAACATTCTATGAGTCGGAGCATGGAATGTTAGAAGTCTGAATAGGGCAGGTAAGTTAGAAAACTTAAAAAGGGAGATGGTACAACTGAAGTTAGATGTTGTGGAGACACTGGTGTAGGATTTGTAATGAACAAGAAAGTAGGGAAACCGGTGAGTTATTATCAACAGTTTAGCGACAGGATTATTTTGGTAAGGTTAGAAACTAAGCCCACCCCAACCACATTAGTACAAGTGTATATGCCAACGTCACAGGAAGATGACAAAGAAATAAAAAAAAATATACACTGAAATTGAAGAATTAATCCAATATGTGAAGGGGGAGGAAAATCTAATAATCATGGGTGATTGGAATGCAATAGTGGGAGAAGGAAAAGTGGGCAATACTGTAAGAAGTTTTGGTCTAGGAGAAAAAATGAGCGAGGAAGCAGGTTGTTAGAATTTTGTGAAAGATATAAGCTAGTAGTGACAGACACACTGTTTAAGAACCATGCAAGAAGAATATACACATGGAAACGTCCTGGCAATGCAGGTGGATATCAGCTAGATTATATCATGTAGAAGTAGGAGTAGGTAAGATGCAGTAGACCTTTAGTAGGAATACGGGTGTGCAGGGCAAGAATAGGAAAAAAAGGGTTCTGCTGCTAGGTAGTAGCCATGGGAGAGGTGTAGGCCCTCTTCTGCAGGATCAGTTAGGTACAGGATACCAGGACACAAGTTTTTTCAAACCTAGTGCAACATTAGGCCAGGTAATAAGGGATATAAGTTTCACCAAGGATAATAGAGTAGTGATAGTGGGAGGTGCGGGAAATAGTATTTATAGAAATGTGAGTTATAGTATAGAGAGTGACCTGAGGAAGGTGGTGAAGGAGCCACAGCATACCAGGTTGGAGCTCATGCAGGTCCTAAGTCGCCATGACCGGCCACAATTGAACTATGCTGTGAGGCGGGTTAATGTGGAAACGGAAGAGCTACTTGGGAAAGGCATTAGTTCTGTATTGGGGGTTGTGCCTGTGAACACCATTAGTAGGTGGGGTTTCACTAGGCATGGCCTACACCTAAATAGAAGGGGGAAGGGAGTACTTTCTGAGTTGTTAGCTAAAGCAGTGAGGGAGCCCGTTTCCAGTGATGATGGGGTCAGGATTGTGCCTTTTTTAGGTTAGGGGCTGCTAGTGAAGGGACAAAATAGATTATCAAAGTGATACTGATTGCAGATTCATGATGGGGAAAGTCACAGATATTAAAGAAATAGATTAAGTGGCTGAAACAATAACTGACTGCGGTAAAAGTGGGAAAGAGGAGATAAGTTCTGAAAATGTAAAGCCAGTAGGAAGGGTGTTAATGGTAAACTGTAGAAGTATAATGAACAACGTAATCGAATTTGTAAATTTAATAGAGATACACGAACCAAAAGTAATAATTGGGGTAGAGAGTTGGTTAAAAGAAGAAGTACTAGACAGTGAGGTTTTTCCTGATGGTTACAGAGTGTACCGTAGAGATAGAGGTGAAATTGATGGAGGAGTTTTCATACTAGTTAACAAAAACTACCACAGTTCACTGGCGTTCATAGATCAAGACCATGAGTTACTTGGGGTAGATTTCTGAGGTAATAAAAAAGAAAAAATCAGAGTGTTGGCTGTTTACCGCAGTGGAAGAATGACAGAAGAGGATGAGGCTCTTGGGGAGAAATTAAATTCATACTCAGATTTCAGAGGTGAGAATAGAATGATCATCATCGGCGGGGATTTAAATTTACCAGCTGTTAACTGGGAAGGAAATAAGATAAATAACACAAGGGAACAAAGATTTGCAAATATGTTAATAAGGGAAGGAGGATTTTCACAAGTGGTTGAGCGAAACACTAGGGAACAAATTATTTTGGATATATTTCTAATTAAGCCTGATGAAAACCTTTTGAGGTATCAAGTAACTAAAGGAATAAGTGATCATGAAGCAGTTCTGATGGATATTAGAGGATTCAGTAAACCAGCAGCCAAAATTGAAGGGGGAAATGGGTACAGTTATAAAAAGGCACAGGTTCCAAATTTGAAGAGATATTTCAAAGAACAATTCAGCAAATGGAAGGAAGGCTCAAGTACAGTAGAGTCAAGGTGGGAAGAGTTCAAGGAGATAATAAGAAAGGGGGAAGAAAAATTTATTCCAAGGCAGAAAATAAAGAGAAGTAGAGAACCTATGTACTATAATAGGGAAGTGAGGAGATTAAAGAGGTTGATAAGAAAAGATCATAACAGAGTTAAGAGACAGCAGGGTAGTAGGTAATATTTAAAACAACTAAACAAGGACTTAATAACAGCAAAGAAAATGGCTAAAGATGGGTTTATGAAGAGTATTGTCAGTGCAGGAGGACCATTGACTGATTCTTCTAGAAATTTCTATGGCTTTATCAGGAAACTGAGGGGAAGGGAGGGTGTAGAGACACTTATAGATAAGGATGGAGAAGAAGTTACTGACGATTTAAAAAAGGCAGAGATTTTAAGTAACTGGTTCAGTGAAAGTATTAGGGACAATGAATCAGAAACAGGAGAGTCTAATTCGGAGAACGAGCTTAACAACCCAATTAGAAATGACGATAGTAAAAAATTTGATATTCATCCTGAGGAAATCATGAAGGAAATAAGAAAGCTGAAAAAACATAAAGGGGCTGGTGAAGATAATATTACTACAGATATCTTAAAGATAGCCGGATGTGACATTGTACCTTATCTTGAAATATTATTTAAATTGAGTCTAGACACTTGCTAGAAATAGAGTTGAGAATTACAAGCCAATCAGTTTGACATCAGTGGTAGGTAAATTAATGGATCAGAAATATATGTGAGGAACGTAAGTGGTTTTCAAGCAGGCAACATGGTTTCAGGCAAGGATATTCATGCGAATCTCAGTTGGTGGGATATATGCAAGATATTTCAGATGAAATGGACAAGGGAGGCCAAATTGATAGTGTAGCACTAGATCTGTCAAAGGCGTTTGACAGAGTAAGCCATAAAATGGTAGTAAATAAGGTAAAAACCACTGGAGTGGATAAGAAAGTCATTTGCTGGGTAGAAGAATTTTTAAAAGGTAGAAAACAGAAAGTTAGGGTAGGAAATGTAGTATCAAAAGAAGTTGAGTAAAAATGGGTGTGCCACAGGGTAGCATATTGGGACCATTGCTATTCATTATTCTAATGAATAATTGTGTTGATTGTTTACTATCTGAAATTAGATTGTTTGAAGATGGCATAATGCTGTATAAAAGAATCAAAACGATGGAGGATTGTAAACAGTTGCAGGGTGATCTGGACAGGATATGGGTAAACATGGAATGAAGATAAATGCAAAGAAGAGTCAGCTTATTAGATACACAAATAAAAAACAAAAGGTTAAATATGAATATAAGGTGGGGAAAGAATTGCTTGCTGAAGACTTGAAATGTAAATATCTTGGCATTATTTTTGATAACAAGCTTAACTGGGCAGGACACATTGGACAGGTGGTAGGAAAAGGTTTCAAGGTTCTGCACTTGTTGGAGAGAGTGATGAGGGGATGCACGAGAGAAGTAAAGGAATTGGGTTACAAAACTTTGGTCAGTCCATTGCTCGAATATGGTAGTGTAGTATGGGAGCCTCATTTTACGTATCAAATACAGGATTAGGAGAGGGTGCAGAAAAGGGCTTCTAGATTTGTTTCTGGAAATTATTGCAGAATGCAATCAGTGACGGATATGATAAAGGAGCTGGAATGGGATTCATTGCAAGACAGGAGGAGAATGAGGAGGGTCATGGGAGTGTACAGGGCATATACTGGCGATGAGGTATGGAAAGATATTGCAATAGGTATGAAAAGTAGTGCACGGAAGGGAAAAGAAGACCATGACCACAAGTTGGCACTCGATTTCAGGCACAAGGGTGTGGGAAGATTCTCTTTTTTAGGTAAGGGTGTCAGGGATTGGAATGAGTTACCAAGAGAAATGTAGAATAATTTACCGAAAACTTTGAAAGAATTTGCATAACTTTGAAAGAATTTAAAGATAACATTTGTAGAGGGAAAGTGTAGGTGGGTGCAGGATTGGGGGAAATGGGTGTGTAGGGAAATTGCCACCAGTGCTTGTGCTCCACTGCAATTAAATAATAATAATAATAATAATAAACAGAGATTCAGGAATAAAGTTCTAGACTGTATAGCGTACCCAGGAGCAGACATAGAGTCTGACCATAATTTGATAATAATGAAGTGCAGGCTGAAATTTAAGCAAATAAGGAAGCAGTATAAGCAGAACAGACTGGAAGTAAATAAACTGAAACAATCTAACACGAGAGAAAAATTTGCAGAAATGATAGACTTAGGTCTAAGAATTAACTGTGAAAGGAACTCAACCGAGGACGAATGGAATACATTAAAGACTGAAATAATGAAAGCTGGTAAAGAAACATTAGGCTTTAGGGAACAAGCTGCCTGAAAACCTTTGATCACAGAAGAAATTTTGGAGCTGGTGGATCAGAGGAGAAGGTACAAAAATGCTCCGGATGAAGTAGGAAGAGAGCAGTACAGGCAATTTATAAATCAAATAAATAGAAAATGCAAAATGGCAAAAGAAAAATGGCTAAAAGAAAAGTGTGAAGAAGTAGAAAAGGAAATGGTCATAGGAAAAGAAGATGTTGCATGTAGAAAGATCAAACAGAATTTTTGGAGAAATGAACAAAAGAGGTATGAACATTAAAGCTGCTGATGGGAAACCTCTTTTAAGCTCAGAAGATAGAGCTAACCGATGGAAGAAATACATTGAGAAACTATATGTTTGGGACGACTTGAACAACAGTGTAACAGAAGCAAGGCGATGTCGACAATGATGACTTAGGAAACCCTGTTTTGAGGACACAATTTAATAAAGCTCTGAATGACTTGAAAGCAAATAAGGCAGCTGGAATTGACGAGATCCCTGCAGAACTTCTTAAATCCCTAGGAGAGGAATCAAAAGCTGATATCAAAAAGTTATGAAACAGGAGAAATTCCAACTGATTTTAATAAAAATATCATATCCACACTTCCAAAGAAAGCACAAGTCGACAAATGTGAGAATTATCGCACCATTAGTCTAACATCACATGCTTCAAAATTACTGACCAGAATAATATACAGAAGAATGGAGAGGGTAGTAGAAGAGATAGTAGGTGAAGATCAGTTTGGGTTTAGGAAAAATCGCAGTACAAGTGAAGCAATTCTGTCTTTAAGATTAATACTTGAAGGGCTGATAAAGAAAAACAAAGATACTTTTATGGCATTTGTTGATTTAGAAAAAGCATTTGATAATGTTAAGTGGTATAAGATGTTCAAATTTTTTTTAAAAAAATGTCAGGTTTAAAGTATCGAGATAGAAGAATACTCTATAAACTATATAAGAATCAAGTGGCTATAATAAAAGTAGAGAATCACGAGAGACATGCATCAGTTAAAAAGGGTGTGAGACAAGGTTGTAGTCTATCGCCGTTAATATTCAACTTGTATGTAGAAGAAACAATGAAGAAAGTCAAAGAAAAATTTCCATGTGGCATAAATTTTCTGGTAAAAAAAATCAGTATGCTACGATTTGCTGATGACATTGTCTTGTTAGCAGAAAGTGCTGAGGATATTGAGAAGTTACTGAATGACATGAACAAGATACTGAAGGAAGATTTTGGACTCAATATAAATCAAAGCAACACAAAAGTGATGAAATGTAGCAGAAATGATACCAATACTAGTAGATTAAATATAAAAATAGGATCGGATGCAATAGGAGAAGTAAGTGAATTCTGTTACTTGGGAAGCAAAATTATAACCGATGGCCAAAGCAGGAATGATGTTAAAAGTAGAATAGCACTAGCAAAAAGAGCCTTCATGAAAAAGATAAACCTTTTAGTTTCAAATATTGATCTAGGAATTAAAAAGAACTTTTTAAAACTCTTTGTGTGGAGCAAAGCCCTTTATGGTAGGGAAACATGGACTTTAGGAATACTGGAAATAAAGAAAATTGAAGCATTTGTAATGTGGTGCTACAGAAGAATGCTGAAAATTAAGTGGACAGACAAAGTAAGAAATGAACGAGTTTTGGAAATGATGGGTGAGGAAAGAAGTTTGTGGAAGAAGCTTACAGAAAGAAGAGACAGGCTGGTAGGTCATATTTTGAGACTTACTGGATTGGTTAATTTGCTGGTGGAGGGAACAGTCAAAGGTAAGAACTGTAGAGGAAGACAGAGATTAGAATATATGAAGAAGATAATTGAGGACGTGGGTTGTAAGGGGTATGTAGAAATGTAGAGGTTAGCACAGGATAGTAATGGATGGAGGATTGCATCAAACCAGTCGAAAGACTGACGACAGCAAAAAAAAAAAAAAAAAAAAAAAAAAAAAAAAAAAAAAAAAAAAAAAAAAAAAAAAAAAAAAGAAATGCTGCATAGCTATTTAAATGGCTACTAGGTGGTGTCAGTTTTGATTCAGAAACCGGTAGTAGTAATTCTGACAGCGTACAGATATCGGTGGACAGGTTAAACAAATAAGAATGGTGTAGTTCTACACAAAGGGTAAAATATTAAATAATCGATGGACAGGAAAATAATTGTATTGGGAAATTAAAGTGACTTATTCTGCATCGTTTTGAAAGTTTCAGATGGTTGGAAGTGAAAATTTGTGCGTATTTAATTATTCAGAGTAGTTCTTTGGTGCTCATTGTGTATTTTATAGATGTAGCCAAGGAAGTGATGTATACAACAAAGCAGTTTGAAACCTTCCATTTCTGCACTCTCGGCGGTCAATGCCAAATTATGAAAACAATCCCATGCTCATTCAATTCGGGAACTGTGCAAAAGTTTGCTTAAACTGAAGTCAAAGTTGCTGAAAATATTTTATAGTGATATTTTCTTTAATTTCAAGGAGTAATCAAAGTTTCTGATAGTATTTTGGAAAAATTAATTTATAAATTATACAGAGGTTTATGAACAGATGTATGTGTGCATATTGGGGTGTAGGTTGAAGTGAGTCTGAGTGTTTTCTAAGAACTTTCTAACCTTTGGAGAAGTCTTTACACAATTTGAATTTATGATCAAATTTCATGACCTTAAAGTAAATGGTTGAGGTGAGAGAAAATACTTGGTGAACTTATTACATTTACAATGTACAGAAAACTTTTAATCTCCTAATTTCATAACTTTTTTATTTGAGTGAAGTTAATTTAATTGCGATGGAGCGCACACTCCGGTGGCAATTTTTCCCCTTTCCTGTACCCATCTTTTTTTCCCCCTCTATGAATTTCAACTTTAAATCCTTTCAGCATTTTTGTTAAATTATTAATTATTTCTCTTGGTATCTGACCCCTAACACTATTAAAAAAGTTTTCCCACACCCTTTTACCCAAAATAGAGTGCCAGCTTGTGGTCATGATCGTCTTTTCCCTTCAATGCACTACTACTAATTCTTACACCAATATCTTTCCAAGCCTCATCACCAACATACACTTTGTACACTCCCATGAATCTCTTCACTCTCTATCTTCCAATGAATCCCATTTCAGCTCCTTTATCATATCAGTTACTGATTGTGTTCAGCAGTGAGATTATCAAGTTATTTAAATTTCAAGTCTTCAACAAGCAATTCTTTCCTCGCCTTGATATCACAATCAACATTTATCTGTGTAACTAATAATCTGATTCCTCTTTGTATTGATCTTCATCCACTGTTGTCCTGCCCAGCTAGATATCCTGTCCATATCACCCTACATCTGTTCAGTCTTCTGCTGTTTTTGTCCTATTATTTTGCAACAATATGTTATCTGCAAAGAACCTATTTTTTTTTATGGTAAATCATAACATAATCATTCATTAGAATAATGAATGCGAATGATTCCAATACTCTACCCTATATTCATTTCCACTTTTGTTACTGCATTTCCTACCCTCAACATTTGCTTTCTATCGTTTAAGAATTCTTCTACCCAGCAAATCACCTTTACACCCACTCCAATAGTTTTTACCTTATTTAGCACCATATTATGTCTCACTTTGTCAAGAAAGCCTTTGAAAAATCTAATGCTACACTATCAATTTGGCCTCTCTTGTCCATTTCAACCAAAATATCTTGCATATAGCCTACTATCTGAGATTCACATGAATGTCCTTGCCTAAAACCATTTTGCCAATTTGAAATTCACTTTGTTCCTTACAGACATTTCTGATGTGGATGCATATCAATCTCTTCATTAATTTACCTACCGCTCAAATAAAACTGATTGGCACGTAATTTTCGACCTGATTTTTCATCCTTCCTGTGTGGACTAGTACTACTATCACACTTTTCCAATCATCTGGTAAGCAACAATTATTTAGATTCAGTTTAGATATCATTTCAAGATAAGGTACAATGTCACATCTTACTAGGTATAAGACATCTGTAGTAATATTATCTACCCCAGCCCCTTTATGTTTTTTTGGCTTTCTTGGTGCCTTCAGGAATTTCAAATATTTTATTCTGCTCATATCAAATTGTGTGTATAAGCTCGTTCTCTGTTTTGCTCCCTCCCATTCCTGAATTGTAGATTCCAATGGCCTGATTGAACCAACAATATCTCTGCCTTTTTCAAATTCTCAGTAACTTCTTCTTTATAATTGTCTCAAAAACCTCCCTTCCCCTCAGTTTTATAACATAGCCATAAAAATTTCTAGATGCACACATCAGTGATCTTCCTCTACCAAAAATATTCTTCATAAATCCATCTTTAATTTCTTCAAGGAAAGGTGGCCACTTAACAGAACTACTTCCTTTATTTGGTGAGGAACTGTATTTTGCATTTAGAACATTCCCATACAATAATAGGAACTACATGTTAACATTTATCCCCACTATAGCAGGCTAGTTTGGGAAAAACCAAATCCTTCCTGTTCCACCGCAACTGGTACAAAAAAGGATTTAGTGGAGAAAAGTCGGGGAGAGAAATGCTGTATTCAAAGAGGTGGAGGAGAGAACTCAAATGACAGGTCAGTATATGGGGACCATTACTTGTAATTTTTCTAATGAAGTTTGTTTTATTATCCTATATAAAATTACTTCAAGAAGGGAGTATTTTCAGCAGTAATTACAAAGCTGAAGTAGATATCTTGTTTGACAGCTAAGCATGGGATGAAAATAAAATCCAAAATGAGTCATCTCAGAAGGAATACAAATTTAATACAATACAATAAATTTATTTTCAATAGATCCCAATATCAAAGACTGGCTCTGATGTATGTGAAACAGAGTCAAATTAGAGCAAAACAATTCCATTACAAAATATGAACAGAATAATATGTATATCAATTAATCAGTTATAAAACTACATTTATACAACACAGTGACAATTATTTTGTAGATACCTTTGAAAGAAATTCTTCTATGGAGTCAGAGGAATTGTCAATCACATATTTATTTAATTTTCACAGAGTTTGATTTTATCCTCTGACAGGCACTCCAGATGAGTTACTAATTTAATTTAATTTAATTGCAATGGAGCACAAGCTCCGGTGGCAATTTTTCTACACACCCAACTTCCTCCTATCCTACACTTGCCCTCTACAAATTTTAACTTTAAATTCTTTTAAAGACATCTCCCTAAATATCTGACTCCTTTCTGAACAAACCGATGATAAATGGTAATCCTTTGAAGTTTGTTTTTACTTCTATTGCCATAATTATGTATTTTCCTTGTTTCAAATAGAGTGCAATTGATAACTACAAATGACATTGTGTGTATACAGGGTGGGGCATTTAATATGTTTTCTGGAAATATTTCGGAAAGAAAGCATTTTAACAAACAATAACCTACATAAAAAATAATCGTACAGTAGGGGGCTACAATTATGTGATATTGGTTTTTTCACAGGTGGCGCTGTTGTCGTTACAACAAGGTCAACTTAATTCTTTTAAATGGGAACCCCTATTTTTTTTTGAAGATTCCGATTCCTCATGAAAAAATAAAAATAGTTTGCGTAACTCACTTTTCTGTTAGCCTCACAGATGGCGCTGTAATCGCGAAAAATGAATATTCGCATTTTTTGTGTATAATTTTAATTATTGTTTAAATAATTACATGTAATTTTCATTCTGTAAACATGGAAGGTAATTTTAAAGGATAATGACGAAATTGATTTTTTAAATGCTTCTTCTTACTTATTTGCAGCCATGTCTACAGCAGGTGCTCAAAAAGGTGACCATTTACTTCCAGACATTTTCTGACCCTTTGCAGAAATGATGCCTGAACAGCTCGAAGTGTGTCAGAAAATGTCTGGAAGTAAATGGTCACCTTTTTGAGCACCTGCTTTAGACATGGCTGCAAATAAGTAAGAAAAAGCATTTAAAAAATCAATTTCGTCATTATACTTTAAAATTACCTTCCATGTTTACAGAATGAAAATTACATGTAATTATTTAAACAATAATTAAAATTATACACAAAAAACGCGAATATTCATTTTTCGCGATTACAGCGTCATCTGTGAGGCTAACAGAAAAGTGAGTTAAGCAAACTATTTTTATTTTTTCATAAGGAATTGGAATCTTCAAAAAAAAATAGGGGTTCCCATTTAAAAGAATTAAGTTGACCTTGTTGTAACGACAACAGCGCCACCTGTGAAAAAACCAATATCACATAATTGTAGCCCCCTACTGTACGATTATTTTTTATGTAGGTTATTGTTTGTTAAAATGCTTTCTTTCCGAAATATTTCCAGAAAACATATTAAATGCCCCACCCTGTATACTCGATCACCAATGTTAAAAGTCCTAACTTCTTGAATAGCTCTCTGCGTGAAGTTCTACTGCTAACCCCACACATATTCTTATTATTGGCTTTTGAGCTCTGAATTCTTACATATTATTAAATATGGCATTATACCATAATACTTTAACTTCATTAGAAACTTACTCAAATGCTTTACACTAAAAATACTTCAGGCAGTAATTTATCATTCCTTCTAAAATATTGTTGGTGAAGACAAATGTAGCTTGTTCTATAGAATGGCCCTTTTGAAAACCAAATTATGATTTAGTTTGATCATTTTTATTTCTAAGGTGCTGGTAAACTCTGTTGTACATTATTAAAAAAAAAAAAAAAAAAAAGAGAAGACTGTTAGCAATGAATAGGATGATTATTCAATACAACTAATCTATCCCTATTTTTATAGTGGTTTAACTACAGCATACATAAGTGTATCTGGGAAGGTACCCTGAAGTAGAGATATATTGAACAGATAGCTTAGTACATTACTTAATTCTGTAGAGCACAGTTTAATTAACCACATTATGACCAGTCCAACATTTGCTCTTAAGAGACATTAGATAGATAGATAGATGTATTAGCTTTGATCGCATGTGAGAATAGTCTCGGGGATGTGGAACAGTACATACATTTATTAATAATATCAATTATATTACCAGCAATTTATAACAAGTTAGCTACTTAACAACCCATTAGTATAATAATCAATATCCACTGTATTCTGCAAATACAATCCCTTGATACTATATATGTGGAATAGTGTATACACTTGTTACCAGCATCTAATAACCAGTTTTTTTTGTACAGACCAATTACCATAATACGTTTCCACTGTAATCTACAACTACATATTATATCATGTTAGTTACTATATATGTGGAACAGTACCAGTGGCGTAGCTAGGTCAACAAGGGCCCCGGTGCAAAAATTTATATATGGGCAACATATTTTTTGCTTTGTGTTGCTGGTAAGGGCCCCCTGAGCTGAGGATGGGGCCCTTGAGTGGTGCTTAGGGCACCCTGAGCAGTGGGAGGGCCCTTAGTGGGGGGATTCCTGTGTCTCAGGGGCCCCCTTAGACGACTGTAGAGCTAAAAAAAAAAGGTCGCCAGTTTGCCATGAAGGCTCGTGGGCTCCTGAACCGCGCTTGGGGGCCCCCAGAGGTGCGCTTTAGGGGCCCCGGTGCACTGCACCGCCTAGCCCCATAGTAGCTATGCCCCTGAACAGTACACACACTTATTAACAATTTCAATAATATTACCAACAACTGATAACCAGTCAATTAGTTAAAAACCTGTTAGTATGACAATTTTCCTCTGCAATTTGTGAATGCATGCTATCCCATGTTAGCTACTATATATGAGTGAATTTTGTAAACAGTGTAATTACTTCATTTGACAACAGTTTCAATAGAAAGAAAAACCATATATCATTTTATTAACCCTGGACAACTTTGTCACCTTACCCTTCGAGACACCAAATATATAGTATTTTCAAAGCCATTCTTATTTACTAAATTCCAAGAAGAAAATTCTTTACAGAGTAAAATGGGTTCTGCAGCAGAAAACCTTTCAGTTTGGACTTAAAGTAGTTGGGTTTTTGTAGATAACATTTAATTTCTTTTGGCAAGACATTGAATAAGGAAGCTCCTGTATATGTTATCCCTTTCTGTACAACTGACAGTGATTTGTAATCCTTGTGAATATTATATTCATTCCTAGTATTATGGCTATGTATGTCAGCATTAAGATTGAATTGTTCAGGATTTTCCACTAAAAATGATAGTAGGGAGTATAGATATTGTGCTGGCATTGTAAGTACACCTAGATTTCTGCACCATGTCCGTGGGCTTGCTCCACAAATAGTTGTTACAGCACGCTTTTGTGATTTAAATAGCCTGTGTGCATGTGAAGAGTTTCCCCAGAATGAGATACCATAAGTGAGCAGGGAGTTAAAACATACTCACTTCCTGGTTTCTATATTAGCAGTGTTTGTCAGGGTGCTAATAACCGCGATGTTGACACACCCTAAAGCCTGAACAACAACAACCTATATTAGCTATTTTAGATATTACAGAATTCAGTTTTTTATGTTGCTGAATATGTTACTTCCAGTTCAATTTGTTATGTACCCAGGAATTTTGTAAAACTGCTTTCATTGATTGATTTTCCTTACGATATCACATTATAGCTTTTTTTTTTTAAAAAAAAAATTTGTAACAAATTGAAGTAACTGTCTTTTCTACATTAAGTATTAATTTGTCAGCATTAACCCACCTGTTAATTTTCTTTATAGCATCATTTGCTGTGTTTTCAAGGTTTTGTACTGATGGGCTTTCAACGATATGCTAGTATCATCTGCAAACAGCACCATGTATTCATTATCACCTAGTATATGTGGGAAATCATTTATATAGATTAAGAACAGAAGAGGGCCAAGAATTGAACCCTGAGGTTCACCCCATTTAACTATACCCCATTCTGAGTTTATAACATCTCTTCTATTAATATCTTTTTTGCTTTCTATTTTCCAGGTATGATTTAAACTAAAGTCCTGGCTTACTACTAACTCTAATTTACCTAGGAAAATCTCATGATCAACACAGTAAAAGGTCTAAGCAAGTCACAGAATATACCTAGGGAACTTAATTTTTTATGCATTTCTTCCAATATGTCATTTACAAAAGCAAAAATTGCTGTTGAAATACCTTGCCTAAAAACAAACTGTGCTTTTTACTGAGTAGGTCATTCTTTTGTAGATGTCCATACACCCTTCATGACATTGCTTTTTAGAAGATTTTTGAAAATGCTGATAGAAGTGATATGGGTCTGTAATTCTCAGTCTTTGAGGTATCACCCTTTTTATAAAGTGGTTTGATTTTTGACTTCTTGAGTGAGTCAGGGAAGATACCTTCTTCAAAAGAACTATTACAAATATGACTAATAACTCTACTAATGCTGGTGCTACATTGTTTCACTACATGGGTTGAAACCTCATATAACCAAATGACTTTTTATTGCCGTATTGCGGCACACCAAAATATCTGGGTATAACACTGGACAGAGCTCTAACTTTAAAACACCATGTTTCAAACGTGGCTGCCAAAGTCAAAACGAGAAATAATATTCTCCAAAAGCTTGCAGGTACTTCATGGGGATCCAGTGCTCACATTCTAAGATCCACAGCCTTAGCTCTGTCATACTCTGTTGTGGAATACTGCTGCCCATCCTGGATCAATAGTGCCCATACAAAGAAGATAGATGTGCAACTCAATCAGGCAATGAGGATAATTACGGGATGTATTCACAGTACGAACACCATATGGCTTCCAGTGCTATGTAATATCTCACCCCCAGCACTAAGAAGAAGCTCTCTTAAAAATCTGGAGAAATATCCTGAAGAACCCTCAGCGGCCTATACATCAAGATATGATTCAAGCAAAACACCAACACTTGAAATCAAGAAAACCACCATGGCGCACAGCAATCAACCTTACTGAATCCTCTTTTAACATCAATAAGCAGTGGACAACTGAATGGGAGCAGTCATCAGTAACCAATAAAAATCTAGTTGAGGACCCCTCAGTAAGGTTACAAGGTTTCAATCTCCCCAGGCGGCAGTGGAGAATCATCAATCGGATTCGAACAGGACAAGGCAGATGCGCCTACTTATTATACAAATGGGGCTGGCTAGATTCTGCAAATTGTGACTGTGGAGCGACCTTACAGACAATCAATCACATCGTTTCTGACTGTCCTCTACGGGCTTACAAGGGGACAATGGCGGAAATACATGATGCGTCGATCAGTACAGTTGACTGGATTAAAACATTAGATCTCGAGATATGAAATTGTAAAAGATAGTGATATGTACATTTCTTTTTGTGTACCTTGTTAAATAATCATACGATAAATAAATAAATAAATTTTTGAGGGATTTAATAATTTTTTCAATTTCATTTTGACTAGTGGGAAATAGACATATATGCCGTTTTTGGTAATAAGGATTTAGGTACTGTTATAGCATCCATATTCCCAATCCTTTTTTACCTTTTATTTTTTCAGCAACTGTTAAGAAGTAGTTATTAAAAGTACTTCCTACATTTGAAGGGTCATTCACATATTTATTTCTCTTTTAATAATGTTCCAAACCCTTATCTTATCTGAATTACTAATCTCATTATTTATGTCCAAATGTTTAGCTTCTCTAATTACTTTGGTTAAAATTTCTACACTAAGTTTTGTAATGCTGTCTGAGAATCATATTATCAGCATTCCTAACTTTTTCATACAAGTCCCTTTTATGCCTGCAAGATGTTTTAATACCGTCTGTAACCCAATTTTGTTTCGACCAATTGGAGCTAGTCATGTAGGTAGAAACCTCTCGTAAATTTCCAAAAACCTTTGGTGAAAGTAATTGAATTTATTATTTACCCCTTTTAATTTATAAACAGTGCTCCAGTCCTCAATGAGAAATATATCATTTAATGTTTTTATTGAATTGCTCTTTAATGGCCTAACTTTGGTAATTCCTTTCTTTTTGTTATTTTCATTTCCCACAACAATCAAAGTAATTATTTGAGCATTGTGGTCTGACAAACCATTTTCCATTGGAACTGTTCCATATATTTCTAATTTATTGTGCTGTACAAAAATGTTATCAATAATGGTACATTCATTATTTTCGACTGTAATATCACTATGTACATTCCTTAAATAACTCTTCCTACTCTTGGGGGAAAAAAAACAAAAACAAAAAAACGGAGTTCTACCACCAATTACCACCGGGTTGGGGTGCACATCCAACCTATCTCTCGTGATGCTATTGGCAATCAGTTGCGTTAGCTTCTGCTTGCGCTGAACATTCAAGTGGAGTCCATGGAAGGAGTGGTCACTCTGTGTAACAAGAAACATCTATCAGACCAATCTGTGTTCAGTCAGCCTGACACAATACACGCTTCAGATCTACCTGTGTACGTTATACATGACCACACATACAGGGATAATCATAACACTTGAATAGGCCAACAAAACCAATATTGGTGTGAATGGTGTTTTTAGCAATGTTGTCAATGTCTGTTTCAACACAATAATTGATATTTCAGGATAGACTATTCCCAGGACCCCAACAATAATTATACAATCCTCTTTAGTAAAATCTTTCCCCAGGTTAGAAATTTCATCCACAACACTGCCAATTTCTGCATTAGGCTTAAATATACTACACACCTCAACATCAGAGCCCAGACTTGACTGTAACATTGCACTTAATCCTCTTCAGGGACTACTTCCAAGCTGTAATACCTTCTTGGATTTCTTTTAACGACCTTTGCACAATGTATGCTTCTTTACAGCTTTGTTGCAATGAGACAGCCCTGCCATGGTCTCTGATACATTCTCAGTTAGATTCTCCAGCACCCAAAAAGTATTGGAAACTTCCAACTGAAAATTTGTAGAATGTAGGTCCTGTTGTTTCCCTCCAGTTTTGGCTGCAGTCCACTGGAATTCCTGAACATTTAACACTGCTTTTTCAGCCTTCAAAGCATTGAGTTCTTCAGTTAATTCAGTCACTGTGGATTCGATACAAGACATCCTACGTTCTAGTTCCCTCTTTTCCGTATTACTTTTGCGAGACAAACAACTCCAAGGAGAGTGAAGCCCATTTTCAGCTTCCATATATTTCTTGTAGAGTAGCTAAATTTAAACTCAAATTTTTCTTGAAAACCTGCAGCAATGAAATTTATAATGTGTGTCTCTATACTATTTCTGATAAACTTATCAGAAACAAATAAAAAAGACTTACTAAATATATAATCAATTGAAAAATTTGATTCTATTTCTTTCCTGACTTGATTATGGAGTACTTAAAAAAGGGAAAAATATTGTCTTAATTTTATTATCAGAGTCATGAATCTTACATTTATAGTACATAGTTTTTGATTCCTCATTAATCTTATTCAGTGTTTTACAATAACGCTTATGATGTTCTTTAATATTAGATTTTCGAGTCTGTTCGTAGAGGTAGACTTAAATACAGCCTGGATCAGGCAATTTTTTTTTTGTAAAAGCCAAATGAATAAGTTTTTGCTAATGCATTATTTTTGCATGTAACAGAAAATAGTTGTAACAGTACTGCAAACTAGAATTAAACCAAAAGAAACTGACACCCATACTAAGCTCAAGATTAATAATAGCAGTGTATTTGGAAATTGAACATAACAATTTGTCAAATTTAAACTGGTAATTACTTTGCAGTCAGTCTGATTCACAATGAGAAAAAGTGAAAGTTATCTCATTTTATATATGATGGAAGTAAGGTTGAATGGAACAAAAAAGTATAAATTAGAGTGTACAATACTATTGTAACTTACAGTTAATGAAGTCACCTCATGCCACAGAAGCAAAAACACGTATCACACTTTGTGGTATTACTGTGATTTGTTGTCGTTATAATTACTAAATGATTATAATCCTGTTGTTTAATTTAATTGCAATGGAGCAAAGGCTCCGGTGGCAATTTCCCTACACACCCATCTTCCCCCTATCCTGCACCCACCTACATTTGCCCTCTACAAATTTTATCTTTAAATTCTTTCAAAGTTTATCTAAATTATTCATCATTTCTCTTGGTAGCTCATTCCAATCCCTGACACCCTTACCTAAAAAAGAGAATCTTCCCACACCCTTGTGCCTGAAATTGAGTGCCAGCTTATGGTCATGGTCATCTTTTCCCTTCCATGCACTACTTTACATACCTATTGCAATATTTTACATGCCTCATCGCCAGTATATGCCCTGTACACTCCCATGACCCTCTTCATCCTCCTCCTGTCTTGCAATAAATCCCATTCCAGCTCCTTTATCATATCCATCACTGATTGCATTCTGCGATAATTTCCAGAAACAAATCTAGAAGCCCTTTTCTGCACCCTCTCAAACTCCTGTATTTGATACGTAAAATGAGGGTCCCATACTACACTACCATATTTGAGCAATGGTCTGACCAAAGTTTTGTAACCCAATTCCTTTACTTCTCTCCCATATCCCCTCATCACTCTCTCCAAGTGCAGAACTTTGAAACCTTTTCCTACCACCTGTCCAATATGTCCTGCCCAGTTAAGCTTGTTATCAAATGTAATGCCAAGATATTTACATTTCAAATTAAAGTTTTGTTTTTTATTTGTGTATCTAATAAGCTGACTCTTCTTTGCATTTATCTTCATTCCATGTTTACCAACTTCAAAGAGTTTTACGTTTATTATACATTATTGTACTCCTCTAGGAACTACATTGGATTTATGTAATATCTGAAGATGCAAAGTTCTTTCGGCAATGATTATTCTAAGCAACCAATCAATGTCTCTCTTCTGTTAGCCTCAATCCCTTGTTTGATCTTCATAGCAACCTACACTGTCCTATTCTTTTTCTCTGTGAGTAAATATTATTGATTTTGGTCCACACTCAAGGGAAAAATATGAGTTTCTTATATAAAATATTTCTGTTGTGTCACAACTTTGTGCTGTACCATGGAATCATAAGTTGTCATTCTTGTCCAGAGTGTGTTACAACTTGCCCACTACCTCCAATAATATTGGTGCATGACATTCAAAATCTCTACAGCAAGAGAAACAATTTTGTTCCGCGACACCTCTAGTAATATGTGACTTTTGAAATGTATGCCATTTGTTAAATTTTCAAATTAAGTAAGAGAGAAATTAATTACATAACATGCAAAACTGCAATTTATATACTAGGTTCATTGGTATGATCCGTTGATAAGTAATAGTCATATGCTAACAAGTTGGAATAATAACTTCAGTTATAGTCCTTTCATGTAGGTAGGATTGGATGCCATGCAGAAATATGTTAAAATCTCGAGTGTAAAAATGTAGGCTAAATTAAACAGTAACATATATCTTATATAACCTTGTACACACATAATGAACTATTAATTCAAATATGTTTTTCCTTTGTTTAGCCCTGCTTATGCACTGAAATATTGGAGTAACCAGTATTTACTAGTACAATGGCGCATCTATCTGCCAAGTGGACCATTGAGTTAGGGAGTTAGAAAGGCAATAGGTACCACTGGAAATACATGTGACTGAATTGGGAGTAGTTTACATCTCGATACACGTCGCTAACATTCCTCTCATGAAATTGCTAACATTAATTACTAATAATAATTAAATTCCTCATGCTTTATTCTGTAACTAGAACAGTTTGGTGCAGGCTGAATTTTAACTTAACCATAATCTCAACTAATATTGCTGTTACAAAATCTAACAATGTAGTCACCTAAAAACATGAAATGTATTGCGATCTACAAACAAGGGACGTCGTTTTGGTCCAAGCTGCATTTCAATGTAACCACAACAACTGCTAATACTGCCACTCGTAAACCAAGAAAAAATATCAAACGTGCATTAATACATTCACTGTATCGCGATTTAAACTTAACCAATTAAAAATATTATTTTAATGAACGACAAATAAACTTGGTCGGTTCTCTTCCTCCTTAACCACAGAAAAATGCATTCTACAACAAACACCGGCTCTTATCAACTGTGCCTTCAAAATCAATCCTAATTAAAAGTTGTAGACCCCAACAAATATGAATCGGTGTGAAATTGTGGACATTACTTTCATAATACAACAGTAGCATATCTTTTACAACTCGTTTCTAAAGTACAATTTTAAAAAATACTGCCAATATCTTATCCATTTTTCAACAACATACGTTAACTATATTATACTTAGGTAGCAATGCACAAGCTACTGATAAGACGTGCCTGCTGAACAAATTAACAAACAGCGTTCACAGGCAGATCAACTTTTTATTTTTATTGGTATTCAATATTCTCAAAACATTAGTCTTACAACTTCTTTACAGATCATAATTTCTAAACTCAACTTTACAACCACTTCGCTACTTTCAGGAAAGTGGAAACACATCGGAGATCTGTAGCTGTCTGTATTGCTGTGCTGCAAATTGTATAACTACAGCGCAGTGGGCAGTAAATCGCGTGACGTCCTTTTTTGTTTTTGCAACATGTGTTTAATAGCACACATTGAAATAATTTCAGGCTGTGGTATTAGAACAAGCCTAACGATTTATAATGAATGCACGATTAAAAGGTGATCTTCCGGAAGTTTTGTTAAAATGTTATTTTGAAATTGGATGTCGACGATGTTTCTGGCAAGTCCCCAAATCAGAGTTAATTGGTACACTTGTTTATTCGGAGTTCGCAAACACGGTCGATCAGATAGGCCAGCTTTTGAGTATTGCAGCTGTTTAACACTAGTCGAAGTTTGTTGGAAGAAGGGATACACTTGTGCTTCAAGAGAGGTAGTAAGGTAGGTACGAAAGAATCAATAAATGTATTGTTAATGGTAGCTGAGGGAAAAGTTTTTCACAGCCTGATTTTCATTATCTTGAAATTATGAGACGTTGCGGGAGATGAAGGAACACAAAACAGTGCTTTACCACAAATTTCAACTAAGTCTCCTTAAATCTACATTCCTGTAGTCGAAAAATGAGGGTACTACATACGAACCACCTCCGATTAAAAAAATCATCCAACCTTTTGTAACAGTAATACTAACTTACTGTGGTCTCCAAGAATTAACCAACCTTTTGTTACTAATTTCCTGTTGTCTGCAAGAACTGGTGGTACAGTTACTGGCTGCGTATTCCGCTTCTGTTGCAGCCATCTGATCTAACCCTGTGTACCGATCGTGGTGGGTGAGCAGTAACGCTCTGATTTCGCATTCGGGAGAACGCAGGTTTGAATTTTCTTCTGGCCTTCCAAATTTCGGTTTTCCATGATTTCCCGAAATCACTAAAGACGAATGCTGGCCATGCCCGAGTTCCTCCCGGATCCTTGCCCTCGGTGTTTCTACCCCACTATTTACCTCTACGTCGAAGAAGCATAAGGGGGGCGTCCATTAATTACGTGAGGTGAAATGGGGGGAGAGGTCCAGCGAAATCTCACCAAGTGGACTGGGGGTCAACAGAAATCTCGCGTCGCCTTGAAAATAGGAGTCTTAAAAAAAAAGGTATCCATAACTTATTTCTATGAGGCCGCCAGCAGGGGGGAGGGGTCCCCTAGATCTCACCTCACCATAGAGGGGAAGGAGTCCCACCAGATCTCACCAAATCTCACCTAATCTCCCCACGGATGGTCAAGATTTCCAAAAAATCACTTCACGTAATTAATGGACGCCCCATAAAGAAATAGAAAAACTAAAAATACAACATAAACGATATCCTATTGGGTAAAGAGGACCCAGAGTTAACAAGGAATATGATCGGAGCATTCTAGCTTACTCCACATAAGAGAAGTAGAATGTTGGCAGTCAGTATTTAGCCCTGTAAAAATTCCGGTTGAGCTAGGGATTCGAAGCAAGGACCTTTTGATTCCAAACCACGCGCCTTATCCAACTGATAGCCCTAATATAGAAATTGCACAAAATTCGCTTCAGTAGTAGGTTGAATCATGTTTAAGTAGTACACCAACACCGAGTGAGTGCTTTTCTTTTCGTCCTCTTAGTTAAGTCAATGTAAGTTAAGTTAATGTAACATCTTTGGTTTGTTTATCTTGGTTACGGAAACTCAGTGAGCCGAGTATTGCACAGCTTTAATTAATATATGTGCAGTAATGAAGTTTCTTTACGACAGATAATTAATCAGCTGTTAGAGCTGCATAAACTGACTGATCTGTTATCCCTTCATATGGGAAGTTTAGCTCTTTGAAGAACCATACGTGTTATGCTAATGGAGGAAGGAATATATGGAGACGAAATAACGCCAAATCGGTGAAACCTCATATAAAAACTCGTCACCTACTGCGCATGCGCGGCGGCCACTGGCGGCCATTGGAATCACCCCAAAACATTGGGCTGTTTGCACTGTGTATGCTGCTGTGAACATTTTATTTTCTAATATTTCAAAGTTTTTTTATAATGCCAAGTTGTATTGCATACGGTTGCACAAACAGACAAGACAGGAAACAACCTGGAATAACGTTTCGTAACTAAATCACATTGTAATTATTGTTCTTGAAGTTGCTTTCAGTAGGATGATATTGTTCTCAAATCAATCAGCATATGTTACTACTTTGCACTTAAAAGGATAGCCTTATCGTAAACAACTATTTAAAGTCTAATTTAAGCGGGTCAAGTTTACATCGCGATACAATGAATGTGTATACTTTAGTCCAATTTCAGTTTACACTGAAAGTGTACGATGAAATTAATTGTGATAATTTGTACTGTGTGAACTACTAAACTTGATGAAGCAAACGTCGCTGTTACCCGAAATGTAGTTCGCGATGCATTTCATGTGTTTAGATCTGTCCACATAGTTTGATTTTGTAGCGACAATATTAATGGAAATGTGGGTAGGTTGAAATGCGACGTGTACCAGAAGGGTACCAACAATTTATTTATTATTAGTTGTTATTAATTTCATGAGCACTATGTTAGTGACACAATGTGTATCGCGATGTAAACTACTCCCATCTAAGCTTCTGATTTTTGATGTATTGTAAGAAGATAAATCCACTGATGTTGCTGAGAAAGTTACATAGGCCACTAACAGTACAATATCTTCTGAATAATAATTATTATTATTTAAAAAAGTTCTAAACATTGACTTAACCTAACCACCCCAATTTGGAGACAGCATATCTCCAGAACTAAGCGAGATATTGAAAATATATATTCTTCACTTTCGAGTTATCTTGTCGTGTTACATAGGAATCTATCATCAAATTTGACCTTCGTGAAATTTTTCTTCTGAATTTCGACCCGAAACTCCTCTCTCTTGAGACAGTATATCTCGAGAACTAAGCACGATATCAAAAACATATATTCTTCATTTTTGATCTGTCTCGTCGAGTTACATAATAATCCATCATCAAATTGCGGTGCCACGGTTGTCTTATGATTCCCTTAAGGTGTTTGTGCCCTTTTCCCGTGTTTCTACGGCCAAGCAATATGGCTGCCTCCCCACCCCACTTCTCTCTACCTGGTTTCACTCTAGTGCTTGGTGAAGGTCCCTTGAGTCGTCTCCATATATTCCTTCCTCCATGGTTACGCTCCTCCAAGTTGTGAAATTTAAGTGAAGACGTTCACTTCTGAAAAAGAAGCAATAACAGTGCAATAACTTCAGTTTATAAATATTCAAAATTTTCCGCACTCTGTATTAGAAAATTCAGTCTTTTTAGTATTATAATTATTTTTTGATCTCTTCATATCAACTAGGTTGTAAAACACATTTCTGATCATCTATTCTTATCGTGTGTAATCTCAACTCCTGGTTTGAAAACAATGGCACCCGTTAACAAACAAGATATTTGTCCTTGTTGCCTCAAACCAATTTTGAGTAAAGGGATACAATGCATTAGTAACTCTTCGCGATGGTTCCATCCTGAATGCGTCAGAATGAGTAGAAAAGAATATTCTTCTTTTGTAAAAGGCGAAAATACAAATTGGACTTGCGACAGAAATGATTGTTATCATCAAATCAATGCACATCGGCCTCAATGTTGGAGAATATCGCTCTGCTGCTGCAGAAACTACGGAAGGTGGGGTCACATTCCGGTTATCGGGGAGTGGCTGCTGCTGAGATCAGATGAAGTGGTTCCCCCCTGCCGCCGGTATGGACCAAACCAACACTGTGGTCGTTGTGGGGTGGAGCGGTGCAGCCCTCATGCCGGTAGCACTCATTACCAACGCCCGGGCAATAAGACCGTAGGATCACGGCAGTAGGACCCGTGGTGTAGGAGGTGACGCGACCCTGATGGGAGGCGACGGACGGTGCCGGAAAGCTTGCGTGATCTGGCAACGGTCGGAGTCGTCTTCAGATTGTATAGATTGGCGCTCGCTGGGACCGGTGATCAGTGATCAAGGAACTTTTGCTCCCCTTGCCACCGGTATGAGCCATTTGCTGCCAAAGTAGGTCCTCTTATATGTGGGGACTGGTAGTGCACAGCTCCGAACATCTGAGCCAGGTGGGGCAGCGACACCATTGGAGCGCTCCGGCGCGATCGTGCACTATGACGGTGTTCTGTGTAGCCTGGACGAGTGTGTGGCAACCCACACCCTTCAGAGATGCAATTGTGCTGATGGTCTGCGTGTGGGGGAACGCACACTAGGGGCTTGTCTCGTGGCGCGTGGCCTGGTGGACGGCTGGTGGCTTTGTGCTGCCGGTCGATTGCTGGAGGCATGGCCGGGGGCAATCCCGCGTTGTTGCTCGGTCGCTTCGGCTTGTGCCTTGCTCCTGCGGGGGCGGGTGGGGCCGGGTGCACGTAGGGTGGGCAGAGATGCTTAAGCTATACTGCCAGGTTTTGGAAGGGTCTTCGGCCTGGTCGTGGCGGGCGCTGACTCCGCGTGTCTCCCTGTGGGCACCCTTAATGGGTGGCGAAACGCGCCTTGCTCACCGTCCCCGCTGTAATGGTGGGTAATTCGGAAGAGTCTACTTACTGCGGTGGTGGCGGAGCTGGGTGGTGGGTATTTGGGGGTATCCGTGAAGGGGTTTAAGCACGTATGCAGTTGCCTCCGTTGACCGGACTCACATTCCCACTGCTTTGTCTGCTGCTGCAGAAAGTGTCGTCTCTTACCACCAAAAATGAATTCAAGGAGGAAACGGACAGTGTCAGGAAAAAACATTAAAAACTCTCTAATCAGCTAATCGTCTTAGCAGTGTCGAAGCAAAGGTTTTAACTTTGGAAGAAAGTGTTGAACTTCTAAGTGAACATCTGTCAAAAACAACTGGTGATTCAGAAGATATAATAGCCGAGTTCAATGACAGGTCAAACAGGACCAAAAATGTCATTATCTTCAGGGTTCCAGAAGCTAGAAGCAATGACAACAACACAAGAAAAGATCGAATGCATCATGACAGCTTCTGGTGTCAATATAAGTGATCTTGTCACATTCTTTCGGTTGGAGAAGTAATCTACCTCTGGCCAAAGACCACTCAAATTAGTACCAAGTTCCAAGGAAGTTGCTGTAAAATTTCTGTAGGATTTTAAGCGAAATGAAATTGCATGCAAGGACCCATCTCTTTCTGAAATCTCAATTGGAAGTGACAGAACTCCTAATGAGCAATTTTTCTTAGTTAATCTTTGTGCTGAACTCGAGATGCGCACCAAAGAAGGTGAAACTGGCCTCACTATAAAATACATCAATGGAGTGCGCAAAATAGTTCAAAAAACTAATCCGATGGAAAATCCAACATAAATATGTATTATCAAAATATTAATGGAATTCGAACAAAACTAAAAGAATTAAGATTAGCCCTAGCTACATGTACTTATGATGTCTTTTACTTGCTGAAACCAATCTTTTTCCAGATATTTCCAATGCTGAACTTGGATTCACAAATCACTCTGTTTACAGGAGTGATAGGTCTTCTCAAACTAGTTCTAAAAAGAGTGGTGGTGGTGTACTTGTGGCAGTGAATAACAGAATGCCTTCTAGATATATTGAAACAATTATCAGTGGAGTCTATATTTTTATCAATTGATCTGTTGCATGATACACACATTTTGCTGAGCTGTGTATTTATCCCGCCCAGTAAGCCTCTCGATGTACTGTATATGCCAACTACTGTCAGGTGGTGGAAGAAGTAATACCCGACCAACAGGTAGAACCATCACATGTGATTCTGGTTGGTGATTTTAATATCTACATGTTGACTGGATAAAAAAAGAACCACATTTCCCCTCTGCCTCTCCTCGAATGCTTTGTGAGCTAGCTTGTTTATTGGATGTTGAACAGTGTAACCATGTCCTGAACACTAGGGGTGTGTTATTGGACTTAGTATTTGCCTCTTCCAATGTCACTATCAAGGAAGACACCTGCCCTTTGTTGCCTAGTGATATCCAGCATTGAATATTATTCACCCTGTAGAATCTACCTTGCCTGATCACCAGTGCACTGATTTTGCAAGGTGTAATCTAGGAGCAGTTGTTGATGATCTTCTTTCTTTGGACATATCCGCTTTTGAATCCCTTGACTTACCCACCGACACTGATATTCTGTTCAAAAAATTCACTGACTTATTGAAGTCAATTGTGCTCAAGTATACACCACTGAACAGAACCGGTATGACTAAATTCCCATGTTGGTTCTCTACAGAGCTTATACAATTGGTCATAGAAAAGAAAAGACTCCACAAAGCTTATAAGCAGACCTTTGGTTGTGAGTACTATGTCCTGTTCTCAAAATTAAGAGACCAATCTCGTCTCTTATCTAAAAAATGCTTCAATGACTATGTTGAACATGTGCAATGTACTATACCTGACAACTTCACATTATTCTGGAATTTCATCCGTAACATTAGCAAGGCTGAAGGAGCACCAAACACGTTAATATTTAATAATCACTTCACCTCCCACCCACAGGAAGTGTGTGATCTGTTTGCACAATACTTCTCTTCAGCCTACTCCATCTTTGCCTACTTCCAATATCCATTTCAGTACAAGTAATAGTCTGAGTACACTTTCAGTCACTGATGAAAATGTTTGTAAAGCATTGGGTGAGATAGACTGTTCGAAGAGTTGTGGCCCTGATCAAATACCACCTAATGTTTTGAAATACTGTAGAGTCTTGCTTTGCCATCCTTTAAAAAACTTGTTTAACAGCTCTCTAAAGACAGGAATTTTTCCTGATGTATTTAAACTTGGTCATGTTGTGCCTGTCCATAAATGCGGGTCGAAAGAAGATGTTAAGAACTACAGATTTATTGTTATACAATCGGTGTCAGCAAAAATCTTCGAGAAGTTGGTGCTAATCAAAATCTATACATCTCTCCTGGAAAATCAACAGTAACTAACCTTGTTATTCTTCAAAATGAAATAATTGGAGCATTTAGTGAGCGAAAACAACTTTATGTCATATATGTTGACTTTTCAAAGGCATTTGATAAAGTTAGCCATCCCCACCTACTTACTAAGTTGAAGGGATATGGCATAGTTGGTAAATTATTGGAGTGGTTTTGTAGCTACCTCAGCAACAGAAGGTTGATTGCAAAGGATTTTGGCTCATTGTCATCTGCTTTCGCAGCAACTTTTCGAGTACCTCAGGGTTCACACCTGGGACCATTGCTGTTCAATATTTTCATAAATGATTTAGTTAGTATTTTGGCCAGTTGCCTTTTCTTTGCAGATGACATTAAGATTTTCAAGAAAATCGTGACTCGAGGCGACGGCTTAGATCTTCAGAATTGCTTAAAAGCTATTGTGAAATGGTGTCAACAAAACAGTGTGAAACTTAATGTTAGTAAATGTTCCTGCATTACTTTTCACGGCACTAAATCTGAATTATATTTTGAATATGAAATGGAAAATCAGATACTGAGTCGCTGCACAAATGTAAGAGACCTAGAAGTTCTTCTGACCTACAATCTCAATCCGGAAGAACATGTCCACAACATATGCGGCAAGACCTCCAAGTGCCTGGGCTTAATGGCACCCACTACCAGATTTATTAATAATATTCAGACACTCAGGCTCTTGTACTGTGCCCATGTCAGACCTATACTTGAGTATTGAAGCGTTGTATCGTCGCCTCAACAGATCACACTAATTCAACAGAACCAGAATCTTCAAAATAAGTTCATAAGGCTTATAGGTTGTCGCATAAGCTTTCATTATAAAGACGTTCCGTTGGTTGCTGTTGGAACCTATCTTGTCCTCCATCCTTTGGAGTTAAGACGGAATGTTCATGGTGTCCCATTTCTACATAAAGTAATCTCAGGTACTATAGACTGCCCTGAAACTCTCAGACATGTTTATTTTCGTTGTCCGTCTGGTACACGGTTGAGAGAGCTATTTGGTCGTAGACATCTGCGCACAAACTATGAGGCTAGCAGCGGCTTAGAACGGGTACAGAGATTAGATAACAGAACATCTCCTGAACTTGATTTTTTCATTGACAGTGTTGCTGATTTCAAGCGAGAACTCATACGTGAGTGGAATCAATAACGATGGACTTAGTCACTGTGTCTTATTCCCTGTAATAATTTTTATTTTTCTGTAGTTTTTGGCCATATGATAGTCTCGTAGCACTTTACTAGATAAAGTGTCCACAAATTCTATGTAGTACCTTGCAACTAGGTATCCCGACCTCTTCTTGACGGCCAAGGCGCCGGACACTGCAGGCTTCGCGTCGATGATGTTATTCCAAGTCGAATCGCCGAAGAAGACACAGTGGCGTAGCTAGGTCAACAAGGGCTCACCGAGAGTGGTGGTGTAACGGTTAGCGTTCTGGCCTCGCATTCGGGAGGACGCCGGTTCGAATCCCCGTCCGGGCATCCAGATTTGGGTTTTCCATGTATTCTCAAATCACTCCAGGCAAATGCCGGGCTGCTTCCTTAAAAAGGCCATGGCCGAATTCCTTCCCATTCCTTGCCCCCATCCTTTCCCGTCTCTTATGACCTCGCCGTTAAGAGACGTTCAGCAGTTAAAAAAAAAAAAAATAACAAGGGCTCCAGTGCAAAAGAAATTATTTTGGGCCCTCATGCCAGATGGGCGACATTTTTTTCTTTTAGCAATAGCAAGTCTAGTGAGGGTGGCCCCAGAAAACTTAGTAGAGCTAAAAAAACAGGTCCCCCATCTGGCGGAGGGGGCCCGCCTAGCCCTATGGTAGCTATGCCCCTGAGAAGAGTACTCATACCTGAGTGGAATCAATAACGATTGACTTAGTACAGTAGTTGTATGTTGAGTCTTATTATTAATTTTTTAATATTTAATAATTTTTCTCTTGTGTAATTATTTTTGTAGTTTTAGTAATATTATACTAGCTGTTTTCTGTCATCTTCTTGTTTTCACTGTAACTAATTGTTCACAAATAGTGATAATTGTGTTTACTAAATAGCTATCATAAGATGTATTCATGTAAAATGGTTTTTCCGTTGGAATAAATAAATAAATTAGAGGCTGGTGAAAGGTCCTAACTCCTCATTGAGATGTTAGGACCTCACTGAATATAATTAGTTAAATAGAAAATAACTTAAAGTTTACATGTCATTATATTTTAGGAATATAACTTTGCATACTTGTATAGTAAGCATATTAAAGCAAATACTTTGTCATTCTTTTCTTTTTTGTACACTTTGAGTTGTTATTATTATCTAATTAAATCGCGTTTGAGCATATGTTCTGGCGGCAATCTCCCTACTCTCCTATTTTTGCATTTCGTGAATGTAGTAATAATTATGATGTGAGTAAATTTTTCCGTGGACAGATGGTGGCGAAGAAATAATATAGATATCGAACATTGATAGCTGAATTTGGCTTTCTGGTGGGATTCCGTAAGGTGTATTGATCAGCCAGATAAATAAGGTCAAAACGCCAACTCAAGACCTACTGGAAATAGGGCACTGTATAGAAACTGTCATTGTATTTTTAATGGAAAAATCATAAATATCATAGAACGGTTTTATAATTTTGAAATATATAACTATATATAGACATATTTATATACGGATACAATTATACCGATATACCCGCTGCTAGCTAAAGGCCTCCTGAAAGGAAGGGCACCCTCTTGCCCTTTGGGTTGGAAACTGCCCCAAAGGTAGATGAATCAGTAATGATCAATGGCATTGGAGGCAGAACGTAACGGGAAGCCGTTGCATTAAACATGCAAAGGGAATTCCAAGGCCATGTAATCTTCTATGTAATGTAATAGCAGTGACAGAGATAATGCACCTGTTGTATTGAAGATTAATATATGTGCGGTCAATGAGTGGTCAGAATTTAGTTGCTGTGCTCTGGACTGCGGGTAGCCATCCTCCTGCATTCCACAGTGATTAAACGGGACAAACAGCATCCACCGGGGGGAGGGGGGGGCAATAGACGAGAGAGTGTGGAGGGACACTCGAATGGGACCAGCGGTCGCTACCGCAAGTACAAAGATTCGTAAGCACCTGGTGCAACGCGCAGACTTCGGATCCCGCGCATCAAGGTGTTTAGAAAAGGATGTGTTACAAGTGACGCAACGGGACGCCGCCGCCAGGACTGAGTGAGTGACAGCTGCCCAATGCCACAACCCCAACAACCTGCAACCGCGCCACCACCAATCCTCGTCACTGTAAAATGAACATTACTTAATTGCATCGACAGTACCACAGTTCGAATCTGTCACACCTATTAATAGCCCATTGGATAAGATGACTCGGAGACAATTATACTGTAAAAGCCACAATCACTTTGAAACAATTTTTGATCGTTTTTTATATCAATTATGTAGGACTTGTGTATATTCATTTAATTTAAATGTACTCATTTTCAATCATTTGTTTCATCAGGATAAAAATTAACAATCAGTCAATGTAGTGAATTAATTATGATTGTGTTTTATGTGTATCGGTTATAATTTGAAGTCATAATAAATAGCTTATATGACAATAATCTCTCCTCCAGTTTGGTATTTAGGAGTGATAATTGATATCGACCTTCTTAAAAATATATTCAAATTTAATTTTGTGAAATATTTCACTGGCGCCCAAATAAAATCCCTCTTTGTCTCCAAAAGCAATTCTGAAAGCAAATTTTCTCTGACACAAAATGGTGCGCTTCATCTTAAATGAAGAGACTGATGACAAAAAAAGTATACTAAGAAAATTCAGTAACATAAATATATAAATTACACTTTTATATATTAATTTTACGTATCTATCGGGGAAATTAATTTAAATTTTTGGATCTAGAACACAACTTTGAATTGGTTTAATAGCATGGTGAATGACGGCAGATTTATCGCTGTTGTTGTATTTGTAGAGGCGGAAATGTTCTTTAAGTCTCTCCGCCACTGTGCGACCTGTCTCGCCGAAGTATATACTGCCACAGCTGCAGGGGATTTCGTAAACACCCGTAAGCTGGTGAGGGTGTAATCTGTCTCTTACCCAGGATAATGACTGGCCAAGTTTTCAGTGAGCTTTATACACGATTGCACCTCAACCCGCTTAAAATTTTTCCCAATGATACCACGTATGTATTGGATACAGGCGAATTTTCTTGGCACATTGGTATCATGAGATAAGTTGACGTCTTCCATGGGTTTTTTAGGTCTGAAAAATCTTCTGATGTCTGATTCACTATAGGCGTTGACTCGGAATATTTTTGTAAGAGTCTCCATTTCTTCCTTCAGACTTTCCGAGTCACATACTGTCCCCACTCTTAAATTCAGTGATGTTAATACGCCTCTCTTCGTTGCCGGGTAATGGTGCGACATGGCGTGCAGATATCTATTGGTGTGGGTCGCCTTGCGGTACGCCGTATGACCAAAACGTCCATCAACCTCGCTTTTGGATCAGGACATCGAGGAATGGCAGTTGTCCATTTTCTTCCACTTCCATCGTGAATTGGATTCTTGGATGGGCACTATTCAGGTGGTGTAGGAACTGCTGCAAATTCTCCTTACCATGAGGCCAGATGACATAGGTTTCATCAATGTACCGGATCCACGTTTTAGGTTTTAGGCGTGCATGGTTAAGGACCTCCATTTCGAATGCTTCCATAAATATGTTGGCAGCTACAGGTGAAAGTGGCGAGCCCATGGCCGCACCTTCAACCTGAGCATAAAGTTCACCACCATATTGGAATACAGTTGACTTAAGGCAGAACTCTTTCAGGTCAGCCCACTCAGTAGACATTCCTTGTGCAAGAAGTTTAGCACGTATTATAGCAACGGCTTAGTCTACCGGCACGTTAGTAAATAATGAAACTACATCAAAACTCACCATGATGTCAGTCTTTTCTAGCGTCACATCATAAATTATTTTGTATAAAATAAGCTTAGTTCTTTACAGCTGATCTTATATCTCCGGTAAGATGTTTGAGTTTACTGGCAACATATCGCGTAAGTGGATGTGTAGGTGAGTTGACCACTCTCACAATCGGACGTAAGGGAACCTCTCTTTTGTGCACTTTTGGCAATCCATATAACCTGGGCATCGTGCAGTTGCCTCTTTTTAGATTTATCTCGTCCTGCTGCTCAATCGCTTTTGAAGTGTTAACTATTCGGGCTACCTCTGTACTAATCTTCTGCAGTGGGTTCCTGCTTAACTTTGCATAAGTGTTCTCGGCCAACAACTTCTTGATTTTAGTATGGTAGTCCTGCGCTTTCTTTACTACGGTCGCAAAACCCTTGTCAGCTGGGAGAACCATAATAGCATCTCGTTGCCGCAATACCAGCAAGGCTGATCTTTCTTCCCTAGACAGATTGCTGCGTGGCAGTTTTGCGTGGGCAAGAATGTGAGCTGTCTCTTGCCAGATGTTATTTGCCTGATCGGTTTCTAACCCCACAATGGCACTCTCAACACCCGCTATGATATCTAAAGTTGGCATATGTGTGTGAACAGGGGCAAAATTAAGACCTTTCGTTAGAAAAGATATAGTTGTTTTATCTAGTTCTTCATCCGTGAGATTCACCTCTGTATTGGCAAGTATCGGAATGTGAATATGTTGTTGTTGTTCTGTCTTGAATTTTCGAAATTTACAAATCTGTGCTTCTCTAGTATTATTCAACACTCGCAACGCGTAGTTTGATGAAACTGAATCCAACGTATTCCAATCATGGCTCACTTGGAAGGTAACTTATACAAATTACATCTATGGTTATCCGCTCAACTCGAAAAAAATGTAATTTTCATGTAAACTCCCGACCTTTTTCCACGAGGGAAAATTGATACACTATTTACTAATTTTTGTCTGTGAAATTACGTGATTTTTTGGTGATTTTCACCTATCTTTTGCGGTTTTCTGAATTTTAATGCTTTATTTTCCATGAAATTACACAACTTCGACACTGATTTACAATATTTACAGGACCTATTGAAATGTCCAATTGGTAAACTGAACTGTTTACCATCGGTAAAGTGAAATTCACAAATCCTGTAATTTATTTACTTAAAGACTGCCAAGGTAAGGATGTTGCAGGAGTATTTTACTAGTATAACTATTTTGTACATTTTCACATTTTTTAATGAAAATCGTGGAAAGTGGCACATACTAACTTATATCCAATACAATTTATGTCTTATAACGTGTTGGTGTCTGTTACGATTCGGTGTTAAGACTAATATGTAAGTAATGAATCATTATGCCACTACAAGAATTCAAGAAAAATAACTAGATAAAGGACTTTTTTAATGGAAGATGGGTAAAATAAAACAAAGTGAATAATTTACAATGTGGTTTTTATTCACACTTTTCACATGCTTTTAGTATCACAAACGTAATATCCGGGATTGTAATTCTTCATTACTATATTGTTAACATCAGGCAATACAAGTAAAGTTTTATATGCAATAAGTTCATATTTTAGTAGATTATAATCCAATGACTAACTGGGTGTCACTTGAGCCACATAATGATCGTTAATATACATTTGAACAAGTTTTTGCACTGTGGCCATATGAAAGTCTCGTAGGACTTTACTAGATAAAATGTCCACAAATTCCATGTAGTATCTTGCAACTAGGTATCCCGACCTCTTCTTGACGGCCAAGGCGCCGGACACTGCAGGCTGCGCGTCGATGATGTTATTCCAAGTCGAATCGCCGAAGAAGACACAGTGGCGTAGCTAGGTCAACAAGGGCTCACCGAGAGTGGTGGTGTAACGGTTAGCGTTCTGGCCTCGCATTCGGGAGGACGCCGGTTCGAATCCCCGTCCGGGCATCCAGATTTGGGTTTTCCATGTTTTCTCAAATCACTCCAGGCAAATGCCGGGATGCTTCCTTCAAAAAGCCATGGCCGAATTCCTTCCCATTCTTTCCCGTCTCTAAAGACCTCGCCGTTAAGAGACGTTCAGCAGTTAAAAAAGGGCTCCGGTGGAAAAGAAATTATTTTGGGCCCTCCTGCCAGATGGGCAACTTTTTTCTTCTTTTAGCAATAGCAAGTATAGTGAGGGTGGCCTCAGAAAACTTGGTAGAGCTAAAAAAAACAGGTCTCCCATCTGGCGGAGGAGGCACGCCTAGCCCTATGGTAGCTATGCCCCTGAGAAGACGCCGCTGGTAGAATCAGCATTTAATTAATTAAAAAAAATTGCAATGGGGCACACGCTCCGGTGGCAATTTCCCTAAACACCCATCTTCCTCTTTTGGGTAAAAACATACAGTTTTCACCCTGGCAATTGAGCGTCAGGTTATGGTGTGCTCGCCGAGTGGAACATGGATGTGGGAGTTGTCTGTGTTGAACAAATTGGACACTGCATCCAGTACTTCCCTCAGCGCTCTCCATTCTTCATACGTTAGTATAACTTTGGTACTGAGCCCACTTTTTCGAGCACCACTACTGGCTCAAATGAATGCTTATAAACCTATCGTTAAACGCTTAGAATCACCAGAATTGAGCTGATAAACCGACGAGATCAATAGTACAGGGGGGGAGGCATCTCTCAACACTGACGCTACCAGGCCGGTGGTGGGGGTAAACCTGTTTGGTCCTGCCAATGGAACGACACGTGCTGTGGGGGAGGTGGTGGTGGTGAAATCCTGTTTCTGGAAGACACTTGTCCCACAATTCACCAATCTCACATCGCGGTGTTCAGTATGTGCCCGTTGGGAATTGTACCCGAGATTCTTTTAGACTTCGGAACAGACTCGTACACCAAACGCAATACTGTAGGCTAACGACGGAACAGACTCGTACACCAAAGGCAATACTGTAGGCTAACGAAGACGGAGCGTGCGTTAAATCTAAACTCGTGCTTTTGAATATGAATAACGATTCGACGACTTCCGACCATAAATACAAGAAAAATTGTATCAATTGGCTATGAATAAACACTCATCCCTTCCGACCGGCAGAAACACCACTAAACCTGATTTTCGCTGACGAAAACGGTTGTTTGTGTCTAAATTACGAGAACAACAGTTACTACTGAACAGCCGGACCGGGAATCGAAACCTCCACCTCCTAATGACAGTGCCAATCGTTATAAACTCAACCACCAGTCTCGATATTTTGATTGGCATATAAAAAAATAACTCTGGGAGGCTGAAACATTCCACGTTGTATATGACTGGAAATATTGCGTTAAATTTTGCTACCAGTACAAGATTCCTACTGAGATTGGTGTGTGGGTATGTATGTGTAATCGAGCATACTATGATTGATACTTTAAATACTATGATTTCATTCTTTTCATAATATGATTCACACATTTTATACTATGATTCATACTTTTCATACTATGGTTTCACACTTTTAATACTATGCCCCATACATTTTTATACTTTAATTTCATACATTACATACTTTTCATACATTGATTCTTAAATTTCATACTTTTAACACTATGTCCCATACATTTTTTACTATGTTTCCATACCTTTTATATTATGATTTCATACTTTGATTCATACATTTCATTTTTTTATTACTGTGCCATGTCCATAGAAGGACTCGTGCTGTGGAGGAGGTGGTGGTGGTTGGGTTGAGCCTGTTGTATCTGGGGAACACCTGTTCCACAATCCATCAATCTGTTAACGGCACGTGCTATGGTGGGAAGTGGTGGTGGGTGTAAACCTGTGAAATCCTGTTTGTGGAAGACCAAGAGGCCAGTTACTTAGCTAAATCTGTTTTATCGCAAGAGCAGTGATGAAGTATGGCACCTAGTTTCATCCTTTGCCTTTTTCATACTTCGAAACGGTACAAATAACACAACAAAACTTTTAAAAAATTTGGTGGTGCCGGTTCGAATCTCCATCCTAGTATTAAGATTTGGATTTTCCATGGTTTCCACTCATCACTCCAGGCGAATGCAGGGATGTTTCCATCAAAACGACTATAATTTAATTCCTTCCCATTCCTTGGTGTGTGGATATGTGTGTGTAAACGAGTATACTAAGCTTCATATTATGATTTCACACTTTTCATACTATGATTCATACTTTTAATACTATGATTCATATGTTATATACTATGATTTCATACTATTCATCATACTTTTAATACTATGATATTTATATTTCCTACTTTTAATACTATGGTCCATAAAATTTATACTTCAATTTCATACATTTTATACTTCAATTTCATACTTTCCATACTATGATTTATATATTTTATACTCTGATTTCATACTTTTCTAACTATGATTCTCACATTTCATACTTTTATTACTATGCGACCTTAAAGTTGCTGCTATCCTGGCTGAAGATTGAAAGTTATCAGAACTTAATTAAGGCACTCCAAGAGGTACCGATCTAATTCATATTTTTATACCCTCAACCAGAAATACTTCCTCCACCTAATAAACGTAAAAAACCTTTAAGTTTTCATAGCGATAGGCTTGTTCCTTCTACCGCGCAACTTTCAGAAAAATTCTAAGAAAAGAGAAAAAGACTTTGACATTAGAATATACATTTTACACTTACAACTGCCCAACGCATTCCGTAAGCCGAAAGGAGCTGCTATGTGAGGACTGACTACTAAGATCGTCAAGATCTCAGGAATCATCCTATCACTTCATATTTCAGCTAGTACTCCAGAGTATGATTTTGGTATTTCATTTCATTTTTCTTATGATATCTAGTTTCGGTTCAGTGAGTGACATTGTTGAAAGCGTATCGACAACTGAATGGGGACGTTAAGCCTGGCGGTAACTTTTGAAAGAGTAGGGCTGAATGGACCGGCACCAGGTTTCACTCTCTCCCTTCTCCGTCTCTCAATTTATATAATAATAATAAAAAAGGAAATAACGTTCTAAGCTGAACATATTCACTATCATTATTCTGTGTACCATTCTTGCACAAGTCAAACAACACATTTATAAATAACTGTGTCCTGCGTCATATAAATGTTCGCATTGACTCCAGGAAATAAACGACTGTTGGACTTCATATAAAACTCCGCGCGCATATAAAATCGATGCTGTATCTATCGGCGACTGAACCCTTCTGGTGTATCCAGAATTATAAAGCCATATGATTTATTATTCACGTATCACGCAAAATTTCAATAAAGCACTCCATTATCTACCGCCATGGGGACGTTATACCTGGTGGTATCTTTCGGAAGAGTAGGCCTGAAAGTGCTGGCACCAGGTTACGCCCTCTCCCTTCTTTGTCTTGCAGAATTCAGTCCCGCTTTATTAAACCGACGGTGTTTTGAACTGTTGACCACACTATACAAAAATATGCTAATTATTTCAATAGTTACGATGAATCTTTGAATAATTACTGTTTTAAGACTACTGTACTGAACAAAAGGAGGAAAACGCGAATATTAGACTGCATTTCAGTACAATTTTGTGATTAATCAATACTTTTGTCAAAATCTATGAAATTGTGAATAATTACTATTTTAAGACCACTGTACAGAAAAAAATCGTCATGTAATTGAGCAATTTTTATCCAGCTCATACAGTGTCGATATCTCTGCCAACTGAAGCCGGTTTGGCGGTTTACCGCCCTCTTGGCTCCGGTGGAGGGGGTGGCCTTGAGGGCTGCCCGCCAGCTGGGTGAAGGCTAATTAGCGAGTAGGTTTTTATACCCTACTCGCCATACTTAGCCATTCAAGAGAAAAACTAAATAACTTACGTTATAAATTAGTTGCAAACCAATTCAAAGTTTCCCCCATTTCAGCAGTGTAGATTTCACACCGGCTTTCTCTTATATATTTTTCTCCGCCTTTCTTAAAATATTATAACAATTAATAGTTATCTTGAAATCTAATTGATTACATCAATGATTTTGTAAACTTTTATTTTTGTATCGTAATTTTTTGGCGTGTTACTTGGTTCTTAAATCTTGTACACATAACTCTCCCTTTAAAGAAATGCCGTGTTTACTTGACGAATTAGTTTGGACTGCTAGTGATGTAGCAATCGTGAAACCTGTCCCAGTACAATATGTTAAGTTTTTTGTGTGATGAAACTTTGTAGGTAGAGTTTACAAACACTACTGTATTTACTTTGCCGTGAGTATATATGCAATAACATTTCATACTCCTGAAATAATAGCGTAAAAAAGTGTAACTGTGATTTTTTCGACTACTCGTATATAGGACAGGACAAGGAAGGTTCTGTGGCTTTTCACCCTTGATTCCGTGTCTGTGCCTACAAGTTAGTATGGAATCCGAACGACAGAGCGTGCTAGCATAGTCATATGAACAAAACACAGCTAGTAAAAATTCCTTCCCACAATTTATTTCGAATATGGACCCTGAGTTTGTAGGTGAGCGGCTTCTTCACTACGCTATGAGACTACTCACTATGACAATCAATCACAATGACATAAAAATCTATTACAATATTGTGAAGTTCGACCTTTACCACAATTCCCCGGTAGTTCTGTAGATCGTACGATAAGGGCTCCTGATGGCCGGTTCCCGCACTCGCTACCTGTCGGCGTGCCAGAAGAGAGTGCCTGTTATTGTGAGGGCTGGACAGCCATCGGGGCAGGCATATTATGCACAAAACTAGGAATACGGTTTTCTTATTTCGCATATAGAGCAGAGGCAAGAGAGTGGTGGACAGAAAATCTGTTCCCGACAGTGAGACGTGAAGGTGTTTGTATAACCACCACGGGTGCTGCTACGCCTAGGTGGATCCGTTTGCCCGAGCCGGCGGGCGGAGCCCATGGAGGTAGGAATAGAGGGGAGACCATGTATCGCTTAAACTGTGAAGCAGCCTGTCTCCAGAGCCGTCATCTTCGTGAGTTCAAAACATTGGTCTGTTTTTCTTAATTTCTAATGTTTGTAGGCTATATCAATTAGGGTATTTATAAATGTGACTCCATAAGACTTCATTTTTAGTAATGCGATGATTAAAAACGAAGAAATTCTTCCGTTTTGTATACATTCCTTGTGTTTCTTGACCCTACCAATATGGCGGCCTCCTACCCCACCGCTCTCCAGTCGGCGTCACGTCGTTGTATGGAGAAGGTCCCTTTCGTGGTCTCCTCTCTTTTCTTTGCTCCATGGCTGAGCCTCGTGTGATCGACGTTGCGCAACACCTGCGCCGAACCGCCGCGCCATCTGTCTGCCTAGAGCACCTCTGACGCCATCCCGACGCCGAGGTTGACGTCGCGAAGCTCTCCATAGACGGGTTATGTGATCCACAATTGCCAGCGCATCTTCAGGTAGGCTAACTAACTCTTCTGCAACCAGTAAAGCGACCCGCTACTGACCTCGTCCTAGTGATCGAATCATTCGACGACTCTAGTGTTTTGAAAGAGCCTCTAGCTCTACCGCCTTCGCGGTTGTCAGGCCCCAACTATTAATAATTACGACTTGTCAATCCGATCTTGTGAGGCTTTTTAAAAGCAAAGACAGTAAACCTGCAGATCAGCATTTGTAATCCCTCTCGATATAAATTAATTGTCGTGGATTATAGGTTAATTGTTCAGTTCTCGTTGTGGCACCCACGGATCAATGACCTGTATTAATTTACATAAATATGTCTGTGAAATAAATTCAATATAGAAGACACATTTTCATGTGATATCATTCTGTATCCACCTGATCGATTCCTAATGTGTATAAATTTTAATGAGAAACTCTACTTGACCTCAACTCATCATTTAGGGCCCCATAAAAACAATTATCATTACAATGTATTCAATTAATTTCAATACTGCATAAAAATTTCGTCTTGAAAAAAAAAAAGCAATTTCCAAAACAGTAAATTAAAATTAAATTATTGGTGCATTACACTTCATTTCTAAATAAATAAGGGTAGAGATGGCTGGAGACGGCTGGATTCAAAATTGGAGCATCGTCACTCTGAGCTACTCTGCAGAGGCAATAATTTGGTACAAAGTGTAGAATTATTGTGATAAATTTATCTCGCGACTGGATTATTGGAATATGGCTTCTAAGTGTTTATTTTTCTATGTTCTGGTAACGTGCTCTTATCTTACAATTTTTAACCCTCAATTTCTCTTAAACTGCCTTAGGGTGAGAAATCTGAGGTGGCGTGCTAATTATCGGACTTGTTAGGTCTACGATTGCGATTTCCACATCGAAGACCTCTCCTAGTAAAAATGGTAGTTGATGCAATATTACTTCCGTGCGCTTGTGTGAAAAATGTAATTGTTAAACGGAAAGACTACATAAATGTTGTATCTTGTTTGTAAAAATAATGTCGTGATTTAAATTGATCTAATGCTTTATTTAAATGTTTCGGTACTGTAATGGATGGATTGCTAGGAAGGGTGAAAGATTTATAGTTCTCTTTATCATTCAAAAATTACCCCATGTTGCTATTTACTGGGTAGGTCTACTCTTTATGGCTTACTGTCTGAGGCGTGTTTAATTTTAGTATGAACACAAGAAGTTCCAAATTAAATACAATGCACTGGCTCGTCTTACATTTGTCAATAAACAAACACAAACCACAAATAAAATCATAAATATTAATGAAACAAATTCAACATATGAAATTTTAGAATGAATGAAAAACATTCCACATTTGGTTTTACTGATTAAACCTTTAAAACAGACAGGGAACGATCTTCACGATTCTAATGATCGGATGCAATACTAAAATGAATTACACATCCATCAAATGTGGTGACTGAAAGTTCACGAAAGTTTATCCATCTTTCAAATATAAAACTTGTTGAAATAGCTCGCGATTTTAAACAACACTATAGTGCGCTCCACGAACGATGGCGGCCCAGTTTAGCGAGGCTCTGCGCATGTACGTCATCACTCTGCCAGTAGCCAATCACATTCAGTAACAATCCAGCGCCTGTCGTGGTAACACGAGTGTCGAATGCGATGTTTTTGTGAAGTAGACGGTTGTAAATCAGTGAGCATTGCAATAATTCCTACTCTAAATAATGGAAGATGAGCAGCATAAGCGTAAGGTTCTGCATAGTCAAAGCATAAACCAAGTTTTTAAAGTATATAAGCATTTTAAGCGCGAAGCAGACGCGAGAGGGCCGATCTGCGACGTTGCCAAAGCTCAAGAGAGAACTGCTAAAGCGTATGACACTAGCCTTAGAACTGTACTGCTAATAGTTAAACGCGGCAGCATCTGATATTCTACGTCAGTCCTGTTTCTCTCTCTCTCTGCGTGACCCGCCATCGTTCGTGGAGCGGACTATAGTTCAGCTTATCTCTTTTGGCAAGGCCGTTACAGGGCTAATATCAAAGATTTGAAGTACACACTGTCAAGTTCGTTGATCATTTGCCATAACTGTGTAGGCTGCTCCGTCGACGGCGAAAATGTTGCAGCATATGCTAGCTACAACGTTCAAGTCACTATTGACCTGAGAAATTCTTCCTACTGCAGAATCAAAGTACGGAGAGTACCAAGCCACTCTAACCAGTACATACAGTCAGACAGGCCCGCCGCTAGCTGTTAGAGCCCCGCGTGCAATACCGATTATGCCGCCCCCTATCTAACTACAGCCAGTGGTGGATCAAAAGAATGTGAGATTGCCGCCCCTTCAAACATTAATTGCCGCCCACATTGTTGCCACACCGAGTGTTGCCGGCCGCCTGAAGCAGCTGTTGAACTAAAAAAGGTCGCCCGCTCCCCATAATAGGCTGCAAATTTCGTCGCGGCGACAATAGAATGACAACTATTCCGGGGCGACGACTGTCGATCACTCGATTTGCCGCCCCCCCCCCCTCGACCTGCCGCCCGCGTGCAGTGCACGCCTTGCACGCCCGCTTACGGCGGCCCTGCAGTCAGGTCTGGTATAGAGCGAATACAAAGCGTGCGACCTCTCCCTCTCGAGCCCTGGTACGAAGTATCTTCAAAAAATCTTTCACTGTGGATCTCAAGTCCGCCACCCATCTCGACGACGTATTTTCAACATAAGGACAAAAATAATTTTTACACCAGTGATTGGTTCAGCTATGGTGTCCACTTCCTGATATAGCTTTCTATTGGTTAGATCTGTTTTCTGGTATTTCGTGAGAATCCGCCGAAACTTTCTCAATATTCGTGACTTTCGCCTTCCAAAATACCAGGATAGCAAAATGTCAGTGGGTGGTCACCCACCTTCCCTTGGTTATTTCCCGGACCTACCTGTCCCACACGGATCAACAGCACCGTTACGGACAAACAAGGTTTCTCTCCATTGTTCGTCCCTCAGATTCTGGTGCCGGTCTCTCGGGTATTCTGATACCTGGAATTCTGACAACTTGCTCGGCCGTCACAGCTAATAAAATTCTTCCTACCACTCACTGATTGTATTTTATAGTATTATAATAAAATTGTACGGGATGGCCCACTTTTGTCATTCTGTTACAGTATAATAGTATTTGATTTAACATTTTTCTATAAATGTGTGGGCGTAAAAAATGTTCCAATCGGAAATGAATAGTCCCGTAGTTTTATAATAATTTATTATTAATATTTCAAAGCTCAAAATAAATGTTATAAATGTTTTATTAATCTAGCTACTTGCCGTATGAAGATTAAATGAAGTTTTTTGTTTGAAATCTTTCATTTCAGAATACCAGGTAATTAATACTTTATACTCATTTTAGTAAATTCATATTTAATTAACAGTTAAGTTACAAAAGGTTAAAAGCGTTTACCGTTGCAACATGTATGATCGATTCGGGTTTCTACAGTATAGGAATCCGAAACCTAGCTGCTCCGATACAGAGCCACATCCGCTAGGTTTTCATTCTTCATCACTTGCAAAATCTGGCTCGGTGAAAACTCAGTCTAGCATTGTGAGCCAATACTGCTGTTTCGGCATTTCAAATTTTCCAAGGTACTTTCTCCGCAGATTGTCTCATAGCAGAAGTACACAAAACTTAGATTAATTTAGCCGGCGCTATTTAAAATATGTGAGGACATTTCCCTTTGAAGGAAAAATGCTATTGAGCTGTTCGCCATATTTAGCTTCTCGGGAATATTTTCCTTACTGCATAACTTAATATTTGTTTGATTGAACCTTTTGTTTATATCTTTTGTTGCAGGATGGCAGTGACGGTGTCCAGTGTTGGCCCCTCGACGTGGTTGGTGCTGGGAGCCGCCTGCGTGGCCGCTGTGGGGGCGGCGTGGTTGACTCGCAGGAGGTTTGCGGTTGACCGTCCCCCCACCAAGTGGAAGAAGGTGGGAAAGCTGACCGGACTGTCAATGTATCCGCTCAAGTCGGGCAGAGCCATCGATCTCAAAGAGGGTTTGACCCTGGAGCATGGCTTGACAGAAATCGACCCTAAAGGCGCGCTCAGGCTCAGGGACAGGTAAATACTTCTCCCCAATGCTTTTCCTCTTCTACCAATCACGTTCGCTAAAGACTAATGTGATGTATAATAACATGTAGACTTCCCTGCGCTTGAAACATTCCGTAGGCACTTTTGACAAACCCCTCAGATTCGTTGGAAAGGAATGAATGGATGTAGTTTTTTTTTTTTTTTTTTTTTGGTTGGCATCATTATCCCGACTGGTTTCATGCAGGCTACTATGCTTTCCTTTCTTGCGCGAACCTATTCATCTTAGCATACCCCTTACAATCCGCATCTTCAATTACCTGCTTCATATATTCTAGTCTGTCTTCCTTTACAGTTTTCCCTCTATAAACAAATTAACCAATCCCGCATCTCTCAAAATATGACCCACTAACATGTCTCTTCTTCTGTAAGACTCTTCCACAAACTTCTTTCCTCTCCCATCATTTCCAAAACACGTTTAGTTCGTACTTATTTGTCCACTTAATTTTCAGCAGCCTTCAATAGCACTATATTTCAAATGCTTCAGTTTTCCTTCTTTTTGGTATTGCAAAAGTCCATGCTTCGCTACCATAAAGTGCTGTGCTCCACACAAAGTGTTTTAAAAAGTCCTAGATCGATGATTACCCTCCCTTGAAACCATCATGAATGATGGGAGCAGTAGTAATAGGTAATTTTTAACCTAATTAAAAGCTCAAAACATAAACTTAACACGCATTTAGAGAGGTTTGTTAGAAAGGAAAGAGGTTAGCAGCTTCTCAGTGCGAAAATTTGTTTTCTAACAGTTGTTCAAAGATTTGTTTTGGATTCCTATATTAAATACATAGGTGTACTGAGAAATGTATTATTTGCTATCTAATGCAAAGAAAAGGAAAGCAAAGAAAAGTTTATCACCGAGCGTGGTGGTGTAACGGATAGCGTTCTGGCCTCGCATTCGGGAGGACGGCGGTTCGAATCCCCGTCCGGGCATCCAGATTTGGGTTTTCCATGGTTTCCCCAAATCACTCCAGGTGAATGCCGGGATGCTTCCTTCAAAAGGCCATGGCCGAATTCCTTCCCATTCCTTGCCCCCATCCTTTCCCGTCTCTAAAGACCACGTTGTTAAAAAGGGACGTTAAACTGTTACAAAAAAAAAAAAAAAAAAAAAAAAAAAAAGTTTATCGAAACCAAGATTTCATAACGGACTATCGGACATGGTTTTTGTAGACTTGGGCTACATGGTTTGAAATACTCATTTCCTATTGTTCAAGTGTTAATGCGAAGTAGGATTTTGGAATTGCACTGCACAATAAGTGTTGACCATTTTTAGTAATGAGGCGTGTATGCAATTTTTCGCAGTCATACTGCAGGTATGTTAGGTACCTCCTATTAATATTTCACAAATCGCATAATATTGCACAAAATTGCGTACAACATATTAGTGGCAAGAAAGTTATTCGCTGATCGAAGCAATGATAAATTTTACACCAGACACCTCTATCAATTTTTGATCAAAAAATTGATAGTTCAGTATCTGTCAGAGACAATATAAGGTATCTATACTGACACCATTAACGGATACAGGACGGAACAAGCTATTAACTGGATTCGAAAGGCGAATTGACGTTTCTGAGGCCAAATCCCAGTAATGAGGCCAGAGTTGATGGAGCTCTTTGGAAGTGTATTGAAAAAGGTACCTGTTTACCGTCTGACTTGTATCTGAAATAATGTTTCGCCATAGATTCTCCATGTCGTGAATTGAAAACAAACTTCTACTGTGAAAGCTAATATTTAATTAAAATTGTAATGGAGCGCACGCTTTGGTGGCAATATCCCTACTCACCTATCTTCCCCCTTTCCTGCACCCACCTACATTTACCCTCTACAAATTTTTACTTTAATTTCTTTCGTTTTTGATAAATTATTCATCATTTCTCTTGGTACCGTATTCCAATCCCTGACACCCTTACCTAAAAAAGGGAATCTTTCTATACCCTTGTGACAATTAAATTTTTCCCGGCGTATGGTAGACAGGAATTCTTCACGGGTCTTCTGCCGGATAAGATCTTTTAAACACGGCGTTTCAGCAGTCACCTCCGCTGCCATCATCTGGTGAGCTGTCGTCGCGAAGTAGCTGCCGCGACGGTTCGGCACCGAATGTGAACATTTCGTCGTGTTTAAAAGATCTTATCCGGCAGAAGACCCGTGAAGAATTCCTGTCTTTCTATACCCTTGTGCCTGAAATCGAGTGCCAGCTTGTGTTCATGGTTATCTTTTCCCTTCCATGCATTACTTTTAATTCTTACGCCAATATCTTTCCATGCTTTCAGCAAACACTGGGTGACTCGCTAAATTGTATAGAAGTAGTGTCAAGTGTAACAGTTTAGGTTATGTTTCTGATTTATTTATCAAATATTCAAAACTTGTATTTTTATATGCAATCCTTTTAACAAGAAAGTTATTATTCAAACTTCTTAATTAAACCATCGGTTTTAGAGGGTGGTTTCAAGGAATTACGTTTCGGAAACGGCTGTAAGTTTGCTGAAATGGACTATCACTGAATTCATTTCTATTCTTAAGAATTTATTCAAATTTCATCTTCCTGGTGTAATTCCTTTTTACATTTGACGGTAAATCTACAAAATAAAATATACAGTAGGTACCAGTAATTGCTTTAACCAAACTTTAGTTACATTACTTTTTTCCGTGATAGCAATGCATTAGGTTTAAGTTCAGTTCGTCGCTGTTTACAGATATAACCTTCAGTATCTTATCTCAAAAATTACGTAACATGATTTAACATTTTGCGAGGAGGAAGGTCGCGTCTCTTGGGTTATGTAAAATGTAATCCTGCTATAGTAAATCCATTATTTATTATTTTAAAGTAGATTGCCATTTAAAGGAAAGTTTTTCCAACTTTTTTCACAGTCCCTGCTGTAGGCAGTAGGCACTTTAATATTGAATAGAAAACCCTGAAAATATGCATTTTTTTTAAATTTTGCCATAAATATTTGTTCTGAAACTAAATACTTTTTTAAAAGAAAAAAATTTGCTATGTAAATATACGTATTACACATACATTAATATAGTTACTAGTGCATAGGTTCATAACCAGGGGCGGATCCAGGGGGGGGGGCTAGGGTGCTCAAGCCCCCCCCAAAAGTATCTTGGTCCACCGACTCAAGCCCCCCCCCGAAAGCCAAAATCCACTGAAGGCAAGCCCTCTGAACCAAAATTCACTCAAGCCAAGCCCCCCCCCCCAAACCAAAGTCCGCTCAAGCCCCCCCCAAAACAAAATCCTGGATCTGCCCCTGTTCATAACTTCATTTTCAGGTTCCAGCAGATTTATTTTTTGATGCTGATTTCGGCTATTGACTGCTGAGTATGGGCAGATATTCCCATCACATGAGCTTATCCACTTGTTCAGCCAACAGAGCAGAAGAAAATACAATGATTTAGTTTGCACCAGTGACTTTCCACATGGTTTCTACAGGTTCCTGTCTAGGGTTGCATAAATTTCTTTACGTGGCCGACCGTCTTATTCAGAGTGTTTGCTCATTATTCATAATAGAGTAGAGTACATAATAGGATTAATACAAGAAATGATTGTGAGCAGCTACAGGGTGCTCATGACATTATATTTAATTGGGTGAGTCAACATAAAATGGAAATAAATGCTAAATTACACTGGGACAAGCAGTGACGTAGCTAGGTCAACAAGGGCCCTGGTGCAAAAAATTTATTTTGGGTCCCCAGGCCAGACGGGCGACCTTTTTTTTTTGCTTTGTTTTGCTGGTAGGGGCCCCCTGAGCTGAGGCTGCGGGCCCCTGAGTTGTGCTCGATGACCCCCTGAGCAGTGGTTGGGGTTCCCCCTGATCAGTGAGGGCCTCTTAGTGAGGGGGCTCCCTGTGTCCTAGGGCCCCCTTAGACAACGGTAGAGCTAAAAAAAAGGTCGCCAGTTTGCCGTGGAGACCCGTGGGCCCTCAGAACTGCGCTTGGGGGCACTCTGAGGTATGCTTGGGGGCCCCCTGAGCGTAGGGGCCCCGGTGCACTGCACCGCCTAGCCCCATAGTAGCTACGCACCTGGGGACAAGGGAGATACGACGAATCGGACTAAAATTACAGTGTTTCGGCTTTATTGTTTTAATTCTCCACAATGTTTACATCTTATCAAGTTCAGGCATAGTGTCAATTCCAGTTTCAACTCGCCTACCTCATAACAGAACCTCCTTTAATGACATTGTACTAAAAAATATCACAACAAAATATAGATAGAAACATCTTAGCGAATTTTGTTTCCTATATATTTTTATAAAATGCACCAAGGCGTGCACATAAAATGCCAAGAACATGTATAATGTGTGAAATTTGAAGCAAAAGTTCTTTGGGCGGTACCTTTCGAAAAAAGAGCACATTAGACAAATAAAAACGTATCTTGGACCTACAGCTACGCGAAAGTTATTATAAACAGCAATGTTGGCTTAATTAAGTGTGTTTGACACCAACGACAAAATCCTCTAATATCTTTGATATGTAGGGTACTTGTGAATTAGTGCGTGGCTTAGGCTTACAGCTTTATGCCTCATCGACGTCGTGGTAATTAGAGGTGGGAAAGGACTAGGGGCAAGCATTGGGAAGGAATTCTGCAATGGCATTTTTTGAACCAAATTATCATTTGGCTGGAGTGACTCGGGGAAACAAGGAAAAGTGAAATCTGGATCGTCGGACGGGGATTCAAACACGCGTCCCCCCTGATTGCGAGGCAACATCGTCACCGCTCACCCATCACGCTCGGTGGGTATTAGCCGTACATCTATTGTTTTCTGAGTTTTTTTCATGGTAACTTTAACGAAATTTTGTTATATTTTAAAGAAAATGTTATTTAATACATAAACAATAATGACCACTTACAGCAATAGTTTAATTGACTGTTGAGTCATGCCAAAAGTCGACGATGTCGGCGAGTATTACCTTAAACGCGCCTCTGTCAGTCTTTGCCACTGCTTTCTTTTCAAACTGTTTGCAGTATGAAATATTAAAATATATCATCTTAAATGAATTAGCGGGCGGCCGCGTAGCTCAGGCAGTAGAGCGTCTGACTACGGCCCGGATGACCCCGAGGATTTTTCCTCGAAGCTGTACCTCCGGAACGACCCCCAGGCACACTCAGCTTGCCATCAAATGAGTACCGTGAGAAAACTGCACGGGAAGGTAAAGAAAAAGGACTGGTTCGTGTCACCAACCACGGCACATCCACTCTAGTGCCTATGGTCAGGAAATAGGAATGTGGAGCTCTACCTCAGCTAATTCTATGGGAAAATGGCTTGGAAGCTGTGAAAACCCATTGCCTTTACCTCTAAGGCTGGCATTACACTGTGAAAGATCTTAGTCCAAGATCTTTTATAAAACATTTTATCATATTTATTTTATCAAAGATATTTTATGATATTTTTTCAGTCCCATTAAACTATATAAAATTTTTCTTCATAGTTCTCTGAAATGAATGGAGTAAACTTGTAAGCTTTTGCAGACCCTGTTAGTGTAACTGTCACAATATGCATTTTATTTAAGATAAAGAAGAGAAGTAAACATATTTTTATGATAGAAGTTCATCAAAATTTAGTGAACGAGCTGCAATGTAAGGACATGCCAAATTATAAAAATTATGGTTGATGCTGAAGTATATGTCAAATAAATTCTTACCACAATATTTTCATAAATTTCTACATCAGAATTATTTCCCCATATATACTATTGGGTGTTTATTTTTACAGTGTATGTGCCATGGGTTGTACTCGATTGATGGTGACGGATCTACACCATTCTGCAATACAGCACACTCATTGGTCTGCGCATTACTTCTGTTATTATTCCAGAAATCTGTCAAATACTAATTTCTTAACACACCAACTTTCTCTTTTTACATCTTCTACAGTACAGCCTTCTATCATAGCAATAATTAACTTTTCGTAAGTGTTCACCTTTTTATTCCTAATCTTATAGTCTATATGTTTCTGAGTTTACGACATTTCCTTCTGTTCATACTCAGAAAGAAAGATTTTCATAGATTCGACAGGCATAACCAACTATGGTAACGTCCCTTACGCCATTTTCTTTGTTTACGTTTGCAGGGTGGTGAAATCTTTTATAAAATGTAATGCCAACAACTTACATTTTATAAAAGAAATCTTTTATAAAATATGCCCCATTACACTGTAAAATATTTTATAAAATATTTTACAGTGTAATGCCGGCCTAAGTGAATCACCAGTTGGTGAGTAGTCTTCATCCTATGAAGGAATGTATATTCTGGAATGACCCTAATGTGATTTGAACTGATTGAGGTTATTTACGGCATCAGCAGGATGTGCTTCACACTTGAATAAATTATTTCAGTAATAGAAGAATTATTATGTCATAACATGGATAATGCACCGGAACTTCACTTTCTGTAAAGGAGGAAGTTTCCTGTGAAGGATACAGTAATATAAGGTTTAGAGGACGTATGGCAAGTTGAGTAAACGATATAGTACTCATTTAAATATAGTTGTTATATGCTCATATTTTGTATTATTATCAGTCAAAGATTCAGTGGCCAGCACCACTCAAGAATAAGACCACGAGTGGAGTGTTCACTACTGCGATGAGGATCGCACCAATTCATTATCGTGTACCTCAAAATCTGGAGATGTAACAAGAAGGAAGGAATGAATTTTATAATATGAGGTTTAAAATTCTAGTGACCACTAATGATATTAGTCAGAATTCAACACACAGCTGTCTTTACAGACTTAACAGAACTATTAAAAATGCAATGTGGAGAGCATCCATCAGATGCCAATCACATCGCTGGTTGAAATTACTTTCAGAGTAAAATTTTCAGTTCAATACAAACTGGTGCAGTACTATCAAGATGAAATATGTGACTTTAAGGAAAATACTACCTTAAACACCCTAGCAAAATTTAATACTGAGTCTTATTTTATAATCAGCAGGTTTGAATAGGAGTGCAAGGCCAGAGCGTTATCGCTAATCCACCAACAAGGGCATATCCAGGATCAGAACTGGGGGGGGGGGCAAGATTTTAACTAGGGGGGGAGGGGCAATTCATATTAGTTTCAAGGAAGTGGGGAGGGGGATTGAAACATGACGATTTCTTACTAAATGAAACTCAAACCTATTGAGAAAACTATTTTTATTATTGATTATTATAGTAATCTAACCACTTAATCTAAGGACCTATTATGAGGTTAATTAAGATTGTAACTTGATTATAGTTTTTTATGTAAACATTAATCATATCGGATTCTCAGAAAATTATTCAATAACTTTTTCTGTCAATATCTCATGGTGTTCTTTCACGAAATTTCGATGCACACTCATCAGGCATTATCTAGTCAATCTTTCCTCTCCCAAAGTGCTCCTGAGCCAGTTATTCTCTAGTCGAAGTGTACTGAAGGCAACATAATTTTTCTTCTAGGGTGGGATGGGGGGCAGCAGCTCCCTCCCCCCCCCCCCCCCCGCCCCTTGCTGGATATACCCATACCCACCACGCTCTGTAATTTGCATTTATATTGGTAGTACCTCACATATATCATCATATGCTATTCACCTCAATCTTCATAACACCACCAACATTTTCGCTATGGGAGACAATCCCGAATCGATAATATCCAGATGTGTAGAATTACTATTTTTGCGCTTCATTACTTCGTATGAAAAGAGGATCTGAGAAAATAAATAATCTTAGTCCATATAAAGCACTTAAGTGCTTCCAAATTGTGGAATGGTGAATTCGTAACGTAACCGTTACACCCAAACATTTGTAAGGTCAAGAATGTATATTCCGTCATAAACAAGCTTGTTGAAAAGAACTGTTGCTTTTGCCATCTTTAGAGTCACATATCTTTGGTAAAGAATAGCTTGTTGAAGACTTGCAATGTAATTATCTTGGTGTTACATTTGATAACAAGCTTAACTGGGCAGGACACATTGGACAGGTAGTGGGAAAAGGTTTCAAAATTTTGCACTTGTTGGAGGGAGTGATGAGCCGATGTACGAGAGAAGTACAAAACTTTGGTCAGACCATTGCTTGAGTATGGTAGTGTAATATGGGGCCCGCATTTTAAATATCAAATACAGGAGTTGAGGAGGGTGCAAAGAAGGGTTACTAGAGTTCTTTCTGGAAATTACCACAGAATGCAGTCAGTAGCAGGTATGATAAGGGAGCTGGAATGGGATTCATTGCAAGACAGGAAGAGGGTGAAGAGGATCATGGGAGGGTAATGATGTATATTGGTGATGTGGCATGGAAAGATATTGGTGTAAGTATTAAATGTAATGCATGGAAGGGAAAAGATGTCCATGGCCACAAGCTGGCACTTGATTTCAGGCAATGGTGTCAGGGTTTGGAATAAGTTACCAAAAGAAATGATGAATAATTTACCAAAACTGTTGAAAGAACTTAAAGGTGAAATTTCTTAGCAGGCAAATGTAGGTGGGTGCAGGAAAGGGATAAGATGGTTGTGTAGGGAAACTGCTACAATAATGTGTGCTGTATTGTAATTAAAATTAAATTAAAAAAGAATATAATACAGTTAATATTATTTCAAGTTCTCAGCAGAGCATAATTCTTTTTCAGAAGACTAATTGCCATATAAAGCCATTTCTTCTTAACGTTTATTTGACAATTGTAGACATTGGCAACGATAAATGAACCAATGGTTACCTAACTAGAATGTTATTATTTTCCTTTTGAAAATGCCTGTATAAATACCCTGTGAAAACGAAGTAGCAAGTTTTTCAAAATTTTCCTCAGTGATTCAATTATCTTAACTAATATTGGCATATTTGAAAAATTCTTTATGAGAATTTTCCCTTAGGGCAAGAGAAATATTGTTTTTGAAGTGTAATTTAATTTTTAAATATCATTTTTTCCTGGGATTCAAAATCATGGAAATTGTAAATGGTTGATAGTCACTAACGATAAAATTTTGAGTGGTGAAGGTCTTTATCCCCAACTTTGTCGAACACTTTTCACTACACAAGAACAGATGCTTGAAGGCAATTTTGAAAGCATGGGGAAACAGCTGCTAACCGAAACTATAATTCTGTGGCCAGGCAAAAACAGCTGTAAGGGTACAATGTTAACCATTGATTTGATGAGTTATGAATGATATCAAGTGGCAAAGAATTGGAAGTGTGATTATTGTACTAGGTATGCATTATATTTCTCAATATTTGACCGATTGGTTGAACTTTCTGAAAATGGCGTATATTGGCAATGAGGCTTTGATGGATGGAGGAAGAAGAATCAATAACAGTCCATGTAAGGGAAGTGATGATCATGATCATAAGCTGACACTGGATTTTGGGCATAAGGGCTTAGAATTTTCTTTTGTTGGAAATGTAGGGATTAGAATATTTCTGAAGGGAAATGAGAAAAAAATCAGAAACATTGAAAGAATTAATTTAAAATTAAAATTCATACTAGTGAATAATAGTCTCAAAGAATTTAAGATTAATTTTAAAATCATGAAATTGGAAAGTATGTTTGCTATCTGGAGAAATACTCTGTCGCAAATAAATTAAATTATGAATACTGAAGGGCAGTACCAAATTTTTTCACTTCTTAATCATTTTAGTTTAAATGATCCAATATTGTCATTGTTTTTCATGAAACTAGAAGTATGTAGAAAATCACAAGTTATTTTACTTGTAAAGCAGTATCTGTGATGAAGATAAGATAAGGTAATCATATATAACTATTTATGATCTACCTCCCTGACCTTTGTGCAGCTACGGAGGAGTTACTGGTAAACAAGATCCAGCATACATAGAAAAGCACGTTTTTTACAAAGTTGCAGAATATAGTGGGTTCTATAAAAACAGCTATTGTGGAGTTTCATGTGCTCCACTATTGTAGTTCTCATCTGATTCATATGTTATGCTTAGTACGATAGAGCCATCCACGCAGTGTATGGGGGCAATTAGGATGGATCTTCCAAGATATTGGCACATTTCTCAGATGTATAGGTTCGCAAATTGGGGAGCATAAGGATATGTCTGGAGGGGTTTGGGAAGGGGTGCAAGGTAGCTTCGCTGCCCATGTGGACAATACCCTAGTTATACAATGTCGGAAGTGCTATGTCTCCTTCGCTGCCTATTAAAACTGAAAGCCTTTGTTCTGACATTAAATACTTAGTGAGTTTCTTCTGAGATTTCATTGTTAGTACTGAGAACTAGGCATTTATCATTTTAATAAAAAATAAATTAAAAATGTGTTGGGAGGAGTTGGGCATGGGAATTTTTCTTTTGACGGTACAGAGAAAAGGTAAGAAAAACTTTGTGAACCTCTACTGTGCAGTATATTAAGTAATTTTGTGCTGAATTCACTGATTTGTAGAAAAACATAGTTTTGCCCTCAGACATGTATTACAAGTCACTGATTATATTGATTGGAATGAATTCCATAGAAAACCAGATCAAACTCTTGTTTTGACTATGGTCTTATGATTAAATTGTGCGCGAACTGAGTTCAACAATCTATGCAACAATTAATCATTCCTATGAAGGAATTGTCCCCCAAAAATGAGTCTAAATTATACGCAGCTACAGTATGTGTGGAGAGCCGGAAATCCTCTGGTTACAGTTGTTATCAGAGTAGAGGAGAGGGCTATCTGCCATAATCTTTGAACATAAGGGGACTAAAATTCTAAAGGACTAGAAACCGTGTATGTAGAATGATACATGATTTCATTGTGCTGGACGTTATTTTGTTCAACATGCATATGGACTAAAGGTTTTCGGGATGTTGGGATAGGGTGAGGTGGTTGCCATGTCACACGCTGAGGTCAAATTAATATCTTGTTTGAAGCAACCGTTAATTCTGGAAAGATAATCTGCAATATTCATGCATGTTTGAGTGGAGACTTACCCGGCGTACTGTTGCTATATAATTCTCTCTGGTGTCTAGCCAGCTATCTCTGCTGTCTTCATCAGAGTGGGCCTACTAGCATTGCGGACCACCAGCACATCCGGGCAGCCGGGGAATGGGCGTCTTAGTGAGCCCAAGATTTTGCTCACCATTCCTGAATATACATTCAGGAATGGTGCACAAAATAAGGAAGTTTGATAGGAGGCTAAGCCAGTGTAGGCGGTGACAGCCAGCTTGTGACAACTAGAAGAGACCTGAAGACATTAGAGCTAGCTATGGAAACGTGTTTATTCAACACCATCCGGCTGGAACCCGAGAGGATTATATTAATATTCATGTATGCTAGGTGAATGATGGTTTTCTTCAGAGTTCACAATGAAGTCTTTTTTCATTGGCTTAGACCTAGTTTAAAAGCAGATGTTCGTATTCTTAATATCATTACCCAATTGTATTAATAGAAATTGAGGTGATTGCTTACAGATATTTTATTTTGTGTAACTTCATTGGAATTAATTTCCGAACTGTACATTTTATGTTTAGTTGTTAAGTACATTCTCTATTGGCGAACCAATTAACCAAATCTACAGACTTCCATTCGAGATGAATGCACATGTAAATGGATTTTAAAAATCACAGAAAATCTCTTCATAATATGAGTACATTGGATAAATATTTGAAAGACTGACTGGATTCACTGATCTTGTGCAGAGGGGGAAGAAAATCGGGTACTTGCCCTGGGCGACAATTTCAGGGGGGCAGAAATTTATGTAGTGACGTCTTTTTTTTTCTCTGTGTGGTGACAGTGGAGTAGGGAGTAGCGACAATCGGGGTGGCAACAATGGGGGCACCAAAATAATGATCCAAGGGAAGGCAATCTCACACTTTTTGCCTTGCCTCTGAAAATTCCTGGATTCTTTCATTTAATGAAAATATTTTAAGTTCCTTCCTACCTTTGTTTATTTTTCTGTCTTCTCTCAGTACATCCCTTGGCTGATAGTAAGAATATCGTTTCTGCTTCATAGATATGACTATTGTGTTTTTGATTGATATCCATGAATCATTCCTGCATAACAAACTTGCTACCAACACAACCCATAAAATTTAAGCTGGATGTGTTTACCTTTCCCTTAAGCATATGTGTAAGGTTCCACGTATTGTTTGGTAGTTATGGAACTATGTCCTTCTCATAATCAAAGGTTATGTCACATTCCAAATTGTTGAAATTTCCTCTGTAGATCTATTATCCAATACAATTTCTTTCTAATTTGTTATTTTCCCTGGAATGCCATTATTGTTGTCTGGAATATAAAGTGTCTTCAGAATGGGGCAGGATTCTAAATTGGCACCCTTTGGTTTTTACAAAAGTTGCATGGGCATAAGATTATCTATAGACAGTGATGATTCCGAACATAAAAAACTTATACCCAAGAAATGTGAAGAGTTTAGGACCATCAGTTTGATTTCTCATCAAGCAAAAATGATATTAAGAGTTCTAAACAGAAGCCTTTATTCAAAGACGGCCAAGTAAATTTCTGAAGAACAATTTGTATTTCAGAAAGGGAAAGAAGTGATAGATCTCATAGAATTATTAATACTTTCAGGTTAGAAATATCTGGAGAAGAAGAATGTAGCATAAATTGTTTTTATTGACTTGGAATTAGCTTTCAATTTTGATATGAGACAAGCTGATAAATATTAAAAGGTCTAGCTGAGTGGAATGAAAGCAGATTGAGAAACAGTCTTTATTAGAATAAAACATGTGGATAAGGATTGGAACTGTAATATCGGATGAAGTAAAAATTGGCAGTACATCAGACATGACCATTGTCTATCAATCATGGTATTCAACAATATATCTGGAAGAAATTTTTAATTGGTTTCTGGAAGGTTAAGAATGGGTGAGGACTGGCGTAAGGAGGGCAAAAGAAGTATCTCAGCAATGTTTAATGATTATAATAATACAGTTGAATAACTTGGGACAAAAATTAGTATACAGAATACAAAGTCCATGGTATTAAATACAAAATCCCTGCTCATTTTTAAGGTTCCATACCCTATGTGAAACAGTGTCCTCTGTGGCAGAACAGAAATATTTTCATAAGAAAATTATATTTTTGATTTTTTTTTTTTTAACTGCTTTATGTCTCTCAACAGCGAGGTCTTTAGAGACGGGAAAGGATGGGGGCAAGGAATGGGAAGGAATTCGGCCATGGCCTTTCTAAGGAAGCATCCTGGCATTTGCCTGGAGTGATTTGGGAAACCATGGAAAACCCGAATCTGGATGCCCGGGCGGGGATTCGAACCGCCGTCCTCCCGAATGCGAGGCCAGAATGCTATCCGTTACACCACCATGCTAGGTTTTGATTTCTGAGAATAGATAGAAATTAATAATATATATACTCTTAGAGAGAAAAATCAATAAGATATAAGTTGCTATGGTGATTAGGACTTGTGAGATGTTAGTTATCAGAGTAGATGAGTAGATTGAATGCTCGAGATAATCATTGCCAAAAAATGAACCTGCATCTTCTGAGAATAACCAATTTCATTGTAATTCCTAGTAGATCCGAATAATATATAATAAACGATGTATTTTGGATCTAAAGAATTGAGTTATTTATAATTATAATCAGTCCATCAAATCAACGATAAGCGTCGCAAAGTGTCACACCTCTTACTGGTGCTCTACTTTCTTTTCATTTGCCACATGCCTCTAACTCTTAAACATAATAATTTGGGAACTTTATTAAATTCACATGCACCATGTATTTAATTAAATGAATGCCGAATATTATATATAATCATTTGTAAAATTATATTCTGGGGGTGGGGGTAATGTCATAGAAATAAAGTGGATATATATATATATATATATATATATACACTATATATTTGTTTATACTAACAATGAGGCCCATCCAGTTGCAAAACATGCCAGTTCTCACAAAATCAATAATTTGAACATCTGTTTTTCAATTAGGGCAATCAGAGTTTTCCCTAACAACATGACCCCCTCTGAACTTCGTAGATGGGAACTAGCCTACCAGAATATCCTTGACACCAGACATCCTCCTGGCCTCAATCTCCAATAAACTCTGCCCACCAGACCCAGCACTTATTATCTATACCATTTACATTTTTTGTATATCTGTATTTACTATTATCCATGCTATTTACATTTATTTTACTTTTCACTTATAATATATATATATATATCCCCACCCAGTTATTATTCACCTCTTTCAATAATAACATATCATCATCAGTATTGATTATCAATCCAATATTTGAGCTTACTCTCCCTCCCCCCTCCTTTCCACCTAAACTACCATCCACGCCTGAGACGCCATTCACCAGTCGGCCGTCTATGTGTACACATGTGACGCCACCTGGTGCTTCACCTTCTGCATGTTTAAGGCTGCTGTAGGCCGAAATATTGCGCTTCTCTTGTGTTTGTTTTTTGTTCGTTGTCCCAGCCGCCTTCATCTGTGGTAAGCGTTGGGTCATATTTCCCTATCCTTCCTTAGTTATATACAGGGCGTTCGCCGGGAAACGCAACCCACTGTTAGCGCTACAAGGAAGAAACTGCTCCCGGCGAGCGAGCGCTCAGTTTCCGGCATTGTTCGACCGTCGGCCGCGGACTATTTCATAATAATTACGCTTCATAAACTTCATAAACTTGTGTGCTAAGCATTTAAATGTGACGTAATTCATTAGCTTACCTTATAAAAGATGCTGGAAGTGTTGACCCTCTTGTGTAATGCACATTTCACATCTTCTGAACATATTTCGAGACACACGCTGCCCTAACTGACTTAATGATTTTTTGGGTGACTGTTCTAGTAGAAAAGCGATATCGTTAATTTTCTCCTCTGTGAGAATACGGTTGACCGACAGTCTCTTTTTGTTAAAAAATGAACCCGTTTCTCTTACTTTTTTAACCAGACGCAGAATTGTTGATTTAGCTGGCAGTAAAGCGCCAGGAAATTCACGACGAAATTTACTGCGACACTTTTTAAACGACTTCTTCTTCACATATGTATCGTAGAGAAATATTCTTTGTTGCAAACTGTAACGTACCATAATTATACTCACACTCAAACACGGTACAGATTAATAAGAGTATGAAGCCCCAAACCAGCCAAACCGCAAAGAAACGTTTATTCACAACACTGATTAATAAGAGACTGAAGTCACAAACTATCTACAATGCAAAGAAACCGTTCTTAACAATGTAAGGGTCACTGCAATGCACTGTTGGGGCAGCGGAGGTGTTAAACAGTGCGGTGATTCACGGTGCCGGTTGGCGGAAACTGCTGGCCCACTGACCGAGCAAGTTGCCGACGGCAACAGACTGGGAGGGTAGCGTTTTCCGGCGAACGCCCTGTATATCCAGCATTTGAAGTATGGCTGTTTAGAACTCATTAAATATTTTTTTTCTTGAAAACGATTTTTTTTTTTGGGTCTATCAAAAAGAGTATTTGTCTCTGAAATTGATCTCATTTTTAACTATAGTTACTAAAAATACTTTCATTTAAGATAGGTTTCAGCAAAGCAAGAGAAAGCTTTTATTTTGAAATTGTTCTTCCATATATTTTATTACTATTCTTAATTATGAATTTATTGCATATTAATATACCTATAATAAATTTTACTGATACTGGATGATTGGACTGTCAGTACAAGCAGTGTTGTAGCACAGTGATAAGAGCAGAGGGGTAGAGCCTACTTCCTAATCTGAAAACATGTCAAGCACTGATTTTTTAAGTTCTTACTTTCTAAGCTACCAAAGACAAGATGTATATGGAACTCATTGGAGTACAGAATCCTAATTGAGTTAGGTTTGGCTCACACTTTCCCAGTTATTATTATAAAAAAGATTTGACTTACCTCCTCATATATAGCAGTCAATACATGTTGTCATTATATTCTAAATAAAGATAAGGAAAGTAAACCACAGATGAAGGTAAGAGGGACACAACAAACAAACAGGAATACACTTTACAATATTTTGGTATAAATCTTAATCATAATTAAAGGAGGTGTACACACTGAGACTCACCATATAACTAAGACTTACATGAACCACATTGGAAGGGCATGCCTTTATCTTAGCAGAGCATGCTTTGTGAAATCAAAATTCTGTTACCTAGGTCTCTGGTATTAGTGCAAGAGTCAGATGGATCTTTAGTAACGGGTCGCAAGTACCCCTGCCTACTGCTGGTGACAGTGAGGGCTGATGGGACAGATGCTGTTGTGTTGTCTGCTCCAGGTCATCCTGACCTGCGAGTCAAACTGCCTGCTGAGTGTACTAATCTTCGAGATGTCAAGTGAGTACATTTTTTACTTCTCAAATAAAGGTTGTAGAAATGTTCAGCGCCTCAAAAAAATTTTGGGTTTCTGTCATTTCACACATAAAATTTAATTGAATGACACTTTTGATATGACACAAAATTTACAAATTAGTAAAATTAACACTTTACAATATGATAATACTACATTGGTTTAACATTCTAAGCTATAAGGTCAACTTTCAGTGGAACCACACTGGTGTCTAGTGAAAAATTATGAAGTCAAAGCCAATGGATATTGTTTGAATTGTGTATTAGGTAATGGTCACTTACTGGCTACATTATGGCTTTTCAGATTCTGTTCTTTTCTTTTTTAAATAAACCTCTTGAAATTCAGTTCTCAGCAAGCATAGTAGATGTTCTTTTACCAGATTAATGCATCAACTGTTTTTAATTGTTTCAATTGAAGATATGAACTGTGATGGAAAAGAAGACTTAAGATAAAGAAATTGATGCAGAATATTTAGACCATTTCAAAATATATGCACAAAGAATTTGATGGATCCAATTAATGCCTACTGACATAGAAGAGAATGGTCATGTCTTTATTTACAGAAGAATAATAATGAATTCAAAAAAGTCCCTAGTAGTTAATTCATTGTCCAGAGATAAAACAGGCATGTAGGAGTTCAGAGATTTGTTTTTTTTAAATGATTTGTATGAATTTTATTGGCATGTATAAAATTAGATAATGACAAGTGGTATAAAAAAACAAGTGTTAAATAGTTCGTTGTTACTACATCGATGTACTATAATTACTGACTGCAAATCTCAAAAAAAAAAAAAACTGTTTACAAGTAGTAAAATGTTTACTAGATTTTCAAACAAAAAAAAGTTTGTCAGAATGTTTATAAGGAAATGGTAAGGTAATATCAGTTACTGAAGGTTTTACTTGTACTTTGCCTGTCAATATGCCAGGTAGCTTATGGTTCTTTTTATCTTTCTTTAATAATGTTATTAATGTTGTTAATAATATTACTGTCATGCTTGAAGTTTTCAGCTATGGCATTAACAATAAGCTATTGTTTTTGCTGTCAGGATGTGGGAGAATGAAATGATACAAATGGCTGACTGTGGTGATGAGGCTGCAGCATGGTTGACATGTGTTGTAAAACCAACCTCAAAAGAGCAGATCCCTACTGTGAGGCTTGGTTATGATGTTGAACTGAAAGTTGGACGAAGAACAGTTACAAAAAGCCCATTAAAGGAATACAAGGAGGCTTTTCCTGCCCTCACATCACCAGATATGGTGAGTATGGATAAATCCTTCATGTTAAATTTTCTTACCAGAATTGACTTTAAAAAAAAAAAAAAAAAAAAAAAAATCAGAAAGGCTCAGTTTAGGGAAATTACAGTTTGAAGAATTTTTATTGTATCTGTGGGTCTTTAACCTAGAGATGGAATTAATGTTTTTAAGAATTTTGTAGTTACAATTAAATCTTTTCTTGGGAACATACAGATCCTTTATCAAAAACTTCAAAATTATCTAAAATACAAATTTTAATGAAGTTACAGTGTTAGAAATGATTTTAACAAAAAGCATAATGTATTAGAAAAGGCACTTTAAATATAAACCATGTGACCCCTCATTTAGTTGGTTGTAAAGTTGTTTCCTTGTCTGTGTTATTTAACCTGTGGAATGGAAGTTATTTGAGTTTTCTTAATTTTTGTTGTACTCAGAACCGGATTAATCATGTAACAGGAGGTAGCAAATGCTATGGGCCTCACGCCTTCTAGGGGGGACCGCACCTAGGCTAGATGGGCGACCTTTTTTTTTTTAGCTCTATAATTTTCCCCCGAACGTCAAAAATCAAAGGCCTCTTCTTCACATTTTCTACGGGCCCCACACTGTCTTAATCCGGCCCTGGTTGTACTGTATGTGTTTGAATTGATATGTTATCATATACTGGTGTGCAAAACCTAAGGTCAAACGTAACTATCGCATGCTGTGTCACTGCCAAGTAACATAGTTCAATGAATCTTGAAACATACACAGAAAGAACTGCTACAAAATGGTACAGCAGGCAACTAAATGAAATATGTGATGAGACTAACAGGAATGGCACTTCTATACAAAGACAATAAGCTACACTGAAGTCACTGTGACTCATTATGGTTCCCTGGAGATAGCAAAAAGGAAGGATGTGGTTATTAGAAGAGCATGTGATCACTATGCACAGCGATGCACATGATCCTATGCTGGCCTTAAGGTTGTTTAGGAGTTCTTGTGATAGGACATGGTTGATGGTCAGTGGTGCATGTGGATGTGCTGCAATAAGTCTTCCTAACGAATCCCACACTTGCTTGATAGGATTTAAGTAGGGAGAATGGGCAGGCCAGTCCATTTGCCGGGTTTTACCTCTTGTTCCAAGAGCTCCTGCACCTGCACTGTTCAATACAGTCGTGCATTGCCATCAATAAAAAAGAAGTAAGGGCTGAATGCACCCCTGGGAAGATGCACATGAGGAAGGGATACACTTTCACAATAATGTTGACCAGTGAGCATACCAAGATCAAATATCTGGAAGCCGGTATACCCATACAACATTATGCCTCACCACACCATAATATTTGAACCCCCAAAATGTTCATGTTCGACAATGTTCCTGGTGCATTTCATATTACCACCTTGCCAAATGAGGGTAGGTCGAGAATCACTACTCAGACTCAATCTGCTCTCATTGAATACAGCACACAATCCCACTCTTCGTTGATTCAGTCCAGCTACTCTTGGCACCATCGAAAATGATCCCACTGATTTGCGAGTATCAACCAAATGCAATGTAATCATCACTAGGCAAAGAAACCAAGCCTATGCAGTCACCATGCCATGGTGGTATCTGAGACTGCATCTGTTCTTTTAAATATGGTCACTATATATGCCATAATTATAATTTTCAGCTACCTGTGAATATGTGGGAGAACTTTAGTAACATACCCTGAAGCTTTCATTCATTTCCACCACGTAGTTAGTATGTTATGTTACTTTATCTACCTCGTCCTTAAGTTTTTCACACCAATGTACTGTTGTAATCTCCTTTTTGTTGGATTTAATATTGATAGTCAATGTTTGCTGTTCTGTAGGCTAGGTTGAATTTCTAATGAAATTAATCAAACTGAGTTTTGTATCAAGCTGAAATCCTCCCCTCACTATGTTTCATCTTTGACATTGGGATGGCAACTTTGAGCTTTTGTGCAGTTTGCATTCTTTCACTCTAGATACCAACATCCATCAATATATATATATACATTCTAGTTACATTTCTGCAGGGCAGCTACACAGATTTTTCAAGCTACCATCTGATGAATATATCATCTGTGGAGGACCTGCGCACTCGATTACCAGCAGATGCTGCTACCAATCTTACAGTGAGACAGTTCCGGCCAACTTTTGTTGTGGATGGACCTCCTCCTTATGCTGAGGACTCCTGGAACTGGGTGCGAATTGGTGATCATGCTGTTTTCAGGGTTGTGAAACCTTGTACCAGGTATTGCCATCTTTCAGACAAAGATGCATAGATTAGTAGAAGTTGTTTTCTTTCCTTTCTCCTTTCAAGTACTAAGTAATATTCTGTTTAGCAAGATTTGAGTTTGTATGTTGCGTTTGTTAGTAATTCACATAAAAAATTACAAATGGAATCAGATGAGGAAAAAATGAATGGACCATAATAATGAAGAAAATGGTTATATGAAAATAATTTATGCAGGTAATAATGTTGTAATCTCTGAGTATGAAGAGATACTGTGTTATTGACAGTGATGTTATTTATTATAGTCAGTACTATAATAGGACTATAGCTTTTAGGATTTCTATTCTTTATTCAAGAGTATAAACACAGACACTGACATAAATTTACAATAGAGCATCGACAATCTGAACTAATTGTGACTGAAGGTGGTTCAGATTATCAATTTGTTTGGATTATCAGTTTGTATAATTACAGTTTGTATAGTTTTTATTTTGCCTTTAAAATTACATTAAGTATTTAACAATTTTACATACCACAATTAATTATGTCTCTTATTTTCTTCTGCTTCATTTTGGAGACACTTGCTTCCTTTTAGAAGATAAACAGGATGCCATTGTAGCCATATAATGTTGGTATGAGATACTAGAAAGGTTCAGGACAAACACAGAAGGTTTCAGATTTCTAAAAACAAAAAGTTCAAAACTACAAGCACACTGAAAGAATTGTTGTCGCATCATGGTTACAACAAACATATAGCATCAAAACCAGTGTCTGGATGATCACGAGAGTATTGTGGCGATAATACAATAACAAAAGCAAGGTGTAAAACTCATTCTACTTAGTTCTTTGTTAGTGGAATTTCTGACCAAACCAAGTGCAAAGATGTTCTGTACAACACCATAAATCTGTAAATAGAAACAAAGTTGATGCTTCTGTAAAATAGTGCACAATTCGTTTGAAAAAATATTTAAAAAGTTGTTAGGATACTTGACATTTTGAATAATTGACATTGGGATTATTGACACTCTACTGTATTTTAAAAAGTCAGTTACTGAGCTATGATAGTAGAACCCTCACACACTTACCACAGGAAAATGGTTGTCAAAAGAGAACTAAATATAGCTTTAAGAGAAATAATAAATCCCACAGCTTATAGTACTTTGAATAGCACTTTGACTTCATGATATTTTTATTTTAAGTTGTTGTCACTGAATAATGGATGCTAACAGCAGCAGGTGACACAAGTTAGAAGTTGCTTAGACAATAATGACATGAAAGACTGAATCTGTCTAGTGACAAGATCATTAAATATAAGTACTCAATGTCATACCACATAAAAATACTTGATCCAGACAACTGACACCCATCCTAACTTAGATTGATATGTACATAAACACAGCAGATACCTTCTGCCATTTCCTCTTGCTTTTCTGGCAATTTCAATGACACACTTTCCTCGTATTGCCTGATAAAGGGGCATCCATTAATTTTATGAGGGCTTTTTTTTTTTTTTTTTTTTTTTTTTTTAAATCTGGATGTTTCCACTCCCTCCCATGGTAAGATCTGGTGGTTTCCCCCCTGCTGACAACCTCATGATTTTTTGATAACTTTTTTTAAAGCTCTCCTGTTTCAAGGGCAGTAAGAGCTCCCCTCCCCCTTTCCCCTTAACATTGGGATTGATGTTGCAAATATTTTGTAGAACATTTTTTTTTGTTACCTCTAATGTTCTTGAAATAATTAAAAAGATTTCTGCCAACGCCACTCCCCTCCGTTTGTGAGATTTTGCCAGATCCCTCTCCCCTATTACACTTCATGTAATTAATGGACACCCCCAAATGTTAAAACTTATGTTACTACTAGCTAATGCCACAATACCTTCATTACAACTGTGAGTCATGTTGTTACCAAAATAAAACCCTATACATTTTGCTGTGAGATGATTTGGACACTAATACACATTCTGTATGTTATGTTTCATTACAAATAAGTGCATGTGACTTTTTCCTTTAATAATTCTCACTATTCATATCATCTATAAAAATTTGTTTCAGGTGCTTCATGACAACATTACACCCTGATACCACAGAAAGACATAAAGATATGGAGCCAGTAAAGACACTGAAAACGTGAGTATTTTTTATAATGATGAATAAGTTTTTATACTTTTAAACTGATTTCATGTAGTATAGAACAAGCTGAAATGTCATTGAAAATATTTATTAAGTAAAGCACATAGAAGATAAAAATATTTGTAAAATTCAAAATACTATCTCTGAAAAATTTTGGCATTAAACTTCTGAAAGTAGTATCAATATGTGTCATACAGTACAAGTGAAAGTGATATTTCCTGACATTCTGTAATCAGTGTACAGTGACTGATCATATCAGCCTTGTATTCTTAATCTTTTTTTTTTTTAATCAAATACAATATGTAAAATTTATTTTACCTGTCACAAAAGTAAGAAATTCTGGGGAATAAGATCTAGAAGCTGTGTGGACAATATGTTACAGAATAGATGGTTTGATGTTCTACCATGACAGAATGGTTTAAAAGAGGTTGAAATACAGTACTTAATTCTCCAAAATTTTAGCACCCAAATTAGAGGAAATGTTTTAATTTATGTGTTCTATATAAACTTATGTGTGAACCTCAATAGTAGTAGTAATAGTAGTAGTACTAAAATTTGATGTAAATTCCTTTTAGTTATATCATACCCATTTGGAGAGTGTTATCTTTCTATTAGTTACGATTACAAATATAATTTTAAAATGTTTTTATTAACTCACTTTGGGCTTTGTATGTCTGGTTGGAACTTTTTAATTGATTTTTAACTAACTTCTCACTGAGCTAGAGACTTGAAATTTTGAACATAGCTCAGAACTGGATGACAATGCATGAAAAAAAAAAAAATGGGGAAAGTTGTCAGGAAAATTTGAAAATTCTGGTAAAACTGAAATAACTCTTTTGTATGCACCGATTTGGTTAATTTTCTAATATTTGTAATAGTCTGAATAAAGTTTTTAGTTAATGAAAAATTGAAAAAGTTGCCTGGAAAATCAGAAAATTCGGAGCAAACTGAACATATTTGGCTATTTTTTTTTTATGTTCGTAATAGTGAGAATAAAAGTTTTAGTTAATGAAAAATTGGAAACGTTGGCAAGAAAATTGGAAAATTAGGAGCAAACTGAAAGTATTTTTTCTGTGTACCAATTTGGATAATTTTTTTAAAATGTTAATATTAGTCAAAATAAGGTTTTTAAAAAAAGAATAATTTGAAAATTTGCCTGGAAAATTTGGGAAAAAATGAAAGTACTTTTCTAGGTACCAATTAGACAAAAAAAATTGTTAAATGTTTGCAGTAGTCTGAATAATGTTTTTAGAGAAAGAAAAGTTGGAATTGCTGCCTGAAGAATTCTAGCAGAACTAAAAGTGTTTTTTCGATTTTATTTTTGTTCAAATTCAAGACCATAACTTATGATTCAAATGATGGATATGCATAATTCTTTTTTTGTTTTGTTCCTTATTTCCCCGTTATGGAAATAACTCAATTAAATGTTTTCTGTTAAAAAAACTGGAATTTGTACCATGTCTCTGTGATTATGTCATCAAAGTATTTAAAATCAATTACGAATTTTCACTCACATAAACCTAAAAAGCAGAAAATAATAATAAATTGTTTAATGTACCATGTTTTTATAATGGACTAAAAATATAAAATAATTTCTCTAATTCTTATGAAGGATAAAACCAAATACAGATTTCTAACTGTAAAAAGTGTAGAGAGTAGCTATCAATGAAAGAACTTACTTATCAGTTCACATTATTTACAGTGCAATAAAATTTTTAGAACAACTATTAATGCATCAATTATCTGTTGCATGCCCCCAATGTTTTTCGTCATTTATTTCGTCAAGTATTTTAATAGCTGTCAAAAATTGCCATGTATAAATTTTCAGCACAATTTAAAAGAAGTTAGAAATCTGTATTGGTTTTATCCTTCATAAAGATTAGAAATATTATTTTATACTTTTTAGTCTGTTATAAAAACATGGTACATTAAAAAGTTTTTTATTTTATTATTATTTCAGTTACAAATATAGTTCTAAATTAATCATACTAATTAAAGTTGTAGAGAGTAGTCATCCTGTAATACTGTAATAGCTGACTTGCCATAGGTCCAGTGTTACTTGTGGGTAGTGTAGTTAAAATCTGACTTGATCCATAAATTGTAAAACCACAATTTATTTTCCTAAACAAGTTTTCAATGAATCAACATGTTCTTTTTTTATGCTCATGCAGGTACCGTCAGGTAAAGTCACCAGCACAGCGTAAGGTTGAGGGAGAGTCTCCTCCACTGGGATTGTATTTGGGGCTACGACAGCCTGGCATTGTGCGGATTGATGATGAAGTCTTTGTTGCCTAAGCCTTTCAGTACAGATTTAATGTTTTCTTGTGTGTTATCTGTGAATAAGCAACTCTTATAATTCATAATAAAATTAGTATTAAAGCCACAAGATTGATCCTGCACTTTTGATCAGTATTGAGTAAAATATATTTATAAAACCGAATAAATCCATAAAGTAGTGATAACAAAGAAAAATTATTTACAAGCTTTTAAGTTTAATGTAAAGCTGTAATGCACCAAGAGAAATATTTATATATCAGTTTGAATTTTTATACCTTTTTTTCCTTTATCCATGTTGGGAAAAGCGTAGCTGGGACTTAGTTTAATGAAAGTTGTAGTTCCTTGTTAAACTGGAATGCATAAGTTTATTTCTGCTGATTGTACATAATCAACCACCAACTTCAACTGATATGACCGTTTACTAAAGTACATATATCACTTAATTTGACCGTGGATAAGGCTAATACAGACTGGTCGCCAAAGATACAGATCCGACTACGGTAACATAGACCCAGGCTTGAGCAATATGTTTTCCCGATCTAAGTCAGCGCTTCACTTAAACAGTTCAACTTCATGTATAGTTCTCCAAACTGCTTAAAACCATCAATAATCATCAACTAAGAGCTTAAATGGCCGTCCCACGTGCATTACGCTACATACAAAACTTCGCATGCTTGCTACATCATGCGCCGATCGGTCTCCACTGACTCCATATGCTCACTGCCGGGCAGAGACATGCCGGGCCTCCTTCTACCGAACAATCTCATTGTCGCTAGACTAAGTCTTATTGTTACAATTACACTCTGGCAGTTTGATGACCAATTAATTCCTATGCATTAGCCTTTCCACTCTACTCTTTTAGTACCAAATTACTGTCTCATCACATCCATTTACCCACATAAACAGATAACTTGGAATATGTGGAATAGAACAAATATTTCTTGATGTTTAGAAAGTCTTGCTTTTATGTTTCACTTTAATTTTGTTTTAACCACTAACACAAGTACTGCACCACAACAAAAACATCAAAGTATCTTTGATAGTGAAACTGGAGCTACATTTTTAGCAGTAAGCTGTGGAGCAAAAGAAGAAAGTCTATCATGGTTAACTGACAATTTGTTGTCTTCATTGGCAGAGTAAATGATGACTACACAAATGAAGGAGAAACCTTGAAATCTTTCACTTACATGAATTAAAGAGAAAATGTGTAAACTTAGAAATAAATATTTTAAATTTTAAGATTGCTGAGCTGTGTAAACTTTTTTTAAAAAAAGTGCGAGCCCAGAAGCAATTTAAGTTGGTATTCACATTCTCAACCATGCCTTGCACAAGAATTCTATAAGAAAAGATCATGTAAGTACTGAGATCATCAAAATTTTTAATTTGAAATCTAGTCAAAAGTTAGAATCAATGCCACTACATTGGCATTGGGCATTAAAAATTCAGAACCGGGGAAAGAAGCCAGATCACTGACGAAGGTTTGGCAGATGTATGATAGAAGATCTGTACAGCAAGACAAGTGTTTAAATAGTACCGTTAACATGAAAGAAATCAATGAACCAATATATATATTATGACAATAAATTACAGATTTACCACCAGAAAATTCAGTCCATATCAAACAAAATCAATTTGTCAGATATACTATGTGCTGATTCATTGATGTCATGTTACAAAAATAAATGATTGCTTATTTTTATAAATGTCACAACATTGCAATGGAGCCTTTTTTTACAATCTTAAAGTTTATAGCTGTTTTACAAAGATTATAAAGTTTCTGAATAAAGTTCTGGACAAACGGTAATATTTATAGACAGTTCGGGAAGATTATTAAGTTTCTTACACTGTTTAGTTGGCACATTTACTTGAGAAATTCATGAAGGAAAAATCTAGTAAAAGTAAAAGGATCACATTTAATGGGATTTAATGAACTGATAATATCGAATATTTCTAAACACCATTTTACACATTGTTAAAGTTGATGTTAATGGTGACTGTTATCAAACATCATAAATCATGAATATTGAAAGTAGGTGGGAAGAGGAAAGGAGAAAGATTGGAGTGTAGGGAGATTGCCACTGGAGTGTGCACTCCATCCCAATTATGTCAACAACAAAAAATTGTTGCAGATTCCTCTTCAGTCATTTCATCATAATTAACACATCACTAGTTAATACAAAATCCAAAATGTATCCTTCTTTGTTAATAAAAGGTTTCCAGTACTAAGAACAGCTGATAATTGCTTTAAGCAAATTTCACTTATATTTCACCCTAAAAACTGCAAATCCCTATTCCTTTTCATGTCCAAAACCTAACTTCCAACATGCTCGAAGACTCACTTTCAACAGTCACAAAAAACTCACCAGCACAAGCAGTGATGCACGTGCACTCTGAAAAATGTTGCAATCAAAAGCTTATAAATGAATGCAGCTTTTCTCAGTGTTGTTTATTCATTAATGTTTCTTGGGAAACAAACAAAGTAATACTATTATTTACACATAATATTTCAGTGACATAAACCTCTGTCACCATCTTCAGGTGCAGAAGTAAGGCTTGAAGTTTGCCTAGAGCATGTTGTTTAAAAACTGGCATGGCAATGACTGACAGGGCCAGAAACCTCTCGCATGTGCCAACACCTTAGTTAATTTGAGATTGAATCTATGTCCTTGTTCCAAACTATGTTCTGCCACTACGGATTTGTTCTTTTGCCCCAGGTGAACATGTCGGCCATGTTCCAAACAACGTTGTTGAAATTTGCTTCATGTCTGATGTGGTTAACCAGGATTGTGGTTTCCAAGTAAGTCAGGCATGGATACCTATTACTGAGGCTGCTTGTCAGCAACACTGTGTTTTATGCTCTGTGGGAATCTAATGAGGTCTGAGATGCTGGTAGGCAACATAACAACGTCTGTCGATGCCATGCCAGTTTTTAAACAACGTGCTCTATGCAAACTTCAAGTCTTACGACTGTACCTGAAGATGGTGATGGGGATTTATGTTGCCAAAACATTGTGTATAGATAATAGTATTACTCTGTTTCCTGAGAAACATTCATAAAACAAAAGCTTGTCTCCATAATTGGTGGCCCCTCTTCATACCTTTGTCTAAAAGTGTGACATTTTACATTGTTTGGTAATCAATCTGATGACATGGCTTTCTCACATGACCACCAGTACTTTTATTTTTTCATTCTTGTCAATATTTAAAAATCTTTTAATCTCTCAGATTTTTACATTAGATGGTCCTGATTGTTTTTAATCCTTTTCATTATTATGATAATCCCAAAGTACAGCTTCATTTCCCTATAATTAATCAAAGTTTACACTTCTGCAAGTGGTTCACAATGTTAATTAAATTCTCAAACTTTTACCTTAATTAGTCAAATCATGTAAAAATATTATCCCACTAATCTTTTCCAAAATCTTAAAGCCACCCTTTTACTGTAAACCTCTTAATTGTGAAAATATTATAAATTTATGCCTTCTGTCCAAAACATGAATCTATATTTTTCCTTAACAATTTATCTCCTGCTTCTATCATAAACAACTGTCATCAATTTCACTCTCCCAAGTTCTACTAACTTTTTAAAACTTTCCTTCCTGATTAATCAATCTAAACTGGTATTTTAATTATTGGTAATGACAACAACTACCGCTCTATTGTACAAGCTGAATAAAATTTTACTTTATACTTTCTAGTTAAATTTCTTTTTATCAGATTCCTTAAATCAATGTATACCTTATCCCTCCAACCAGAACTATCTACACATTCTAATGTTTCAACCTCAAAGTACGGTTGCATCATTTCACTATTGTCTGTGATTAGATGCTGAATACAGTGGCCTAACAATAGGCTTGCAGGACAGGAAAAATGCCAGGGGCCCCCTGACAGAGGGGATCTCCTATCTGAGAAAAATTGACCCCTGGAGGATCCACCTGGAACAGTAAGGTCACCACCATAATTGCCATTTGTGGCGCCAATTGGGGCAGTAGTGGAGTTAAATAAAATCTGACATTTGCCACCCATGGCAAGTGCCCCAGTTTGACCCTCTTCCTCACCTTCTAGATTCGGCAAGAAGGTGTTCCCCATCTGAGAAATTTGCCGTGGCCCCAAAAGTGTAGTTATACCATTGACTGAATGTCTGTTTGAGGTATCCTTAAATAAACTCTTTCAAACTTGAAACACATTCCACAGCTTTTAACTCTATACCAGAATCATCAAAAACCTGTTAGCAACAACCTCTATAGAACATTGTCCAGTTTGTCACTCTCTGAAACATAAGCAATTTCCAATGCTTTAAGGAAATACACTCTATTCTTACTATCTGATAGTCAAATTAAAGGAATTTTAGTTTTGTGTATTACAGAACATTGGATCAAGACTGACCAGATTAAAAATTGTAATATTCACAGTTACATATTGGGTAGTAATTATTGTATATCTCATAAAAAAAATAGTGGAGTATGCATTTTTCTAAAAAAATAGTATAGAATGAGAATCTTTATTACATAATAATCATTTGATTTCAGGGGAAAAAGTTTTAATTCACAACATTTAAACCATGTAATTCCGTTTTTTTTTGTTTTTTTTTATGTGTTTATGCTCAGATTTGCCGTGGAAATTTTGTCTTGTTCATGGAAAAATTAAACTCACTCCTAAACAATATTAGTATGCAAACAAAGGCCATTAACGAAAGTGGTCAGTAAAACATCTATAAAGAAAATAAACAGTAATGTCTAAACTTTGGTCAGGTAGAGCAATATTAGCAAAAGTTTTGTTTAAATTGAAATTTTGGCCTAGGCCAGAATGAGAATTGGCATTCATCGATACAACAGAGACCATGAGTAATTTAAGTTTTTTTATGTTACTTTCATTTGCAGCATGTCACTGAAAAGTAATTCCAATTTTTTTAGCCATAGAGTTTTTGCAGGTTTCTTTTAAAGAAAGAAATACTACTAATATCATACATAATTAATGTATTATGGCAATTAATTTCATATCAGTTGCTTAGGTATTAAACATCTACTTTCTAATAATCTTTCATCGCTGTTAATTTGAGAGTGAAGGCTGGTGCATGACATTACCATTCTCCAGCCAATAGCTATTGAGATGAGTGAGTTTGTGATTGACCTTACAAAATTATATAGTCGATTGTCTGAATCACTTCTCTTTCTCTCAATTTTTTAAGTTTTTTCCCTTTAACCATAATATTTTAATGAATACAACCTTAGCTTCTCCCTTTACTTCTCATAATTACTTATTATGTTGTTTTATGCTCTCCCTAATTCCTTCCTGTCTCTTAACGCCATTAACGAATCTATCTCGCCGAAGCTGACCATCAGAAAGTAACATCTTTGTAACGGCTGGTGAAAGTAATAGACTAATAATTAGCAATAATTAATTTTTAATAAAATAAAGGCATAAAAATGTTTTGTATCAGGTAATTAAAATATAATTAAAATTTAAAAAAACTGAATTGTTTATTTTGTTAACATAAGTAATAGTTTTACTGCTGGGCAAGTCTTAATACAGGTTGATCCAAGTGGATGCCAGTGTCAAGGATATTTTGGTAGACTAGTTATCACCTATGGAGTTCTGAAGGGGCAGTAAGTAGTATCAGGAAATCTCAAACAGCTCTCACTGTAAAACAGGTGTAACTCCCTCCATGGCAACACTGAAGCCTAGGTCAATGTGAATGGCAAACGTCATCACAATATGCATCAGAACTGTTTCATAATGCAGATAACGATTCTACTTTGATTTTTTACCAGAAAAACTAAATGAAGCCCTTAGTCAATATGGAAAGAAGAGAGCAGAACACTTTAGGCATTATGAATTTTTCCTAACACAACTACTGCATTTTATGAACAAATGTTGATAAAGATGAAAAATTTCAAACCACTATAGGCCTACCCAGTGATGTACATATTTATGGATGACAAGAAGTCATTGCTTAATAAATATCTGAATAATTTTTTAACATGTATTCCCAAGCAAAAATTAATCTCAATAATATTTTTCTCTGGTAGTTATAGAATGTCATCAAAACATTTATGTGTAATTTAATTTAATTTCAATAAATAACATGCTTGGTGGCAATTTTACAGCATATATATATATATAATCTATAATTCTTTCAGCACAACTTCACAACTCACCGACTCTTGCACTTAAAAAAATTAATTTTGAAATCTTTCTATACTTTTGGTATATTGTTTATCACTTCATTTGGTTATTTTTAGTGACATAGCCGAAGCCATAGAAATATCAGAAGAAAAGTTAATGTACAATTTACATCCAGAATATGAAAAAGCTAAAAACAAATTTCTCAACATTATTTGAATCATTTAAAAAAGGATACTACCAGTTCTGTGCACCAATTTGTGACATAGATCTGTAACTGCATGCCAGAAACAGAGGCGGCCTTAGGGGATGGCGAGCAGGGCAATCGCCCGGGGCCTCGCTCTTCCAGGGGCCTCGCGCACCAACCCGACTAGAAAAAAGTTTATATTTAAAACTTTTTATTTTATCCTTAGCTATTAGTTACAATATCAAAAAAGATGGTTAATTCATAGTAAAGAATATATTCATAGTAATAAATGCCTAAATAAAATTTCTCATTTAGATTTATTCAGTGTCACATTCATATAAAAGTAAGATTAACGATATCAAAATTACTTAATTTATCAGTAAATAATATTTTTTTGTAATTTTACAGTGAAACATGATTGAAAATTCATTACTATTTGAATTTTGCGTCTCGCGCATCAGAAACCTCACTTGAACGTTCAGCTTTGTTACTTTGATCGTGTTTGTGATTTACGCTCAGGGAATTTCCTTCGTCAACTCTAGTCACCTTACGATTATTTAGCTAGCAGCTGTGAGTTCGAGCCACCCTTGACCAATACTGGTCCGCACCGTCACAACAACGACAGTTGTCTGAGCGACGGCTCGCCCGTCTTGTATTCACACTTGGCCCTAACTCGTCCTTGTAACGGACATGTTCCTACTTAGTCTTCAGTCTTCCTTAACGTGTTCACACACTTGTTTCACAGAATCAATGTTAAAATATTTCAGTAAAAGTGAGTTGCGTAGGAGTACTTAATAATCTATGAAAATAACAAAGAACTTTAAAATACTTTCTTTATCTAAGTCACATTATCATCTCACTAGTATTCAAACACAGTCTTCACAAACCATCCTTGAAAATCTTTCACACACTACACTGGATTGAAAGATTCTCGCATTTCTGAAAGCTATCACAATGAAATGTCAGACGTCAATCACTTCGCACTTGACATGTTACTTCCGTCAATCAGTTTGAAATCAGTGGTGGGTATTAATGGAGAGATTGATATGCAACCATACCAGAAATATATGTGAAGAACGTAAGTGGTTTTCAAGTCGGCAACATAACTTTAGGCAAGGATATTCATGCGAATCTCAGTTGGTGGGATATATGCAAAATATTTCAGATGAAATGGACAAGGGAGGCCAAATTGATAGTGTAGCACTATATCAGTCGAAGGCTTTTGAAAGATTGAGCCAAAAATGGTAGTAAATAAGGTAAAAACTATTGGACCAGATGAGAAATTGATTTGCTGGGTAGAAGGATTTTTAAACGGTAGAAAACGGAAAGTCAGGGTAGAAAGTGCAGTATCAGGAGAGGTGGAAGTAAAAATGGGAGTGCCACAGGGTAGCGTATTGGCACCATTGCTATTCATGATTCTAATGAATTATTGTTTTGATCCTTTACTATCTTAAATTAGATTTTTTTCAGATGACATAATGCTATATAAAAGGCTCAAAACGTTAGAGGACTGTAAATAGTTGCAGGCAGGGCCGGCGTTAGGGGGGGGTTAAGCGGGTCAAATGTACCCGGGCCCGCTCGGCTGATGGGGGACCCGATCACCGGCTGTAGGGGCCCCCACTCGGCAAGTTATAAAAAAAGGTCGCCCATTTAGTCCGAAAGGGGGCCATAACTGATGAATTCGCCAAGGGCCCCCAACTGGTTACCCTGGGCCACAAAATCCTAGCGCCGCCCTGGTTGCAGGGTGATCTGGACAGGATATACAATTGGGTTGATAAAAATGGGATGAAGATAAATGCAAAGAAGAGTCAGCTTATTACACACACAAATAAAAAATTAAAGGTTTATTATGATTATAAGGTGGAGAAAGAATTGTTGCTGAAGACTTAAAATGTAAATATCTTGGCATTACATTTGATAACAAGCTTAACTGGGCAGGACACATTGGTTAGGTGGTAGGAAAAGGTTTCAAACTTCTGCACTTGTTGGGAGAGTGATGAGGAGATGTATGAGAGAATTAAAGGAATTGCGTTACAAAACTTTGGTCACACCATTGATCGAATATGATAGTGCAGTATGAGACCCACATTTTGAGTATCAAATACAGGAGTTGATGCAAAGAAGGGCTGCTAGATTTGTTTCTTGAAATTATCACAGAATGAAATCAGTAACAGATATGATAAAAGAGCTAGCATGGGATTCATTGCAAGACAGGAGGAGGGTGAAGAGGGTCATGGGAATGTACAAGGTGTATAAGGGAGATGAGGCATGGAAAGGTATTGGTGTAGGTAAGAAAAGTAGTGCATGGAAGGGAAAAGATGACCATGACCACCAGCTGGCACTCAATTTCAGGCACAAGGGAGTGAGAAGATTCTCTTTTTTAGGTAAGGGTGTCAGGAATTGGAATAGGTTACCAAGGGAAATGATAAATAATTTACCAAAAACATTGAAAGAATATAAAGTTAAAATATGTAGAGGGTAAATGTAGGTGGGTGCTGGAAAGGGGGAAGATGGGTGTGTAGGGAAATTGCCACCGGAGTGTGTGCTCCATTGCAATTTAATTAAATTATACTTTAGATTGATTCGATATTTTTATTAATAAAATATAAGATCATTTTATATTTTATTTAAATACAGGCTATAAAGAAACTCTATGAAATTTCATGTCGTCTCAAATAACTAGTCACTGAGTTTCTTACCAGCTATATAGTCCACCTCCTTTGTAGTCACTCTGGTAATCCTACCAGGAAAAGGAGACCTACATTTTAACATGGAAACCAACCACGGAGTGTGCTAACATTTCACATTAACAAATAAATTTTTTGCCAAAGGTAAAATTCAATTTTAAGGCATGTAAAAGTTGCAACCGAGACTGGGATTTTAACCGGGGATCTTCCATACCGGTACCCCAATCGCGTGCCGTAGCCTTCTAAGACATTAGACCAAATATATAAGTAATGAAAAATATGTTTTCAAACATAATACAATAAAGGTACTCTTTTTCTATACAATTACTTTGTTGAACGTAGGGGATTCGCGACAAGATTTCGTTATGGCGGCTGACTGAGAATCTCGAGAGTATAACAAGCAACAAGGTGAATTGAGACTGAAAATGAGCAAAATTACTCCTAAAATCGACTCAACTTGCGACAAGAAACAAGCCTATCCAGCCAATTAACTGATAACATATTGTTCTGTGTGTCTGTATTACCTTTTTCAGACAATCCTCATTTAAAAGAAAGTAAAAAAAAACAGTTTTTTAAGGGTTCGCCATTGTTTGGGAAATTTTATAGAGGTAAGTGGAGCTAAGGGTTTGAAAAACTCTGCTTTATAATGACGCAATCTATATTTTACAGTCATCTGACGAACATGGAAGTAAGGTTGAAGAACAGACTTTTATTAAGGTAATCGATAGCACGAAAACATTTGGCCATAATTTCCGAAATGTTCCGTATGCTTCTACACGTCCTGCAGCCCGACACCGGACCACACCGTCAAAAAGAAAATCAAGCTAATGTATGCATGCGTTAAAAAATCGTTTGTAGGGCATATATCTTTCAGTAGATAAATAAACATTAATTGATATTAAGCTTTAGTGAATCTTACGTTATTCACAGTACTTATACTAAAGAGTAAATTGTTTTTTTTTTTTTTTTTTTTTTTTTTTTTTTTTTTTTTTTTTTTTTTTTTTTAAAAAAAAAAAGAACCTACTTGTAGATTGTTTCTGAGTTAGTTTTATGTGCAAAAATGATTAATGAAAAGAGTTCTCGTGATCGTGATGACGGTAGAAAATTTGAGTCGGAAAGTTAAAAAAAGAAACGTTCTATCAAAAGAAAACTGGTGCCTTAATTAAAGATTTTGGGTTTAGAAAAAGCCGCAAACATTATTTTTAAATCCCTGCGTATATTTTCATGACATTTAGGCCTATATACCTTAGTTTATCAGTATTAATAATTTGTCGTCTTTATATATTTTTTAACTTAAATAAATCTTCTAAAATAATATTTTAAAATTCAATATTTATTTATTTATAACTTTTGCATTTATCGTCAATAATAAGAAATTGTATTGTATTGTATTTTATTTGATGCATGAAGTCATAATTTTTGACATAGGACAAGTCATCAATAATTACAATAAGCTTTAAAATATTAGTTTTTTCACAAAATTCAGTATTACAATATTAGTTTTTCACAAAATTCAGGATTATATGATATTATTATAATTTTCATAATTAAAATTGCACAGTCAATACAAGCAGCATATGAAATACATCTGTTCAACTGAAGTAAAATGAATATTTTGATGTTTTAAGTTTCAAAACAAATAATTCAATACTTACTTTCGGTTCACTTATTTTGCACAAGGGACAAGGGTCTCGCAAAAATCTGCCGCCTTGAGCCTCGCAATAGTTAAGGCCGCCCCTGGCCAGAAATATTTATATATAAAAGTTGATTTCATATATCAGAATCGTCAATACAAGTTTATTCTGAGTTGCGAGTGATTATGTATTTAAACAATGAGCTGTGAATATTACAATAGTCTTCTGGAAGAGCTGAATTAAAAAAAAAAAAATGGGAGACTGGAATTAAAAAAAGAAATATACTATCTTTCATCATGACTATACACTTGCCTGGTGTTTTGGTAATAATAAAACTAAGGGATTTGTAGTACAAATTGTTGGAACATCCATCCTGTCAGATTTGGATTCCTCTAAATTCCACCGGCTTCCATATTTTTTTAAAAGAAAAGTTTCTGATTAGAAAACATTTATATATTATGAAAAGATGATAGAAGACATAGGTGGGTATTTTTCAGACCTTCTCGAAGATGGAATACGTTCGTTTAAGAAACTTTGTACAAAGGCATTGCCGTAAAAAAGAACTATGGATGAAAATAAATTCACTTTGGAGAAAATACACCTCCTTCCTAAGATTAGAGACTTGTATGTTTGACGTGACAGTGGCCAATCAGTAAACCTTGCACCACAATTTGATGATGGATTCTTGTGTAACTGGTGTAGTAAAGGGGCCTTGGTGGGCAAATACGTTATAGTTTATCATTCCTAAATTTATTATTAACATTACTAAAGGGGATTTTAATTTTATTTTTATGAAAGAGTGAAATATATGGATTTTGCAAGAATCTCGATGTTATTTGGAATACAGGAAAACTGTCACAATATGACATTTATTTAGTATCGAAGGCGACTATAAGTCTGAGCGATTTTACCGTTAATATTAACACAAGAAGTGGAAATCACAAAGCAACGCTCAGAGGTACAATTAGCCGCCATGAGAACGCAAACAATTGTAATTTACTTTAAAATCCATCTCAGAATTAATATGCAAGAAAGAATGATACTTGGAAACAATGTACAATATAAGCCATGATGACCTCAAACATAGCTATCATAACACTGAGACTTTACATTTCAATAAATCAGGTCACCACGAATGAACAATATGCCATTAGAAATAACTAGTTCTGGCAAATTATGTCGTTAGCTAAGGGGGTTTTCAGTTTCAAAGTTAGAACATGGATCTATTCTCTCAAGGACGCTTAAGGGTTCTGTTTCACAGCTTAAACAATCAGATGGCTAGGTCGAAATATTTTACCATTGTAGTTCTGTGTCTGCGATGATCGAAGACGGCCCACGGTACGGGAGCTCTGTCTTAGAAGGCGGCTACAGTCACGCCAGTTCTGGTAATGCGCATGATCACATTACGGACTGTTTCGACGCGCGAAAGCTACTCCATCAATCGCCTCGTTATGCAAGCCGGCAGCGTCAGATTTCCGACACCAGGAGTCGGGCTGCAGCAGTTAGCGAGAAAAGCCAACTTTCGGAGTCTACAACAGAATGAATCTCGTCGCTCTTCCATCTCCGAAGTAAACATTGGCTCCACCCTTGCAGTCTAGAAGATCACATTCAACAGAAAATTCCCCGCACTTTAGTTATAGGGAGCATTTTGATAGGGTCTGAGTTTGGCCACCTGATATCACGTGATATCGTTAGTACCGGTACATAAAGGAGGGGTGAGAAATAGAGTCGAAAATTACAGGCCAATCAGTTTGACTTCAGTGGTAGGTAAATTAATGGAACGATTGATACGCAATCACATCATAAATGTATGTGAGGAACGTAAGTGGTTTTCAAGTAGACAACATGGGTTCAGGCAAGGATATTCATGCGAATCTCAGTTGGTGGGATATATGCAAGATATTTCAGATGAAATGGACAAGGGAGGTGTAACAGCCCTAATACCTGTATTTTGGATAGTATTGGACTGTGTGAAATATTTGTAATGAGCTAAAGTTTGGTTGAAAGTGATTTGATATGTTTATTTTGTAAATTCTTGTAAATAAGTGTATATAGACTTTGTTTTAGGTAAGAAAATTATTTAAAGACCATTTAATATGTTTAAGAACCGAATGATGCAAGAGAATTTATTAAAAGTTTGTAATTACTTGTATTAATGTATGTTACGATGTCTACAGGACAATTTTCCACCATTTGAAAGGATTTCTGTAAATAATTTTGTATTTAAGTATCTCTAATTACCATTTCTAATCATTTTGTAATGTTATTAATTAATTTTGTATCAATTCCGATTGTTTTTAATATGTTTGATTGTTTGAGTGATTGTTTATGATCGAGAAATATCGGGCGGATGCCTTTGAAGAATTCTCGTAATTTCGATAGACTCTATATAAACAGATCGCCTGGACAGAGAGTTTAGTTTGCATTAAGTATAAATTCAGTGTTACAGAGACATTCATGCAAGTATTCAGTAAGTCAGTATTGCATCTTTGGATTGTAACAACTATGCTTGTGAATGTCGCAGACTTGTTTTGATTTGTTCAAAATAAACGATCATCTCAACATAACCTTGTTTTTGGTGGACTTTATTAATTAATTAATGCAGTAAAATAAACCCACCAAAGAACCTTAACATGGCGACCGTTGACATGACGAGAAGTTCTTAAACATCTGTGGGATGTTTATCTTCTAAAAAGAATCTGCAGAAAATTGCGAGGAAATTTTGACCGGCGGCGACACGGATTTGACGGCCTAAGGCGGAGATTTTTCATCGGCAATCGGCTGTAATCTTCCGACGTCGAGTGGATTTCCTTCGGCCTCAAAATCGTCTTCCTACAGTGAATTGTGAAAAGTGTGGTTAAGTGTTTGAAGTCAGTGTGGTGTTTAATGGTTAAATAAGTGCTTCTAAGTGAAATTTAATGTGATACAAAATTGAGGAGGAGTTGTAAGTACTGCATTGAATATTCAAGTGATTTATTTTGCATGTAAATGTGTGGCAGTTTGGAAAGATTTTAATTTTCCTTAATTTTGTTTTTTATGTTGATTTTGATAATTACTAAAAATGGCTGATAATCAGAACCTGCAAGCAATTCTAGAGTCTTTTGTAGCCAGATTCGATAGCAAATTTTCTGAAATTAAGTCTCAGTTTTCCGAAATTGATGGCAAATTTGATAATAAATTTTCTGAATTTAAAACTGAGTTAAATCTTGATGGTAAATTTTCTGAGATCAATTCTCAATTTTTTGAATTTAGAAGTGAGTTAAGGAATGATAATGACAGAAAATTTGCTGAAATCAATGACAAGTTTTCTCAACTGCAACAAAGCAATGATAAAACATTCTCTGATTTGACTAAATGTTTTGATGTTAAAATCACAGAGCAATTTCAGGGTTTTAGCTCTCAATTCAAAGAAGATATTAACAATTTAGATTCTAAATTGGGGAAGGTAGTAACAGAATGTCAGGAGAAATTTGAGAAAGTTACAAAATTTTGTGAACAGAATAAGGCTGAATGTGAAAATTTGATTTATAAAGAGGTGAAGGAAGTCAGTGAAAATTGTGATAAGATGAAGGAGGAATATGTTGCTTTGTTCCAAGCTAATGATGTTAAGGTTAATGAGTTGAGACAAGAGGTGGGATTAAATATCAATACATTGGTGCAGCAACAGGAACAGTTAGCGCATGGATTAGAAAGGAATGTAAATCAGTTGGAAAAAAGGGCTACTGGGCTACAGGTTCAGTTAAGTCAGATTCCCTTAGCAGGTAGTCCAGTTATCAGTGCTGATATTAAGGAAGAATTTGAATTTTATGATGATAGTGGGAGGCTTCACCCTATTGAATTTATAGATAATTTTGAAAGGTCAGACTACTTTAAGTTGTTACCCGACAGTAAGAAAATTGCACTTGTGGGTAAACATCTAAAATCTTATGCTAGGGCATGGGGTGATAGACAAGCTAGGGAAGTGACTGACTACAAGCTGTTTAAAGAAAACTTTTTGAAACATTTTTGGTCGACAAGCAGGCAAATTCAAGAAAAGAGGGAGTTAATGACTGGTAGACCCTATAAACCTGGTAGGGAAACTCAACATGATTTTTTTCATAAATGTTGGATCCGTTGTAAGTACCTAGACCATCCTTATGGAGAGGAGGAATTTATTGATTTGATAGGAGCTAGGCTACCTCAGCAAACAAGAAATTTAATTGCCACTTTGGATGTAGTAAATGTGGATAGAGTTTCTGAATTGTTGAGACGCTTGGATGCCCAGGAGTCATTCAATGAACAACATTACCACCATCAACACCATAGGAGGGGCAGCAGGAGTCCCCCTAGAAGGGGTAATGGGTCAAGGGATGGTAGATCCAGGGGAAGGGTTCGTGATAATTACACAAGGAGGAATAATAATGGGGAAGTGAGAGAACAGAACCCTCAATCTGAAAGGGAAAGGCAGCATGGGGGGCAGGCAAACTAAAGACCACCTCTGTGACGGGCCCCGCAGTGGTGGGTGAGATGATGGGTCCAGGTACCAACTGCTATAGCGTTAATACCATTTTTATGAATTATCCCCGAGAAGATTTATTGGAAGAGGTAGAGGTAGCAGCAAGTGAATTTCAGGATAAGGTTATGATAGATGTAATTAATGATGTTGATGATGTAAAGGTTGGTAATAAGATAAAGCAGGAAGGGGACCACCATAGTACCTTATCACTAGAATCAGTGTGCTAAAGTAATAATATTCATGTAGAAGATTTTCGAAATGGTCACTGCTTAATTACAAAAAGGGGTGCCGAATTTATAGTGCATACTACAGTGTGGCTATCAGAAACTTGTAAGGTCCAGAATGGCATAGTTGGGACTATGTGTGCTAGGATAGGTGGTAATGAAGTTTGTAGAAGTGCTGAAATCGAGGAGTTTCTCAAATATCTTGAAGATGAAGGTGATACAGTGGTGTGGATAGGAGACCCAGATGAGGAGGAGAATTGTAAGTCAAAGTATTTGTCTTCTGAAGAGAGAGAGGTTGAAAAGCCATATGTACCAATCCCTAAGTTGGAAAAATGTCCTAATTTTGACCTAGCTGATACATTATTTAGCTCTGTATTTGGTGTAGATAATGATAATGAGGAAATGGGTGGGAGTAAGGATTTATCTGAACCAGTTTCTTATCTAGAAAATTGTACAGAATGTGACTTAGATGACACTATGTTTTGTACTCTCTTTGATGTGGAAGCTGATAGTGAAGTAGTAGTTGCTGAGAAAAATAATTATTTGGTGGATGAAGTCAGTAAGCCAGATGTTAAAACAGTTTTAGGAACTGATTCAGATAAGTTGGTAAGTTTAAGTAGTAATGATGGACTAAACTGTAGTAGTGAGAATAATAAATTTGTATTACCAGTTGAGTCAACAGCATTGCTTTTAAGTGACAATCAATTTACTAAAACAGAACCATTGTATGTCTCAGCTGTTGCGTGGTTGTACCAAAGTCTGTTGTCTGAGATGATTGTAAGTTTGTGTTTCTGTATGTATATAATAAATCTTTGTGAAAATAGAAATGTAATATTAAATGTGTATATAAAAGTTGAAGAAAACTGGAAGGTTAGGAAAAAGTAACTTACATGGTTCTGGGTTTCCAGGGAAATCCTGGAACCCACTTATGAGAATTAATTGAAATGCATGGTTTGGGGAGGGGTCCCTACATGTAAATATCTAATTTTGTAAATAAGTTTTTGAATTGATGCATGTAAATAGTTTGTGTGAGTACTTAAGTTAAGATGCAGATGTAAGAATACTGAATGTTTAAAATGTAAACATTTCACGGTATAAAGCAATTTGTGACAGTTTTGTGTAGAAACTTTTGATGTTTTCATGATGTTGTGACTTTCTACATTGTGATGACAAATTTTCAGCTGGAAAATGTAAATAGACTGTTGTCATAAACAAGCAGACATCAAGTGTGTAATTTGGAGTGAAAATAATTGTAACTTAAGGTGATGGCATTGAACGTTTGTTGTTCAAAACAGTAAATGAAAAAAAAAAATGATTGGATCTGAGAAAAGACAATTATTGTAAAATCAGTGTCATGGACTATGTGCAGATGTTGTATGTAATGAAGAATTGTATTTGTTCATTGTAAAAGTCATTATGGTTGATTGATTGTAATCTGTTCATGTCTGCGTTCAACCTGCTTAGATTCGTGACGGATTCAATCAATTTTATCTGTGTAAAATTAAGTGAATCCTGGGGAGGGGTTGTAACAGCCCTAATACCTGTATTTTGGATAGTATTGGACTGTGTGAAATATTTGTAATGAGCTAAAGTTTGGTTGAAAGTGATTTGATATGTTTATTTTGTAAATTCTTGTAAATAAGTGTATATAGACTTTGTTTTAGGTAAGAAAATTATTTAAAGACCATTTAATATGTTTAAGAACCGAATGATGCAAGAGAATTTATTAAAAGTTTGTAATTACTTGTATTAATGTATGTTACGATGTCTACAGGACAATTTTCCACCATTTGAAAGGATTTCTGTAAATAATTTTGAATTTAAGTATCTCTAATTACCATTTCTAATCATTTTGTAATGTTATTAATTAATTTTGTATCAATTCCGATTGTTTTTAATATGTTTGATTGTTTGAGTGATTGTTTATGATCGAGAAATATCGGGCGGATGCCTTTGAAGAATTCTCGTAATTTCGATAGACTCTATATAAACAGATCGCCTGGACAGAGAGTTTAGTTTGCATTAAGTATAAATTCAGTGTTTCAGAGACATTCATGCAAGTATTCAGTAAGTCAGTATTGCATCTTTGGATTGTAACAACTATGCTTGTGAATGTCGCAGACTTGTTTTGATTTGTTCAAAATAAACGATCATCTCAACATAACCTTGTTTTTGGTGGACTTTATTAATTAATTAATGCAGTAAAATAAACCCACCAAAGAACCTTAACAGAGGCCAAATTGATAGTGTAGCACTAGATCTTTCAAAGGCGTTTCACGGAGTAAGCCACAAAATGGTAGTAAATAAGGTAAAAACTATTGGAGTGGATGAGAAAGTGATTTTCTGGGTAGAAGAATTTTTAAAAGGTAGAAAACAGAAAGTTAGGGTGGAAAATGCGGTATCAAAGGAAGTGGAAGTAAAAATGGGAGTGCCGCAGGGTAGCGTATTGGGACCATTGCTATTAATTATTCTAATGAATAATTGTGTTGATTGTTTACTAACTGAAATTAAATTGTTTGCAGATGGCATAATGCTGTATAAAAGGATCAAAACGATAGAGGACTGTAAACAGTTGCAGGGTGATTTGGACAGGATATCTAGTTGGGTTGGTAAACATGGGATGAAGATAAATGCAAAGAAGAGTCAGCTAATTAGATACACAAATAAAAAACAAAAGGTTAATTATGAATATAAGGTGGGGAAAGAATTGCTTGCTGAAGACTTGAAATGTAAATATCTTGGCATTACATTTGATAACAAGCTTAACTGGGCAGGACACATTGGACAGGTGGTAGGAAAAGGTTTCAAAATTCTGGACTTGTTATAGAGAGTGATGAGGGGATGCACGAGAGATATAAAGGAATTGGGTTACAAAACTTTGGTCAGACCATTGCTCGAATATGGTAGTGTAGTATGGGACCCACATTTTGAGTATCAAATACTGGATTTGGAGAAGGTGCAAAGAAGGGCTGCTAGATTTGTTTCTGGAAATTATCGCAGAATGCAATCAGTGGTAGATATGATAAAGGAGCTGGAATGGGATTCATTGCAAGACATGAGGAGGGTAATGGGAGTGTACAGGGCGTATACTGGCGATGAGGCATGGAAAGATATTGCAATAGGTATGAAAAGTAGTTCATGGAAGGGAAAAGATGACCATGACCACAAGCTGGCACTCGATTTCAGGCACAAGGGTGTGGGAAGATTTTCATTTTTAGGTAAGGGTGTCAGGGATTGGACTGAGTTACCAAGGGGAATGATGAATAACCTACCGAAAACGTTAAAAGAATTTAAAGTTAAAATTTGTAGAGGGCAAATGTAGGTGGGTGTAGGATAGGGGGAATTTGGGTGTGTAGGGAAATTGCCACCGGAGCGTGTGCTCCATTGCAATTAAATTAAATTAAATACCATATTCGCTCTGCGTGTATATCACAGAGGTCGAAAATATTCGGCCGCCTTCGCAGGGTGAGATCGTATTCGGGTGGCGGGTTTTCACACCAGGTCAGCGGCGTCTTGTTGACTGCCCACCCCAAGGTGACAGGAAGTGTTCTCCTGCGAAACCCTTTGTCCCCGACACCCTGTCCCCGTGGCTAATGCTTGTACCGGTGAATGCCTCTCGGGAATGCCACAATTCTCTTCAAGCCTACACAGCTCAATAATTGTTTAATATTCGTTGCAACAAGATACATTAAATGTTCACCATTGGCATTACATTCCTCACATGGAATCTTGCTTATTTTAAAAAATTACTAAAAACTGTCTAGGTGGTCGCCCAAGATTCATCAAAATTAATCTAACATTATACTTTATATAATGCGCCTTAGAATGTGGCGAAAAACATCACATTATATTCGATGAAACAAATCGAAAGTGAAGAACAAAATTTTTAGATATCTCGCTTAGTTGTCTAGATAAATCTAAAATATTTATGATTATAAATTTTAAGCAGCGTGTAGTTCGTTGTCGATTTGGGGAAATTTTGTTTCTCGTGCAGGTCACAATTCAACCTGACTAACTCTATTTTGAGATTTGATATCTTGAGAAGTAAGCGAAATATCAAAAAAAATGTATTCTTTACTTTCGATTTGTCTCGTCGAGTTGCATAAGAATTCATCAATTGCGGCGACTTAACTGTCGTTGAATCCCCATTTTGGGAGTGAATGTTATTAAATGAAACAAAGGAACCGTGATAGGGCCTATTAAATACACCAATTACTTATATGAAACACAGTCACTTTGTCGGAATTTTGTTTGCATTTGTCTAATCAGATCGTCTTAGAAGAAAGTTGACATATATGACGATTATATTGGCATCTCTGACAATTCAATTGCATACCTGATCAGCTTTCTGCACTTGTAAATCAAATTTCATGTCAGTCGCTACATTTTCTACACGTATTTAAGCAGAAAAGAGATGGCTTGGGGTTGATTTATTCCTGCAATATTTTTAGCCGTCCTATCAAGAACATTTGTACTAAGTTTTATTAAAATAACCACAGCAATTCGTGCAGCAATGATTCTTATTAGGAAATGTGGTAAAGACAGAATCTTTCTATAATAAATTATAAAAATACTGGAAACGCCAACACTGAAGGTTTTAATCAGTTCACCTTCATGCTCAAACTCACCAGATATGCATTCCTACTTGCAATAGATAGCGAATTTAATTTCACTTCCAAACATCAGAGATTGTAGCTGTGCGGCCTTAGATCGTAGTTTCAAGAAGCAACGAATTCTCGGAAGGTTCTACACTAAAGGGTTTAAACAGTTCACTTTCATAATTAAACCTATCAAATATATATTAGTATCAAAAGCGAATATAATTTCATATCCGAACATCAGAGATTGTAGCTGTGCGGCTTGTGATAGTAGCTTCAAGGGGCAATGAAGATATCGAAAGATTTTAAGTTTTTTTTCCACTTTACGTAGTTTCCTCTTCGTATTCCATGCAACCATTTATAGGGTTTAAAGACTAAACGAACTATGACGTATACATCTAGTTGGTATTTCATCTTTGGTGTTTCACGCAATGAGTTCGGATATATATTTTTTTAACTTATGACTTTACGCCTCGTTGAGGTCATGAGAGGTGGGATGGGACTGGGGACAAGGAACAGGAAGGAATGGTCAATGGCCTTTTGAAGGAAGCATCCCGGCATTCGCCTAGAGTGATTTGTGGAAACCATGTAAAACCCAAACATGGATGCCCGGAGGGAATTCGAACCGGCGTCCTCTCGAATGCGAGACCAGAGCGTTAACCGCTCATCCACCACCCTTGGTTTCAGATTTTCACTTACTGGTCCGGTGTTATGTTGAAGCATAAGACTACCGAACAATTCAGTTGAGATTGTAATCTTTAAACCGGCGAAACCACATCGAAGTCTGCGGTAGTTTTTGAGTTTATCTAGAACCGGTTTTCGTTTTATAGATATAGATGAACTTTCTCAGAAGTTTAAGACCGCATTTAAAAATATGGGACACTCAATAAATGATATGTATTAAAGTGTTATCTAAAATACCTTGCAAAGTGACATTACTCGTTTGTTTTTATGGATCACCTTCTAATTTGTGTGTTAAAACGTTTTTTCTTGTACATCAGCTATTGCTAAATTATTATTTAATACGCACCCTTTGTCTAGAAAAAAAAATATGAATTCTGAGAGAGTGACCATCATAATGGTTACAATTTGACATCTTCTATATTCAAAGAACTTGGCTGCAAACTCATCGCCTGGTCCTTTCGAATCTCAAGAGCACTCGAAACGGTCGATGAACGTGTTCCGGTACGCCTCCTTGTCACGGCTTGCAGTTGGTTCCTGTTGCATATACATCATAGCCAACAGGCTGATCGGTTTTAAAATTGCTGAAAAGCATCGACATAAAGATTTTCGCTTTCGTCTTCAGACAGCAGTCTGGTGATTAACATCTGTGGTAACTCAGCTAAGGAAATATTTGGTCGTTCTGTGAAATTTTCGTTTTTTCATTCCTTAAAGCAGATGAAGCGCCTGAATTTCCACTATTTTCGCAGTAAAAATTGGTTGCTGACCTTAAGCACATCAAAGGTAAAATTGGTTTCCAATTTTTTATCGTCATATGAATGTACGGGTAAACATGGCATAACACGGTTTGAGAATAGTGGTATTTACCCTGATGAGTGAGTTGTTATTTCGGGAGGACGCGTATATGAATCCGCATCCTGCCATGTTCGATTTTCCAAAGTTCTCCTAAATCAGTCCAGGCGAATGGTTCATTAAAAGGATAACACGTGTTTTGATACAGTCGGCGATTTTTCATTTGTATAAATCATGTATCAGAGAATTTACATTAAATTGGAATTAAGTGCAACAAAGTTTGAGAAATGTTAAATATTGTTTTTGGTGAATCTACTCTTAGTAAAGCAAGGATTTACGAATGGTATAAACGTTTTCAAGATGGTCGTGAAGACGTTGAAGATGCCGAGCTTACGGGTCGTCCTAGCACATCAATAACCTATGAAAACTTGGAAAAAGTGAAAGAAATGATTATGAACGGTCTCCGAATCACAATTAGAGAAGTTGCTGATGATGTTGGCATATCAATTGTCTCATACTATGATTTTTTTTTTCATCTGTTTTGGGTATGAAACGCTTTGGAGCTAAATTTTTTCCAAAAGTGCTGAGTTTCGAACAAAAACAGCGGCGAATGGAAGTTACTCAGGAATCATTAAATGCGGTCAGCGACAATGCAGAACTATTGAAACTTGTCATAACAGGTGATGAAACATAGGTTTATGGTTATGATGTCGAAACTAATGCTCAATCGTCCCAATGGAGGCATTCTGGATCGCCAAGACCAAAGAAAGCTCGACAATTTCGATCAAATGTGTAGGTTATGCTCACTGTGTTCTTTAATTTTAATTGCATAGAACACCATCAGTTCTTGCCACAAGGTCAAACGGTCAATAAGGAATACTACCTTCGGGAGGAAGAAATTAAAAAAAAAGAAGTTAAACGCCGTTTGCGTGAAGCAGTCCGAAGAAAACAATTAATGGCTTTTGCATCACGATAATGTACCTCCTCACATATCGTTGTTTGTGCGTGAATTTTTGGCAAAAAACAACACTGGAATGATACTCCAGCCTCAATATTCGCCAGAAATGGCCCCGAGTTAGTTTTTTTCTGTTCCCAAAAATAAAGAGAATCGTGAAAGGCCGTCGTTTACAAGCATAGATGAGATTAAATGTGCATCGCTGAAAGATCTCAGGGCTATACCAAAGATCGAGTTCCAAAAGTGTTTTGGGGACGGGAAGAAGCGCTGGTATAACTGAATAATATCTTATGACTATTTTGAAGGAGATAACATCGATGAAGACGAATAAAAAAATTCCCGTTATTTTTTGAACACACCTCGTATATATCCAATATTTCGCCTTTGATGCCTGGATGGATATTGGGCTATAAATTGCGAGTAGTATATGGAATGTAAAAGAGGAATTTTCCCATAAATTAACACTTGATGCAATTTTCGTTAGTAGATATTGGGAACGGGAATTGATGCAGCAATATGCGGAACAATATTTCTGTGAAATAATTTTTTTAATACACGTAATTAGAAGGAGGGGTGTAAGGAAAATGTCAACGGAACATTAAGCTCCATAGGAATTATTACTAATTAAGACAACGGAGAAATAAACCCGCACGTCCGCTCTGTGATAATATGACAAATTACTATTAAAAACTATGAAGTTGGTCTCGATGTGTGCAAATCTGTTCAAAAAAATGAATTTTGCGGGAATGTCGCGTTACTTATTTGATAGTATACGCTTTCGGCAGTCTTCGTCAGAGATGCAATTTATGTGTATGTAGCAACAAACGCAAAGCTGAGTGACAGACCGCTGTCATCATTGAAATTATTCGTACTCTTTAAAATTTCTGCTTCCCCCATCGAGGCTACCACTGATCTCCTTTTCACAGCCAGCTAGTGTCTTCAAATTTTATTTCGTGCATTGTGCTGATGACATGGCGAACTACGGCGGATTTGTCGCTATTGTTTTGTTTATAGGGGCGGGTATGTTCTTTGAGACTATCCGCCTGTCTCCCCGATGCACACATCGCAACAACTGCAGGAGATTTTATAAACAGCCGTAAGCTGGTGTGGATTTAAACGGTCTTTCAGCCTGGTTAATGATTGGCCAAGTTTGCAGTGAGCCTTAATACCCGCTTTAATATTTTTCCAATCCGGTCTGTAATATGTTTTCCATGGCATTGTTAGTTCTTAAACCCCCTCTAATATCGAATTATCTGAGATCAGATCGTGAATCCGATATCAGAAGGGAATCCATGGAAGACGTCAACATATTCCATGATATCAATATGCCAAGAAAATTCGTCTGTCTCCCATACGTTCATGGTATCACAGACTGAGTTGGGAAATTGTTAATGTAAGTGTTTGGAAGCACTAACTCCTATAATACTTTTGAAACATCTAAAAAAAAACCGTAAGACGCGGGTGCAAATATATGTACTTATCCACAACCAGCCATATTATGAAGCAAATATTTGGGTTGGACTGTGCGCCGAAATTAAATTTTCCGTCTTATCGGAATGTTACGATAAAGATGCTAGCGAAATGCAGAGTGCTTGTAAATGTTTTCAACTTAGACCTCTGAGCGATGAGAGTCGGCGTCTCTCGCCAAAAACAAGCAATTAAAATGGTGGAATGATAAATTAAACCTAATAGAGAGGGCTTAACCCCGCTTAATTAAATGTGGCATGTCGCGGAGAATTGTGGTCTTCCGGTCGTCGGGGGAGTATTACTGAAGCGAAAGATTACATGAGGGCAGGACTTCTCGCAACCAGATTGATTTCCTGGTGAGGTGCAGTCCGATATTGGGGAGGTCGGTTTTCGGGATTATGGTTGTTATAGGTGTACATAACCACAGCTGGAACTTCTGGTCACAGTTAAATGTTCAAAAATAACGTACAGGCTTTTTCGATTAAAGTAAAAGTCGTCTATGATTTCCAGACACGTTTCACCGTTATGGTGTTGTGCATCGTTAGTGACTGTAAATTATTAGTGTATGTACTGTGGCAAAGTTACATTAGATATACACAATCATCATCATCATCATCAGTGTTTTACCCTAAAGCAGGTTTTCACATGGCTACTCTCCATGTTCTTATGTCTTCTGCCCTTCTCTTCATGTTCATGTAGTATCGTTTTCTCTGATGTTTACTGTAATTTTGCAACTCCTTCTTCCTCCCACTCTCCTCCCACAAACTAGTCATTCTAAAGCTTCTTTTTGCAATCACTCCCCTCTCAGCAAGTGTCTCATCCAGTTCTTCTTTCAGTCTTTTATGACTTGGAGTAGTATCCTCCTTTTACCAACCCTATCCAGCACTTCAACATTACTTACTTTATCCATCCAGCTTATCCTCTCCATTCTTCTGCAAATTAACACTTCAAACGCTTCTTACCGTTTTTCATCTTCTCTCCTCACGGTCCACGTCTCTGTCCCATAAAGAGCCACACTCCGTACAAAACATTTTCCTGAGCGCTTTGTCTACTTTTCCAGTTAATAGTCACCTCTTCCTATAAACGCTTCCTCCGCTACGGCAATGCGAGTTTTCACATACACAATCATGTATAGTTTCACTCTTAGCTGTGGTTACATGCTAGTCAGGAACAGCATTTGCTGTCACATTGATATCGACATTATCAGGTACCTATATCGTAATCCACAAACATTATTACACACGGCTGTTTTGTAAATTCTTTTGTGTTATTTTCTGTATCCTTCTACAGTGATAAAAAAAATTGTATCCATCAGCAATTTACAGCCACGGATGATACGTCGCCTTAAGGGCGAAACGTGTTAGAAAGTAAGTATCTCAATACATAAGCAACTGCCTGAGTGGGTATGACGAACAACGGAGGTGTGCTCAGGTTGAGGAAACTCTTTTGTTGACAATACCATTAGTAAATCGTTATCGACCTACTTCCAACAGTTGATAATTATACTACAGCAAATGCACATTTTCACGATATTTTGATTTGGTTCTTTTATTTTCAAACCATTTTATCATGCATCATCGTTTTCTTTCTTTTTTTTCCCCTTTTTTTTTTTTTTTTTTTTTTTTTAAATAAAAAAATAAAGGGTATTCGCAAAATCGAATAATTGTCAGCTGAAACGGAATTTGAGAAATTGAGAAAAGCAATTGGATGCGCGCGGACGTTCTTGTGTACGAAAAAGGCAAAGAGAAGAGGAAGATAACTGACAGGTATGTAATCCTTTCAGCTGACGAAATTACTTCTTCCTGATTTTCTTAGGATACATTGGATCAGGAATATTTCGCTATTGAGCCAATACTTTATTACATATTTCCACGCAGAGTTTAAACTTTTTTTTTACTCCTCGTCTACGGCTAGGGGACAAGGAACGGGAAGGAATTGGGCCATGGCCTTTTAGAAGGAAGCATCCTGGCATTCACCTGCAGTGATTTGGGAAAACCATGGAAAACCCAAATCTGGATGCCCGGACGGTGATTCGAACCTGCGTCCTCCCGAATGCGAGGCCAGAACGTTAACCGTCCACCCATCACGATCGGCTTAAAGTTTTTAATGGAATATTTTGGAAACTTGACAAACCCATTCGAATTACAGTTCATTTTGTATGACTTTCATCCTCCTTGAAACAGATAAAGGACTATTTTTTCGCTTTTCCTTACGTGTACTGAATAGTTAAACGACAAGGTAGTCAGAATTACCCATGCTCTTCTTTTGGATACAATACCTAGCCTACTCATTTACTGAAAATATATCGACGTTTCAGATGTGTTTTGTAACAGAACTTCATGCTCTTGTGAGCATTTACGGTCGTTCAATAATGGTTTGCTAGGTGAAATATTGTTTCTACAATGTTTTTAAAAGTGTTCTTTAACTTGCAAATTATTAGTCCATTTTTTAGTACGACAGATTTTCATTTTCTCAAAATAAGATGTCACGTACGGAATAATCAATCAATTCGAAGTTAGGTTAGAAACAGTACTTTACTGTCTGTGGTCTCTTGGTGATAATTTGACAATATCCTTCCGGATATCGGTGGATCGCTGTCTTCATACACGAATGTTAATGATGTAATTCACGGTAGTTATGCACTCTTGAATAATTAATCGTTGTCATTTGAACCTTTATTCTACGAACCCTTCATTTAAGAGCATCTCTTTTGAACTTTTTGAATCCTAGTTTGGGTTATATGCAACGAATCTCAGATGAAATTGACGAGCTAGGTCAAGTTGATACTAAGTTTCTCTAAAGCATTTACTAGAGCGAGCCATGAACAGTAGTACATAAAGCGAAAAAAAAAAACTTTTAGCTAATATGACTTCTTGGGAAGAGGAATTCTTAATTTAGGGTAAGAAATACAATAGCAAAAGAGCTGAAAAAGGAGTTCTGCCGGGTAGTATATTAGAACTAGTTGCTGTTCGTTATTGTAATGAATAATTTTGTTAGTGGTTTATATTCAGAAGTTAGATTTCTTGCATACCACCTACGTCATACAGATTAATACAGACGAGGAATGTAAATAAGCTACAGGGCAACGTGAAAAATATGTAGCTGGTAAAATCTAAGAAAAGTTATAAAGATGTTTTGTGATCGGGTGGAGTAGAAATTAATTGCTTAAGACCTTAAATACTGAAGTGAAACAACCAGGAATGATGGAACGATGCTGTGTCTATTCATAGGAGCTCACTATTTGTGCGATTGGTGACGATAGCTTATCTGACTTCTGGTACATGGAAATGTTGTAGACAACCTCCCAAGAGAAAGATGGAGAAATTCGTTGTCCCTTCCGCGGGAAATGCCAATCGCTGGGCGGAGAGAAAATAGATCCATCAGTGTTGAGAAGCTTAGTGCAGATGAAAGATTCAATATCGAGCAGGTGTAGGAACAATATAGATGAGATGTAGACGGTATCCAGGGTGCACGGACCAGTTCTAGTGACCGAACCGCAGCTAGAAACATTTCTACTTGCTGTCCGCGCAGACTGATGACAAGCGAGCGGGGCTGATACCACTGGCCACAGACCACGACATTAGAGGAGCAGACACCAGCTGTTCATTGCCAACTCCTCGAGGAACATAACAACGCCGTAATGTTAAGAAAATTCAAAGTGCGAGCCACAGATAAATTCGAAAACCCCTAACGTTAGACATTTTTATTTCTTATATACCAGTGCTATCGCATTTTATAAATGCTTTATCTTTGATCTGTGTGAATTAAATGAATTTAAACTATCAATTTCTCATATCAGCTTTTATTTTGGTAAATAAATGGCATTTTTTGTGAACGTTAGATTTTCCATTCAAAACGGAAATAATTTTCTACGAGCAAATCATAATTTTTATGTGTGTTTTTACATTTGTAGGGAGTATCTATTATTTCGGAGCACAAATAGAATCCAACAGAAAGTCTAATTAAATTCGTTAGATCTTAGATAGTTAAAAAGGTAATTAATAATTATGTGCAAGTGCGTCATTACAATATCTTGGCATAAAATTTGATAGTAACCTGAATTTGGCATAATGAATTGTACAAATGGTAGGGAGAGGTTTCAACTTCCTTTATTTACTGGAGAAGGCGATGAGATGATGTACCAGTGAAGTAAGAAAACTGGGTTACAAAACATTGGTCAGACCGTTGCTTGAGTACGATAGTGTCGTATTGGAGCCACATTTTGGTTATCAATAGCAGGAGTATGTTCGGGTGCAAAGGAGGAAAACTAATTTTGTTTTTGGATATTATTGCCGAACGCTAATATGAAAATGAATTAGGTTGGAGTCATTGGAAGACAGGAGGAAGATGAAGCTACTGCTGGGAGATAAGGCGTGTTGGATAATGGTTGAGAAATTAAAGGTAGTACGTGGGAGGGATGACAATGACCACAAGATGGTACTTGATTTCAGGCGAAAGGAAGCAGATAAATCGTCTCTTGTAGGTAGTGCAGTTAGGGATGGGGACAGTGTAAACAGTGTAGTAGAAAAATAGAACGAGTTTAAAATAAAAATTAGTAAAAGACGAAATTAGGTCGGATAGTGTGTAGCTAAATTGTCACTAGGACACTTAGGTTATTGCAATTAAATTTAATCAAGTATCATCTGGAATATGTGCTTTACCTAAATAACAACATGCTAAAAATCACAAAAGATGTTGCATAAGTAATTATCAGTTACAACTGCCATTTTTTAACTGAATCTCCATAAATTTTCGTTGCTAACAAAAATGTAGAATAAATAACTTATCATAATCAAGTCAATGATGGGAAACTTAGTATCAGTGTTTTCTTTTCTCCATGAATTTTAAGTATTCGGAGTGTTATACGATCTTAAAGGTAATAGTTAGGACTCATTTATCCGTCTTCTTAGAACGATCGAGTTGATTTTGGAAGGAATCAAGGTTTTCCGATAGTTCCCAAGCGAAAATAATCTTCTTTGTCGCTCCCTTTTTCCTTCTGATAAGTTACAGGTAGTTGACGAGTGCTATTAGAGGTAGTGTTAAGGATAACTTGCAGTAACCAATAAGAAAAACAACCAAGTCTGTTGTTAAGGAACTATTTCAGTTTTCTTCTCCTTCTTTTTCATGTCTCAGCTAACGAAGGTTGTCCATCACTCGGGCTATACTCACTTCATATAGTGAAATACCACTCGCCTGCACTAATTTATGGGAATCAGGGAGAACATAAACTTGGACGACCGGACCTGGAATTGAAGCCGGGTTCTTCCGAATGCCAGGTCCGATGATTAACCACTTACACAGAATGCTCGCTGGCATTGCGAAGCTTTTTTAAAAATCTTTGCCTACCCAGCTGCCTTGTAATCAATTCTTTAGTTATATTAGTTCCCTTCGTTTAGACCAGGGGTGGGCAACCCAAATGATCTGGCGGGCCACTTTGGAAATGCGTCATAACTCCGCGGGCCGCATATAAAATTAGATATTGTATATTATATTAGATGTTCCGAGATACACGCGCATTATGAGTTCGCAGAATATAACATAATTATTCCGCGAACTGATAACTGTAAACTCATAAATAAAACAGGCAATATCTGTCATATATTCACAAAAATATTATTTTAAAATCAAAGTAATTTTTTTCTCATAATTTCGACAGTTAATTTTGAAATATACGGATGCACAAATTTTTTAAATAAATTGGTTTTCATTTCACTTCCAATTATAAACTAAATATAATTTGAAAATGTGTGATGAATCACGCTGATGAATTTGCTGTCTCTTAAAGCATATAAGAAAGGAATGAATGGACTGCATTCCAAACCAACAGAACAATAACAACCGGAAGCGCCCCGCTCCAACCCTCACTTCCGCTTCCTCGATATGCAGTCTCTCTCCTAGTTTTGTAGTGACAGCTCAGTGAAAGGAAACTTGTCAATTAACTTACTCAAGGGAATAACCCCACGTTATTGCTGAATGTTTGAAATAATGGACTGTGGTTGAAATTTACAGTCGTGTTTTTTTTGAGACAATTTCAATTTGCTCTCCGAAAAATTTAAAATTTTCTTTTACGAAATGTGCTCATCATTTGCATTATTAAAATTGAATCCCACAAGAGCTAGACGCTTTTATTATATTGGCGACCCCATAATCACCATACACGTAATTCTAGGTCGGTCTTTTGTTAGCAGTTTCTTTCTTGAAACTGATGCACATCGGTTATGAAAAAAGTTTTCTATTTATTAACAAGTCTTCTCTGAGCTCCACAAACTGCTTCCAGCGACATTCCAATGCGTTTATCCCACTCCCATACAAGAATTTCGCAAATATGTATCAAATGATGAGGTTAAAGCACATACGCTGTCAACATCTGACAAACTTCTTAAGATTTTAAAATAGTCTGAGCGGAACAGATCATATGAATACTAGGAATTCGGTATAAACTGAACCTCCTACTCATGAATTTGGTGTCTCAGCGGACAGAAGCTTGTGACTTATGGAAGGACACTATTTTTGAAAACTTGAATCGTCTCTATTCCTTGATAGCGGTTAACATTTGATTCACAAGGTTAGCATATGTCTTCGCGTGATTGTTTCACCATACTACAGGAAATCTAAAAGCAGTTGCACACTCAGTATCCTAAAAATCAAGACTACAGTTCTTTCCTTAAAGAAAGAACAGATGCAACCTTCTTTAGAAAGGCAGAATAGGCGTGATTCTACAGGACTTGCGTAATGTGACGGGCCCAGATTTCATCCATCGTTACAAATTGCTCACTAAAATTTCTAGATTGGCTTCAAAAAGCGCCAGATTTTTCCTCCCAATCACCTCTTATGTTTCAGAACCCAACATTCGAAAATTTATGTCCAAACACTGTCGGAACATCTGTGTTAGAATGTGCTTTATCATTGCTCTTGGATTGTCTGCCAAACGGTTAAACATGTCTATCACAGTCTACTCGTGTACCCTGTCCACAATCTAATGAGTGTTTGATTGTCTGTCCTGGGCATGCTGTATGGCGATGATTTTCGGTACTAGTTTACCCCCGTTTTAACTCAGATAACCACTTTTTAACTCCTCTAATATTACTACAATTTACTTATGAATGTCGTTTGGTAACATTTCTCTGTTCAACGAATTTAAGGGCATAACTGGAAATTTTTTTTATCTGCTTAGCGTCTCTCTAACAGCGAGGTCTTCAGATACGGGAAAGGATGGGGGGGGGGGGGGCAAGGAATGGGAAGGAATTCAGCCATGGCCTTTTAAAGGAAGCATCCCGGCCTTTGCCTGGAGTGATTTGGGAAACCATGGAAAACCCAAATCTGGATGCCTGGACGGGGATTCGAACCGCAGTCCTCCCGAATGCGAGGCCAGAACGCTAGCCGTTACACCACCACTCTCGGTACGCATAACTGGAATTTCAGTCATATTCATTTCAGAGTAAACGTACATCCCGTACGCGTAACAAAATAGAGGTTAATTTTAGAAAATTTATAATTGTTTTGAATAGTTTACAAAATACTAGAGAATGATACACAGCTTTCGCGATGTATGTTGATGATGAGGCTAGGAAGGATATTGATCGACGAATTAGAAGGGGAAAGATGACCACATCCACAAGCAGGTACTCGACTTCATGCATAAGGGAGTGGGGAAATTTTCTTTCGTGGGTACGGGACTGGAATAAATTACCAAGGAACGTGATCAATGATTCACCAAATTAAAATTCATAGATCGCAAACGTAGATTGGAGGATGACGTTAACACTCAAAATATAAGATGATAACAAGAAAACATTTAGAAAGGAGTAATTAGATGACTTGGGGAAATTGACCCGGCGCATGCGCTCCAGCGCAATTAATTATACAAAAAAAGAAGAGTTTGTGCGATTACGTTTTCCTAGCTATTCCACGAACTTATTATACAACCATCGAATTTTAGTGTCATAAATATTTGACATAGAGAAAAGATGTTCAACTAAAGTCGTTTGCAAGAAGTTCGACAGTTCCCAGTATTCTATGTTTTTTCGACCGCATCTGATATGAAAGACAGACGAAGAAATTTCAGGCAAAACTAATGGAAAGAATGCTTTCAGTCAGGCTTATAGTGTAATGTTGCGAAATACTGCTTTCAAATGTCATGAAGAACGCAAAGACAAGTTCTTAAAAATAAAACGGTGTGTAGATATCTCCCCCGTTTGTCCATCTCGCGATCAAATAATGGACTGTAAGGAATCGACTGAAAAAACAACCGTCCAATCTCTTTCTTTTGTTAAATAGGCGAAAACAATATAAACGAAAATAGAAGATGTAGTACGATAACTGAAAGCAAGGTAATTGTCCATCATAATTGTCATTTGCATTTTTTTAAATCTCACAAAATTATTTCAGAATCGAAAGGGCTTTTGCTAGCAAACTTCTATTATTTCCTTTTATAATAGCTTAAGCCATGGAATACTTACTTTTTTTCCATTCTCGTCTAGGAGGAACTGTTTACTTAGAGTTTTAACTTTTCGATTGGCAACATTAAACGTTCGTCATCAACCTCTATACTGGTTTGACGTACTCCTCCGCCCCTGCTGAGCTTGTCTCTTCATCTGAAATGTGTCTACTACGATCTACATGTAGTCAGTTATCTACTTCAGATACATTACAATGCCATACTAAAAGCAGTGTGATTCCTCTCGAATGACGGGTGAAGTGGCATGGTTTCAACTAATTACCGGAAGTCTCCAGAGGGGGATCTGTTTTCATGACGTCTCTATATCCTCCCTCAATTGCGCCTCCTGTGGCATACCTCAGGCGTATAGTTCCCGACGTTCTTACTAAACCCGAAATTAAAGCTGATGCTAAAACTTTCCTCTTTTTGTAGTACCAATTTGTTTTAATGTCGTTCTTGTATCTCCTCTTTCTTGAAAATTTATTTTCTCAACAACAGAATACTGTGAATATTTCTATTATGTCTGTTCAAATGTTGCTGTGTTCACACTTGACGATTTTTGTCTAGCTTATGTTTAATCCAAGTTCCCAACTGTTTCCCTCTTCTGGGTTTCTGGGATAATTTTAGCACACGATTCAAGCATATTTATTCCTTCCCTTTGAAACTTTACTCAACACTAAAAAAAAAAACCTTATGACATATTGGGGAGCTGTTTCTACACGACAGGAAAACGCAATGAAAATGCCGATTCTCCGTCATCTTGCTAAGAAAAATTCCTACCACCTTGAAAAACGATGTTGCGAATTCTTCTGCTTATTTTCACTCCTAAATCCGAATCACTGGCTGGCTACTGTGGTGTAACTGCATTGGAGTTATTAAAGTACACGTATACACTTCCAGTTTTTAAGTACCAAAGAACAATTTTTAAACGTAGGTACTGCAGAATACAGCCCGTGGTAACTGATGACGGTGAAACACAAAAGACCTGTCAGCCCCCAGCCCTCCTCTCCAATACCCTCACTCCACTGGTTGGTGAGCTCTCAAAACTTTCAGTGAGGGGGCTGACACAATGCTCATTTCAGCAGCTCTCGTTATTCAGCCCGACATCCACTAATGTGAATAATGTTCTCTACTTTTTCTTTTTTTTATTTATAGATTTACGTCGACATCGAGGTCATTAAAGGCGGGACTTCGGGCAAGGAACGGTTAGGAATTCGGCCATGACCAATGGAATAAAACACCAATGAATCCAATTTAAAAAAATAAACCAAACTAAAGATTAACGACGATTGTGAAAAGATTGTTGATGGATACATTAGTATGTGAAAAAATCAAAAAAAAATCGGCTGTCAGGAACACCAGATTCTGACACGTAGGCTACCTATAGCTCTTTCACGAAAGTGTACTTTTATACAGGCACATATTCCGCACGTTCATCGGCTAGCTGACGAAAATCTCGGTACATAAGACACGACGAGATTGTGCTATTTTATGTTCATGTATTCTACTTTCCAGACCGTAATATATTTCTTGTTTGACAGGCTGCGCTTTCTTCTTTCCTTTCCCAACCCTTTCTGGTTAATGTTACCAACACATTGTTATATTGCAGTAAAGATGTAAACAATCACGTAGTGGCTCTGGGTCCAACATATTAATTGCACCGAGCTTGCGGTATGAGCGGCTTCGAGAGGACGCGAATTCGATCCCCGCTGCGGTCATCCAGATTTCGGTTTTCCAGTGTTTCCCGTAATCACTCCGACCAACATCAGAATAGTTCCTTTACGAGGCCAAATCTCTTCCCGATTCTTATCCACAATCCTCAACTGCCTCTAACAATCTCAACATCGACTAGCCATAAAGATCTAATTAAAAAATATAACATTTGTATTAAGCGGTTATGTGAAGGTCACGTTTGAAGTCACTATCCCAAATTTCTTTTTGCAGCTGGCGAAGGAAATTGTTGTACTCAGTGCCCATTTGAAAACTTTCTGATTAGGAACATTCAAACCAGCGGCCATCAGGATTTTGCTATTGCACTGTATTATTATGCCAGCAGTGTACTCGATAAACTATCGTGCTTGCTGGTAGAGGTGTTTCTAATCGTCTTTCGATCTGTAATGTAACTGCTCTTTCTTAGTTATAAGTAGGCTTCCTGTTTGGGTGACATTAATTGTGACCAGTATTTACTTGCCACTTAATTTTTTATTTCTGTTGCACGCTGTCACAATCTGGGAAAATAAACTGGACCAACTGCTATACCTTAAGTTAAGCGCATCCAGAAAGTAATATTTTGTTCCACTTTTGCGTAACAGGTGGCCTAGTTTCACAACAGTTGCTGAATGTGTGATCTAAAGTATTTGAGTCATTTTGTAGAAACCTATTTATTAAAGAGCATAAAATCATTTCGATTCTAAATAGATAAGATCAACCGCAATTACCAAGTCCAGCGTACAGATTCATATATAAACTGACATATAAAAAATGGATGTTTATTTCAGAAAATTAATAGATGTATGAATCCTGCCACCTTTTTGTCCTTCATGATGACCAGAACCAGATATGTCCATTTACTCTTGGCTTACATTGAGAAGTAAGCCTCCGCCATGTTAGAAACGTCGCAATTAGAGAAAGATTTCTTTTATTTTCGATGGCCTTAAGAAAAGAAAATAATACGAAAAGGTGTGTGAAAATTATGCTGAAGATTGCAGTGAAATATAGCAACGAGAAATTAGTGTAAACTCTGTCACCTATATTCATCAAGTCCCGCGGGTCATTTGAGATGGTTGTGGCAGAGGCGAGCCCAGCAGGTCCCCACGGCTAATTGGATGGCTTCCCTCCACTCCACTGACAAGGGCACGGGGCGGCACAGTTCAACACCACGCACACAAAACTCACGTAACACGTCTAAATTTGGAAATTTTTGCTGACTTATTGGTAACACAACTTTCGTTCAGTCATGCGCAGAACTGAAAAGCATATTTTGTGTGTATTCGTAGATTGGTTCGCTCCTGGCCAAATGAAGACTGCGAAGCCAGGAAACGCAAGTCCAACGGCAACTAATGACGTGGCTCAGTTCGGGGACCGAGCGTGGTGGGTGAGCGGTTAAAACTCTGGCCTCGCAGGTTCGAATCCCCGTCCGGGCATACAGATTTGGGTTTTCCATGGTTTCCCCAAATCACTCCAGGTGAATGCCGGGATGCTTCCTTCAAAAGGCAGTGGCCGATTGCTTCTCGTTCCGTGTCCCCCGTCCCATCCCGCCTCTATTGACATCGACGTCGACGAGGCGTTAAGCCATAAGAAAAAAAAAAAAAAAAAAAAAAAGATTCGGGTCAGTTTAGGCTGCGAAGATTGTCCCTTGTTCGTGTGTCTTTTCAATTTTGTAAAAATAATTTTTGGTAGGAAATCTGTTCTTAATAGATAGGGGTAAAAGAGAAGTACAATTAATATTAAATTGGTTTAAATGGATTCAATGTGAAAAAAGTGATCATGACAAAAAGAAGAAACTCTTAAAAAAGAACTGTTTACAAATTACGCCGGTTCTGTTAAAAACAACACTTATCTTGATGAAAATGGAAGATTAAAATAGTAATACTGAACGTGAACGAGAATGTGAATATATTTATGATTAATTTTTTGATTTTATTCGGCAGAGTTTAAATCTCGTATTGTCGTGTAATCCTGCCGGGGAAGTATCCATAACATATTTTCTTCTTCCACTTAACCCGCCGTTGCTGGGGAGTCTTTTTTCCAGATGCGACGTGTTGTGATTTGGCCGGCTGGTCACTGAGCTTGACGCCTTCCAGGGAGAAAAGTTGTGTTGTCATTTGTCTGCGAAACGTGTAACAATGTTCTTTGTGCGATAACTGCATTTTTTGTTTGTGAAGTGTGTAGTTCACGAGGCGGAGATTAGGGACCGACCAGCATTCGCGTCATGATTGCTGGATATCGGCTACAAACAGGCTGGCACGCAGGGACCAGGACTTGAATCTGGTGGCGCCTTCACGCGAGCAACCTCACTAGCGGCTTTCTCGTAGCGCTATAAATCTTCTTCTCCTTACGATACTATCCGATTCCGGGCGCAGGTCGTTACCGTGGAGGATGTATTGCTCCATGGGAATTTTCTTGGGAAAAATAAACTGGGTTGTTTTCCTGTTACCTTACGCAGTGTGTGTTCGTATGTGTTATTCTAGGTGCGGATGACTGTGAGTATTGTTTGTGTTATATAAAATGGTAGATGAAGAGGATAAACCAGGTACCTGCGCATTCAGGCCTACTCTTCCGAAAGATACCGCGGAGTCTTCAAAGCTTACTGACTCCACCCGACAGTGCTACATGCCCTCACTCCATACGCACTGCGGAGAGTGTTGGCATTTAACCCAGGACACAATCTGGTGAACAGGTGCTGCCGGCCAAGAACTGATGAGAGGAAAACTTTCTCCACCTCCTGGACTTGATCAAGCTAACCACGTGGCAGCGCCAGACACCATTATACTGCCGCAACCAACTGAACCAACGGGGCGGACTGCACTATAAAATAACAGAGATAATTAAAGAAAAACTACGGAGCCCGTCGGGATTTAACCTATACCTTCGGCAAATTATTAGTAATGTCCATTTCACTCAGTCCAAATTTATGCCAGAAGGCTCTTCCCCAGAGATTTGATACCAGTTTGGAATATTGACATTTGTGTGATTTAGAAAAGAAGTCCTAGAGATTAGCCTTCTAGGTGAGGGCTTGGTATCCCAAACATTACGTGCCTGTCATCGAACAATTGTTTGAATCGCTTTGTGTACTCATGTGAGTTACGGCGTACTTTTTGTTCAAAAAATCCATATGTTTTGTGCAGAAGGTGTATTGGGGTTGGTTTCATGGAGCCAGTTACTATCCAACAAGTCTCATTCAAGGCTACATCCACTTTCTTTGAAAGTGCGGATTGGTTACATACAACGGTTGCATACTCTGCAGTGGAAAAGCAAAGTGCGGAAGACCACAGGATTCGTTCCCCATTTACTGCAACAAAACGGTTTTAGGATATTGCTTTTCGTGTGTACTTTAGCTGCAATTATATGGTAGTGCTTCGTATAAGCAAGACTTCTGTCTAAATATTTTAGCTGGCCTGTATGGTCCAATGAGTGACCATCCCATGTAACAGTTTTCGTTTTGCCTCTCTGAAACGCAGGTGGAATGCGCAGATCTGAATTTAGGAAACGATTGCTTCTCTCATGGTCAATTATACGTCGCATACTTCAGAGTTGATAAAAGGGTCTGTACTTTATGTTTATGCAGAAAACTGATATACACAAAAAAATCTATTAACAAACACTAAAAAAAGGAGTTTTTGCTAAAACATCTTTTTCTTCTATACCTTTTCGTACCATAATTAGAAATGAATGTTTTCCAAGTGGTCAATAATGTGTCGCATGTTCTTGAGTTGGTAGGCTCTTTCTCTTTCATTTCATAAGAGATTGAGCCTCAACGAAGCGTGGTCGGGTTTAAATCGTCCGCTTGTTACTGGATTGTTTGAATGTTTACATTATAATGGAGAAAACAAACTTGCTAGTGACAGCCTGTTCTTTCGATCCCTCTTCCGGCTTTTACTCACACTCTTAACACAAAGCGAAACCTGTTTTGTAACATAAGTTTCAATAAATTAAAATCCGTAGCAATTTCATACAGTTTAGCGAGCAATTTCACTGTATCAAATACTGCGGTTAGGTCTGTTTTTTATTTATTTATTTTTATTTTTTTTATTTATTTTTTTAATCTGCTTAACGTCTCTCTAAAGGTGCATTCCCACGATCCCTCGTAAACGGAGGCCAGACGGGACGGGACGGGACGCCATGGGAACAGGGCCGCCTGTGCTATAGTGGCAGTCACGAAATTAGTCCTGCGAAGGTCACGGAGTATCTTAACAGTGTTGCAAATCAGCAAAAAAAATCAACTTTCAGTAATGAGTGCGGAAAAATTTCTAAAACATAATACTTAACATGCGGAACAAGGTGATGTACTTTAAAATTCCAAACATTTGTGTGACTGTTTTTTTAAAAAATAGTAATTTATTTCCATGAAAATTAGAAATCAAAATACTTTTTCACTTTAACCGACAGAAAAAGCAATAAAAATAATAAGAAATAATTCAAAAAAATTATGCGCCTTCCTGAAAGTTAACAGACTCATACCGAATACATTCTGTTCATTAAATAGGGAAGCATGTGAATGAAAAAAATAAAATGTTACACGAAGCGCTTAGTTGTTTCGGCTGTGTAATGTGAAATGTTGTCGCTGACTACATTCCGTTTTATTTGTTTATGTAAAAACTTCCAGCGAGAAAGTTTATAAGAAAACACTGAAATTAATTCTGGTAGCAGGCAAAGCCTCTTCAGACAACCCCTTTTGGCTTGTTTCACAGTTTATATTTGCGCGAATGATTGCGCGCAGCGCATGCTCCAGTGCCGGCTGGTCGGTCGGTTCGTTTACGACTGAGAAACATATTCCCTGTCCTCCACAAAAAAGTTATTTTCAGCTTCTGTAAGAATTATTATTGTCATTGTACACAATGGACCATACATGACAAATTTCGTGAGAAATCTTCAAAAGCAAAGACAAAACTAAAATTAATTTATCAAATATAAGGGACCGATTATACATAGAAATGACTGTCACAGATACCCCCATGTCAGTGTTTGTAATTTATCAAAGTATTTTTTTTATTTTTTATTTTTTTTGCGTATTAGTTATTGGTAATATTCCTTAAAAATACTTTAAAATATCTGCTACAATGATTTTAATTAGGTTTCCAATGCCCAGGCGGCCTGCAGGTTCGCGAATGTTACTTCTGTCTGTTAATACACTAATTGCATGATTATGTTCCTGAACATCACCACCATTAACATTACTCGAATAGGCCTTAAACTAAGGAAATAAAGTGACCGCATGTAAAGATACGCATGAACGACCGGCAAAGGCTAATGGGGCAATGTCGCCGGCCCGACCAACGGACAGAGGGTTGGTGCGGGCAGGGGAGGCAGTGGAGACTACGTGACCTTGGCAGGTCTAATTTCATGACGCCGACTATAGCGGAGACGAGACGCAGCTACCTACACTGAGTCGGTAAACATCACAGGCGTGTGTAGCTGTGCACTGTTGCCATCGGTTTGCAGCAGCGGTGCGCACCCCTTCTGTTGCTGTAAAGTGCTCTGTGCCCAAACGACACTAGGCAACGTGGTGAGGTTGTGGTGGCGAGGAATGGAGTCTTAACCTGCGGCCCGCGGTCGTCCCTACACTTCGGCTAATGAGGTCCCGTCCCGTCTCGCCTCGCCTACAGGGGATCGTGGGAATGCACCTTAACAGCGAGGTCTTTAGAGACGGGAAAGGATGGGGGGCAAGGAATGTGAAGGAATTTGGCCATGGCCTTTGAAGAAGCCTTCCCGGCATTTGCCTGGAGTGATTTGGGAAACCATGAAAAACCCAAATCTGGATGCCCGGACGGGGATTCGAACCGCCGTCCTCCGGAATGCGAGGCCAGAACGCTAGCCGTTACACCACCACGCTCGGTGGTTAGGTCTGTAGAAGCTGGCCGAGTATTCATCGTCTCCTCATAGCTACCCTTGCAATGTTCATGTTGCTCATGATTTGGCAAAACCATACTTATTCTGACTTGAAATCTGCTCTCTGAGGGTTCAACTTCGTTTTAGTAATTGATAACATTCTACCTGGGACTAGGTTTAACTTAACTACTGCACACCACTGACTCAGGCAATCCAATACTGCTTTGCATTTTGTTTCGAGTTCCTGCCTGGTTGTATAGGTTTTTTGGACAGTTGATGTTTCTTAAGCGTTCGAACAGCGGGGGCCACCAGAAATTGTCGAAAGCGCCGGCGATGTCTACAAATACTCCCACCACATAATTTTTGGAAGAGTTTTGAGCTATTTCCATTAAGCGGTTGATGGCGTCCTCTGTTGACTTGCCTGTTCTGAATCCATACTGATTTGGGTTCATCCCATGTTTTAACCTGTGTTCCTTTAGTTTCTTGCAAAGTATCTTTTCTTGTACTTTCTCTAGAACATTGAGTAAGCAGATTGGACGATAGGATTTTGGGAGTTGTGGGTCTTTGCCTCCACCTTTCGCTATAATAATCACGTCATTCGTTTTCGATGCATTTGGTATTTTTCCCTGCACCAGGCATTCGTTAAATAGTTTATTTAAGGTTGGAACCAGTTGGACGACCAACTCCTGGAGGACCTCTGCCGGAATCCCATCAGGACCTGGTGCTTTTCTTTTTGGAAGGGAAAGTATTGCCTCTACTATCTCTTCATCTGATATGACGTGTTTTTGATGCTCACTCTCGTAGGAATCCCACATTTTTTGACGCAGTTCTCTTTGCCGATCGGTCTCGTTTTCCGTACTATCATCTGGAAGTAGCACGTCAAGTAACTCCCGTGCAGTTTCCATCCAGTTGGTGGTCATAGATCTATCCAGTTTTCTTACTGTAGACAAGGTTGTAGGTGGTTTAATTTTGCTAGTGGCAATCTTGTAAGAGATACCCCATGGGCCTGATCTCATATTTTGTCTTACGAAGGCTTCCCAACTTTTTTGTTTTGTCTACAGCAACAGATCCTTGAACTCTTGCTTTTTATTTCTATATCTTTCTAGAAGAGTCAGTCTCTCTTCTGTAATTAGGCATTGTTGATATGCTTTTCTTGCCTTCCTCATTGTGATTCGTAGTTTCTGCAATCTTCCTGTCCATGGTTTGTCTTTTAATCCCGTTGTTTTCTTTAGTGGAATTTCAGTTCTCATTGCGACTTGGATTGCTCGAATTGTTTCTTTCGCAGCCTCGTCCACATCAAAATCTTTATCTTCGACTCGGGGAGGAATAAAGCAACTCCTCAATCTCAGTCAGTTGGCTTTGCTGATGTCATATTGCCGTTGAATATTGGTACAGACGCCTTCGCGCGCACCGTCTTGCAGTCTTCCCTGTTCGAACATTATTAGATTGTGATCACTGGTGGTTTGGTTCTCAATCACCTTCCACCCGCATACTAGGTTTCCTGCTCTTCGATTTGCTAAAGTTATATCTATGTTCGATTTGGCACCTGCTCGGTCACTGAATGTGTATGGATTGTTTGGTTCGTTTTAGACATACAGCTGTAATTCTCCAATCAGCTCGAGTAACTTTTCTCCTCGAGCGTCTGTACGACCACTTTGCCAGAGTACAGATTTGGCATTTGCATCGTCAACTATCACCATAGGGCTGTCGCCTATGGCTATGCATATTTCCCTAATCTTGCAAAGATACGGGGCAATATCGTCTCTGTATTGAAAGTACATGTTAACGAGCACCACATTTCCCTATTGCATACCTAACTCCACACACACCGTATGTTCATAACAGAATTGTGTTATTTTTGTGACAGTGATCTGCTATTGAAGACTATGATGGCACTCATAGGTTTCTTCCCTGTCGAGATTAGCTGAGACGTCACTGGCATGTGTGGGGTTTTCCCTTCACTGGAGTGGGGCTCTTGAAGACAGAGGATATCTATTTGCATTTTTTCAGCTAGTTTACTCACTTCATGCAAAACCAGACTGGTTCTCCTGCAGTTTAATTGCGCGAAATTAATTTTCTGTGCACCCCTGCTCATGGATGCCGAGTATGGATATTGCACTGTGGCCACGGTTGTCTCGAGTCAAGCATTATTCTTCCATGAGTCATCACAAAATGACGGTAAATTTTATCTGGATCAAAGATTTCGTTCCGTCTATCAAATACTTGCTTGACTATAGTGAGTAACTGGACTGAATTAGTAGGTATATTGTTTACCTTAAGTTGAATACGATCAATTGCCTCTGGTTGCGGAAATGTGATGTTTTTGCCATTTGGATGGGCTATTCTGGTTAGATGGCGTAACGCTAGAGTGAGATTTTGTGTTTCCTCTAGTCTAGCGAGCTGCAGATTGTTTTCAGACTTATGGTAGATATGGTCTGGAGCTATAGCAGCGTGTCTTGGTTTTTCGTTCGCTCGGTTTTCGGAGCCGCCACTAGTTTTGCAGTAGTTGGATGTCATTGGAACTTGTCCTACTGGTCCAGCTCGTTTCGATTGAGGTCTAGGAGAAATATCACAGATGGTAGAAGTAATCTCTGAGTGTTGAAGGATAGGTTCATCTGTCTGCGTGCCTACGCTGTTTGCTGTTTCTTTCCCTTCTTGCAAAATTTTCTCCCTATATCTTGCAGCCCTCTCTGCGTTCCGCCTCTTCCTTGATGGCGTGTTTCTTGTTTTATTCCTCTTTCTTTTCCTTACTGTTTCTTCTATTAGGTTGATAATGATGCTAAATAATTGATCTTTGTATGGTTTATCCATCCCCTTGTAGTTTCTTCTACTGTCCATAATCAGTTCTGTTTATCAATCTTTGTTAGTATGTCGGACAATCTTTGCCAGATTTGTTGCACGATTTTCCCCGTGTAATATTTTGCAGACATAGCACTGAATTCTATGTATATTTTTCTTTGCTGCATTATTTGCTTCCTTATTTCAGCACTTACTTCAACAACTTGATGGACAGTGCTTTTATCTCTGGGGCCTGTTCGAAATTTTGACTTGAACCCTTCCAGAAATTGTTGTCTTTCCATTTTTCCTTCAAAATTTTGCTCATATACTTTTTCTGGGATTTGACATGGCTCAAGTGACGTGGGTACGTCGTACAAAATAAGCAGTGGTTTCATTTTCCACGGGATTTCACACTTTAGATTTTCGTTTAGTTCTTTATTTCCCATGATTTTTCTTAAATCATCTTGAGATGCTGTTTCTACGATTACAGCATTATTTGCGCTATGTATTTTGTTTATTTTTATCTTATCTTTCCCTGGTTTTATGATTCTGGTTAGTTTATCAGCAACCTGTTTTGGAGTTTCTCCATTCTTGGAAGTTATAAAGACGGCTGTACTAGTAGCTGTATTTTCTATTTTTTACTTTAATGTAGGTACCATCCGTGATTTTGTCGCAGCTGCATAACTGGATGCTGACAGTTTTTTCTGCACGTTCAATTCTCTGTTCTCTTCTCTGAGTGTCCATTTTTCTTTCTTCATCTCACCTCCCAAGGAAGTGCCGGAGGTGGTGATACAGATCCCAGCCAATGGAATTCATTCCCGCTGGTTGCTAATAAATTGTTTATGTTTGTTCTATGTTCGGCCAATCGGGAGAGAGAAGGGGAGCGAGCTCCACCCAAGGCGAATCAACGAGGGAGGTACAATGGACGGAGACGGACACTTGAGGTCAGACTGTTGGAGACTGGACGCGAAGGACTCTGGTTTCGGCGCGACAAGACAGCAGCGGGCGATCTTCGCTACAGAGCAGAGCGCATTGCTGAGGTCCCCAGGATTGAGGACGAGTCGCCGGCTGTCGCAGATGAGACACCAGACGCCCACTCCACCCTTCGCTCAGCTGATGCGACTACCTGGGGCCTGCCGAAACACGCAGCATCGACACGACGCAGCTCTGCACGCTGCACGCCGCCGCGGTCGCCGACACGACTCTTCTCATTACGCTGCCCAACACTACGGTAACTCCACGTACGCAGTCACCTACAGAGACCACAACGAGCTCCAAAAATTAAAGAACTTATAAATTGTAAAGTCCATTGCCTGAACGGGAACAACCATTTATCCATTAAAATAAGTATTTCGTCAAATAAATTTTTCTTTCCTATGTATAAAGATTAATAAAGTCAAGATGTTCTTTTTGAATATATGTTTGTCTTGTACTAATGTGAAGGACCATTTCGGAAGAGAACCCCACCCATAATCATTTATTTTCTGATAATCAATAAAACTGTTTACAAAGTTGTAAATCCCGAGGCATACAAAGGGGGACATTACAAGCACCAAATCAGGAATCTGTATAGTATAGAATGGAAAGATAAAAACTCTCGTAATATGGATATATGTTGCGAATAATCGAAGAATCAATGTCAGAATGAGTGATTTGGATTTCGATAGAAAGAAACCAACCAGGTGAAATACGAAAACGTCAATAAGATAGAGAAATGAACTGGATCAAAATGGAAGAAGAGAAATGGTGGGAGGAAGAAAACGCTGAAAGGCTGCTGTTCTGGCCATACCTGATCGAAGACTGTCCAAACTTGCAAGTGCACCCGTCAGGTTAGTCCCATATATTCAATCAATAAATCCATACAAGCAAATTCAAATTGAAAGTACAAACATTGACGTAGAGAAACGCAAGGAGAACTCATAAATATTACCTTTTTTTTCTCGCATCGGGTGGTATACCTTGAGAAAGATAGAGTCAAGGAACAGGAAGGAATTAGGCCGTTCTTTTTTGAAGGAACCATTCTAGCATTCGCATGGAGTGTTTTCGGGAAACTGAAATCTGGAAGACCAGACAGGGATTCGAACCCACACTCGTGCTCCAGCGTTACTGCTCACCAACCACACTCACTACAAAATTTGCCTTTAAAGTATAATACAAGTTAATTTTTTATCATAATACGCAATCACACAGCAACTACTAGTACTGAAAATTACTTAAATGATTTCTAATCAAGAAGATCAAATTAAACGTCGAAATTAAGATTTTTCACAAAGATAAACTAAAATATAAGATCGCCAATCGCATACTGTTAATCTTCAGAGATACAATAGGCTCGTGTCCATTAAGAATAAATTGGACGCATAGCAGTTTTTAATGTTTAATCATGCTAAGAAGATAACAGAAACAAAATTATTTTTTATAATAGATTAAGATTATTATTATTCTTAAAAAAAAATTCGGCAAAATCGGGATTCAGTCATGTGACCGCGAACGCTAATGAGAAAGCATTATGTCACATCACCCGGGACGCTAACGTTTTATTACCATTTTCGTGGAACAGAATAGGTTACTTGGTAAATTATTCGTTTGTAGGAACTTTGGTCACGTTAATACAGTTGTTCTTCAGTTATATGCTGAAAGACATGTGTAATTCGCTACGGAACCAGGATTTAGCAAAACAAACAGTAGCAATTTGCCCAAAATTCACGCCGTAACACTTGGCAGATTTTTCACGTCAAACATCGACTTTTGCTCATCGGAAATCCACAATGTTAAAACTTCGATATAAGTATACTCAAGTGTCAGTTATACATTATAATCTTAAATAGTATTATTTCTGTTTTGTAAACAATAACCAATTGCTTACACATAAGTTTTGTAAATTAATTGATACTAGTATGAGGTTACATTTGCGAAGTATAAGCAAGTGCTAAATAGCTAAACCAGAAGACCTAAGCGAAATAACAAAAGATTTCGTTCTTCGCTTCGATACTATCTTTGGCGCGAATAGTGTCATTGGATATGGTTGTTGTTAGGTACAGTACTATTATTTCTGTGCCGAGCCCGTATCGTAACTTTTCAGTTGCATCACGTCTAACGTATGTTTCTTTTTTCTTTTATATACACCTTTTCTAGAAAAGTACATCCTCAAAAACAGTTGTGTCAAATTTCACCTTTCAGTTATGATATCACGAGAACCATGAGAGAAACTAACAAAAAATTATTCTTTATTTTCGATTTGTTTCATCGAGCTACATAACAATCTATTATCAGATTGTGGCACCACGGTAATGATAGTGCTACCAGAATGTGTTTATTATATTAAACGTAACACTAAAGGAAGATTATAAATCATAAAACCAAAACAACCTCAATTCATACCTTATTATGTTGTCAGTACTTTAAAAGTGGTGGTTCTGCAAAATTCATCAGTTTTGCTCTAGATTTAGAAATATATTGTGCATAAACACTTACGTCAAAATGATCTTCACAAAAATAGATTCTTGAATCTGCAGATAAACTATGAGCATCCTCCCTCCTTGCAATTTTTAATCACTTTTCCCTTATCTGTTCATTGTTTGGAACATATATAAATAACTTGTTTGACGTTTTTATTGTTGTGCTTTTACGCTGGGGCACTACGAGGAGTTCATTTTTAATTAAAGGACACTTGACACTTGCCATATACATACATGACTGCTTTGTTTTGATTCGTGTGGTGTGACGTCATTCGAGACTTCATGAGTGTCATGAGCGTTTTCACGGTAAATTTGAATTCGTTTTTTAAAATGCAAAATACACAATTTAAATTTTCTATTGTTTTGAAAAATAAACCGTTTTTTGAATAAACTAGATACTAAGGTAAAGTATTAATCTCTTTTTCAAATTTAGTCAACTAGCCAATTCTCTGTATAGCCGACAGCACGACTTGTTGCTGACATACCAGCGCTACCCGATTTCGGTGCGTCGCTTCACCCTTCCGCCACAGACAACACAATGGCACAGACGACATGATGGGGTAGGACGTGCCCCCAGACACTACTTCAACCGGTATTACGCCCCGGTCGAGTTGCAGCGCTCTCGATATTGATGAGGTTTCTAATCAGCGCAATGGCCGCGTCAGCGTGTTCGTCAGTATCATATAAACCTGTCCTCATTGAAGCGGGAGTTAGGGTGTGGTTCATCCGTATCGCGAAGATTGCGGTTTCAGTCTTGAGAGGGCTATCATCGCAATCAGTGTGCACACGGCTGGACACCGGATGTTACAGAGGACCTCATTCCAAATAATGTAAACACACATTACGAGAAAGCTTACAAAGTTAGCAGACACTGGTTGTCTTCACTTACAAGGGGAGGCCGCCAGTTGTATAATTAAGATTCCATTCATACTCTGTGCTATAAAAGCTCATGGCCAAAGGCGTGATGTGGCTAAGCAGTAAGATGCGCTTCTTCGCCGATGTCGATAAAATCGCCATTGAAGTATTCCATTGTGTTCAAATTCTTCCTATGCTACGATGATTTAAAAGGCTGTGTGGTTCAGCCATCCAGCTCTCTGCCTCATATAAGCCAATATTCGTTGGATCGAATCGCGCTACAAGCAAGTATTTTTTTAATTTGTTCTAATGTGTATAAAGATATTTCCTGGCAATCAGTTTAATCAATTATGCATATATTAAGTTTTTTAATTGCCGTTTATTGTAAAGAAAATAAGATGCTTTCAAACTTCATTATGTTGTTCTGAAACAAAGTTATTTTTTAAAAAAATATAAATATTTGCTGGGGCAGGTATGAAATACTAATATCGTTACTTCAGCGTTACAGCTGAAGGACAAATGTTCATTCCCGCACCAGGCGATGGCAGGATCGAAACGAGACGCCGTTGGTTTTTTCCACAACAAAAGGCATTTAAGAAAATTGTTATATGTATAATATTTTAAACTGATTGCCGGGAATTTATCTGTATGCATATCTGAAACAAAAACAAAACAAAAATTGTTGCCTTCAGCGATATTCGATCCGGCGATGATGGACTTACGAGGCAGGGAGCTTGCTCGCTGCATCAGGCGCCCTTTTAAATCTCCGTCGCGTAGAAAATATTTTAATGTAACGGAATATTTTAATGCCGTTTTACTGGACACTGGCGAGGAAGCGTATGTTACTACTTTGCCATGTTACACTTCTGGCAATGAACTTTTACTACAAACAGTATGAATTAAATCTGAATTTTACAATTTGTTAGGTTAGATGATCTTTAGTGTCATATTCGGAAGATCGGCTGGCCATAAACCAACAAATTTCTGCTTATTATTTTTAGTCTATTTGTTATGCAGATAGTTATCACCTCTAAAACAAATTTTCTAATCTGTTTGTCTGTGGTGTTTAGACTGGAATTTGAAGTGCTGCTTTACTATACGTAAGTTTAGTAATATTGTGCAGTAATAATGATTATAACTAAAATACTTCTAATCCACGTAAGAAACGATAGTGATGTTGTTAACAGCCGCAGATGGCTTACTTATCAAAATTTAATATCAATTATTCACAGAACTTTATTATTGGCCGTCATACGAACGTCTCTCACTTGCAAAGCCTCTGAACATCTTTTCTTGAGACTTACCGCCTTTATCAGATGGATTAGGAAAATGTGTAGTTGAACAAATCTTATTAATGAGGATAAAGTAATGTTAGAGCTAAATATTGCTTGTTTTAATTATTTTTCACATGTAACTATTATTCGTCCTTTCTATTATCTTGGAAGCGCGTTTCGATTCTTTACAGAAACTTCATATGCGATTATTTCACTTTTAGTTAGACGTATTTTGTTTTGATGTTGACTTGAGACCAGGGTCATCTCTTGATTGTTTGTCTGGTTTGGTGACGAAAACGCTTTTAGATAGTCGTCCACTTATCATACACTTTACTAGTACGATGTACGTTTGTATTTAGTTGTTTCGATAACAAACGTCAACCTACGTCTGCGCAGTAACTCAGACCCTTAAAACAAAGGCAAGATACTTGACCGAGGTAGAGCTAAGCAAAATACGTGTAATAAAAGCAAATGTTCGGCTTGTATGGCTGTGCTCGTTAAAGAGGCGACATACTCATTCCGCCTCCTGGTTCAAACCATCTGCCAAACATAACGGCCGTCGTGATTACGGACTTTTGGGTGGTTTTACAGAATTCCTAATTTCCTGTTCAACAACTAGGAAATTTAGAAACAAAATAATAAACCCTACAGGCTACAAAACTATTCACGGACAGAAGACAAAACTTGTGTATACCCCAGCAGCCACCGACGTTGTCTGTGGCAAGCTGGATGCTAAACTGAGTGGTCGCTACGCAGTAAAGTTGAACCCTCTGGTACAGTCCAAAATCAAGTGGTGGAAAGAAGTTAAACGATTTGATGATGTTGCCAAAAAAAAAAAAAAACTCTAAGAAAAATAAAATATGAAAAAAAAACCTATTGCTTGTAGCATATATTTATATGAGATTGACTTAAAGATTCTATAAACTGTTTATAATAGCCAGTTGTTACAATATCTGTGGGAAAGAATGAAAAAAACTGCTTAAAAACAGAAATGGTTCGCTGAATGGTTAGTTAAGACTATTTATAATGTATTAACTGGCATTCTTAGGATTCGATTCCGGTTTGATCTCCATAGCAAAGACAACTCGATTCATTATCACCCCAGAGGTGTAACGAAAGATCACGGAAAGGCAGACGCTCAGGACGACCTCAGACATCTAAACAAAGCCGATGAGTGTTGTAGGCCGGAGTGTTCGCAGACTGAGCGACGCCAGTATTGATCGCAGCCTCCGCCACGCAGCACGTGCCTGGACCAAACCACGTGCTACTCCTCCACAACTTAACGGCGTCCGTATCTTGTGCAGACCGCGCTTTCGGGTTCCGTTGTTTGCAGTTGAATTGGCAGCATTTCGGCCTCATTAACATCAATTAATTCTATTAGTAAGACATTCGAAGGCAGACGCTATTCCGGCAAAGCGTTGTTAAATCTCAATCACTTTAACTAATTACAGCTGGAACAGTGCAATAAAAGATTTCATAAAAATCGAGAGTTTCTATTCTATCTGCGAAACCAAGGAACCTCCAGTTTCGTAGGCTCTTGTTTCTTACATCCACATGTTGATCCGTTAGTTTGTTTTATCGTTCTCTTATGAATCGTGAATCGTTCCACTCCTTGCTACAATCTTCAAGGTTTTTTTTTTATCATTTTTTTTTATTTTTTTTATTTTTTTTTTTAGTGATTAGAAACTCTTTTTCGGTATTCTTGCTTCTTCCATTCTAGTTTGATGTCCGAACTATAGTTTTGCTTCCGTTCAACTTTGTTCGTTTGGTACATCTTCTAACTTAGACATCCGGGAGGCTCTTGGAAGTAAGTTCCGTCTTTTTGCGTTTCCTTTCTGTGATAGTCCAACATTCTGTCCCGATAAGTTGAAATCGGTTTCATAATGGTTCTACACATTTTTTTTTTTTAAGCCAATGTTACAGGACCATGGAAGGGAATTTAATTTTTATATCGCAGTTATCTCTTGGTTTAATCAATGCACGATATCTTCTTCGTATGTCCCTTTATTACTGACTAGCCCCAAAGCCCGTAAAAAATGACGGGTTTAACGGAGTGTTATGGTAATTTATTTCTCTGCAGTTGCTTAACTAAATAGAATTGTTATAAAATAAAGCTCATTGTAATTTATCGTCCCTTGTGCTGTGGCAAAAAGCTTCAGTTATCAACTTGGTCCAGGTTGTATTTCAGCCTAACCACAATCTCCATTGCAGCTAGAAAAGCAAAGTTTCAATCACGCGTGAATTAATACATTCCCCGTATTGCATGTCAGTGTCCAAAATCTTCACAGGTTCCTACACTTTCCTTTCTTAAAACCTGTGATGAAGATCGATATTTTAACTGCTGAGACAGATTACATCGGCTGAAATAATGACCCCAGTTAAAATGAAGTATGCTAAATTAAATCTTAACAACACGTAATATTTAATTATGATTTAGGCCACATATATCGCAATCAATTGGGAACTTCTTTCATTCAAACGATGTAATGATTTCAGTAAAAAAACTGATAATTAATACTCCAATTTAAACGAAATACATACTTTTCTTTCAGTGTTCTGACAATTCATGTCTTAGCAGTTGATTAACTAAATAGAATTGTTATAAAATAAAATTGAATGTAACTCCTCGTGCCTTGCGCTGTATCAAACGGTTTCCGTTTCCATCCTAGTCCAGGTTGCATTTCAACCTAACCAGGTACTACGATAAACTTGCCGCCAGATGAACAATACTTCAATCTCACTTATATTAATACATGAACAGAACATTATTTTAATGGCAATAATGCATCGCGATATAAATTTGATCAAAAATCTTCAACGGTTTTTACACATTTCTTTTTCGTTGTCCGTGATTCAGACCGATATTAAAACGTTTGAATGGCTGACACAGTTGTGAAATAATAGGCTCAGTAATATTACACAGTGAAAGCAAAGGAAATTGAAATAAATCTTATAAACTTACATTATGCTATGTAATATTGGTTTTAAGTGTGGTGTAAGATGCACAGGTCGCAATCAGTGTACAACTATTTCCGTTCAAACGAATTAATAATTTCAATAATAGGACACAGTTTAAAATATATTGTTTTTAAACTAGATTATTCATGCCTTCTGCCGTAACGTCAAATAACAGTTGCAATTCTGATCCATGCTAAGTACAAGAGGTGATCAAATGAAAAGTTCCGAAACTACACGGTGGGTACAAATGTAGACTTTATTCAGAATATACACCATAGGCCTGAGCACAACGATCCCACTGATGAACAAGCAGCAGGATTCCTTGTTCCCAGAATTCCTGTGGCCGTGACGAGACCCAGTCCTTCACAGCGTCCTTGAGTAAGTCGTCCGAGTTGAAGCGTTTCCCTTTCAGGTGTTTCTTCAGTGGACCAAACACATGGAAATCGCAGGGCGACATGTCCGGAATGTAGGGCGGATGTTCCAACGTCTCCCACTTGAATTTGGCCAGTTCCATGTGCCAGTAGTGTGACTCTGGAGACGTGTAGACGCGCATTATGATGGAGCAGAACCACACCCTGCGTGAGCAGCCCCGGTCTTTTGTTCTTGATGGACCTGCGTAGGCGTCGGAGTGTCTCACAGTACACATCCCCCACCTGTACGCCATCCTGTCCTCATACGGACTGCCGCATCATTTAGACGCCGCTTTTGATAAGAGCCTCTGCTCTCTACTGCGCATGCGGGCACCCGCGCTTGCTCCGATCCTAGACAGAGACTCCAATCGCATCCCGAGATATCTCGCTACGTTCTCCCATGGCGGAATATGCAAATATTTAAACTGTTACGTTTTTACGTCGTTTCGTACCTTTTCATTTGATCACCACTTGTAACAATCCAACCAAAACTTTCGCTACATTGATGCTCGAAATACAAAGCTTTTACCTTACATATTTATGGACAAAGAATTTAAAGAATACTTCTATATATCAAAGAATATTATGTAAATATAATCATCTAATGATTTATATGTCGATTTTAACGTAATATATACTTTTATTTCAGTTTTCTGTCAGTTAATTTATTCGCGGATGCTTGGAAATGTTATTAAATAACGCGCATTACCAAGAATAATGGCGTAAAGCGTGACGTCATTGTGCGACGTCATAAAGTTACGTCATGCCGTGACAGACGTCGTAGCTGACACAGTTGCTTATTATAATATTAGATAATGTTTCCGTAAACATTTAAATTACCTGCTTGTTTTTATTGTTAGGTTATATTATAGATACTCTGAAAAGTGATGTCATCTATGCAATAGGCGGGTATTCCGTCTTGTTATCGTTAATTTTTAGTAATCATTTATTATATTCCTCTACTGACTTCATCTCAATAAATATCATCGCTGGTTTGTTTTATTATCAACGTCATCTGTGGGGGCATTACAATTTCATGTCAATTCTTATTCAGTTCTAAAAATATTATAGTCTCATCTCTTTCTGGACACCTTTTTATGAATTTTCTCTTTTTCTAATGTATTATTATTGATACCACCCTTTGCTCGATCAGTTTTAATTACACTACTATAAAAATAGATGTGGGGCGGCGGCGTAGCTCAGGTGGTAGAGCGTCTAACTGCGACCCGGACGAAGCCGAGGATTCTTCCTCGAAGCTGAACGTCCGGAACGGCTCCCCAGGCTCACCCAGCCTGCCATCCAATGAGTACGGTGCAGGAAACTCCGCGGAAAGGTAAAGAATGGCCAGAGCGTGGTGCTGACCCCGCCACATCCTTTCTAGTGCATACAGTTGTAATGGGAATGCGGAGCTCCACCTCCGTGAATCCAACGGGCAGCGAGAGGAGCCGTAGGAACCTCATGACCCTTACCTTTACCGTATAGTGCCCTACGCCTCATTCACAATTTTTTTTTTCTTTTAAAGCAGTCACTTCAACTTTCGTTCTTCCCAATGCTTTTAAAATAGCTCAAACTCCGAACCCACCAAGTTGTCATATTCGTAATCCGTAGCCAGCGTTGTTTTCCGAGGTGTCTGAGTGAGATCTTTTGGCTGCATTATTTTACGCGTACAAGGAGCTGGATGACCAGGGTTTTTCTTCAGCGAGTCGTTCTCCTGGATGGGGTCTACGTTAATGCATATGGGGCAGATTTCGTTTGGCGATCCCATCAAGGACTGTTCAGGACAGGGGCTACAATAGTATCGCCGCCTTAGCTTTTGACTTCGCTAAAGCCCGCAATCATATACACATGGCATTGAAGGCGCCTTTGAAAAGGAGACGTCTGTTGCACCGTATTCTCTTAATTTCTTGGTTAGTTCGCGTTATGCTAAACAGCATTGTAAATGGTAAAATTAATAATGCTGACACTCGCCTTTCACGTTCACGTAATGGCCACCCAGGATAAAGTAAAAAAAAAAAAAAAAAAAAAGATAATGCTTCAGAGATGGTCCAGAATTATCCTTTCAACATAAATCATAAGTAACTTGATCAATGAGGGCTGATATAAATCGCAGTAACTCCTTTTTCTCTCTGGGAAGACGTAATTTCAACACAGCAAATATTTTCGTTGGAGGACACAAAGTAAAAAACATATACATTTCAATCTTCTAACATCTTATTTGTTCGTTTAATTTTTTTCTTTACACAAAATTATATTGAAAAATTACTTTCCAGCTGAAAAGCACTCCTTTTCGGGTTCTCTAATGAAGGTTTGACTGTTTCGTCTATAATGAACATCTTTCTGTGCAAGATTTTCTGAACACTATTGTACCGGTCAGGGTACGCCTACTTCTACCAGATGCCAAGGAAATGTTTAAGTTTTTTTTAAGTTTTCCTTGCAGTTGCATGTGGAATACAATATCTCACGTTAGTAATGAAGTGAAACAGTTCTATTTTAGAACATATCTCTCGTGACCTATACATATAATAAAACTTTAAAGGGACGAAAATCTCTATAAATCAGTTAGTTTTAAAAAAATGAGTTTGGGGTATTGTTAATGACCTACAGAAAAGGAATTTACTTTTTTTTTTTTTTTCTGTCTGTCTTTCTGTACGTCTAGTAGGAAAAACGGGATTTACACAAAAACAACCGGCTGCAGTTTAATGGGGTTTTGAATAATACGCAGCCCCTGATCACGGGAGTAAAACAGAGTATGATTGATTTTGATGTGAAGTCAGACAGCTGTGAAATTTACGAAAAAGGGTAAACAAATAGGTGTCAATTTTTAGTTGAACACGGTTCACGCAAAAACTACAAAACGTCAGCCCATTTTTCTGATATCGCACCCAAATCTGTAAGAGGGCTTTGTCTGTCTGTCCCTTTGTTACCGCAGCACTCAGAAAATACTGAACCGATTTCGATTGGCTGTTCGCAGTTACGGTCTAGCTTAAAGTCTGTGTTATACCATATCACACTCTACGTGGCTGGTGGACAGAACAGGAATCTCTTTGTAACCAGGACATATAGGCGGCATAGATCACACTCCATGATAAATACTTTTTCTTAATCTGAAAAGTTATCTGCCAAATATTACGTTACATCACTGATAAAAACTCCACTCTTTGGATTCCGTTAATATTGTTTTTGACTACATTTGTTTATTCAGAATAAAAGGAAATCAAAATCTAACCACTTCAAAGGTTAACACTCCAATAAATCGTGATATTTACGTTAAATGTTACAACGATTATACATTAGAAGCTTCACATAATCCGTATAATATCGACATTAAAAAATTAATCGCATTTATGTGGAATATATCCACTTCGTATTAAAATGCCTAATTTTCACTAAGCTTTATAAACATTTGATTTGTTAAGCTCTTAATTTTTTTTAAATTATGTTAAAATTGATAAGCGTCACCGAATATGGTCTTCATTTACTGCACGTGATATCGACGTGTAATATAAGTGTAATAACTGAACCGTAAAGGTATGAACCGTAAAGGTGACTTTTGCTGAGCTTGGCTGCTTCCAGGTTCTTCTGTGATTCAAAATATGATAAATAATGACAAATATGATAAATAATGAGAGTCATGTAATTCCTGGAAACCGACGAACGCAATTCCGTTAGGTAACGACTTTGGCCGATTGTACACTCTGCCGAATACATCGGCGAAACAAACAATAGGATGTAACAATATGGATTCCCGTTACGCTATGACAGACCTACTCGGCCGAACTCCGCCAGACTCTGCCGAATCCTTTCACCGACCAAACAATTGTCTTTTATTCGGCCGAACGCGCTTGTCGCACATCATTTGTGACCATTTGTGCATTCCTATTTAGCCATATCGCCGTGTCGAAATAAAGGAGTAGAAAGTATTTTCACCTATAAACACTTATTATGACTATTTTGATATTTCAGAAAATTACATAAATTATCTGGTAAAACATATATATATATATGATGCGTGATATAAATTTTCGATTTCAGTTGACAGCAGACAAGACTATATTGATGATTTACGTACACAGATAAAATATATAATTATGAAATTAGAAATAAATGTATAAATCAAATTAACTGTATCCCGGGAGTCACAGCTAGCGTTGCCACCCGTACTATATTATAGAACTAGCAGAGTTCCCGGCGTTGCCCGGTATGATCTAGGTTGATTTGCACACACAGTAAATATTGAAGCTCATAAAAGAGGTCAGTTTTTTGCACTTGTGAATTAAATTTCATGTCAGTCGCTCCATTATTCTATACGTATTTAAACGACTAACCCCCGGTGTAGCAGAAAAGAGATGGGGTTGGAGTTGGTTTATTCTTGCAATGTTTTTAGCCATCCATGATATCAGGAACATGTGAACTAAGTTTCATCATAATAACCACAGCGATTCGTGCAGCAATAGAAACATTGATTTTTTTCAGGAAATGTGGTAAAGACAGAATCGCTCATCAATAAATTACAAAAAATGTAAATGTCAACACTAAAGGTTTTAAACAGTTCAGTTTCATGTTCAAAGCCACTAGATATGCATTACTTACTATTAACAGCGATTTTAATTCACTTCCAATCATCAGAGATTGAAGCTGTGTGGCCTGAGAAAGTAGTTTCAAAAAGCAACACATTTTCTCATATGGTTCTACACTGAAGGTTTTAAACGGTTCACTTTCATGTTCAAACCCATCAAATATGCGTTACTAAATATCAGCAGCGAATATAATTTCACAAACATCAGAGATTGTAGTAGTGCGGCCTCAGATAGTAACTTCAAGAAACAAAGAAGATATCGAAAGGTTTTTTCATTATATTATTAAAATTAATATATTAATAGTTTCCTCTTCGCATTCGATTTAGCCATGTATGGGGTTTAAAGACTAAAAACAAAAATTTAAGAAAGTAAAAGTTACATGCCTTTTTTTCCAGGCTGTACGTTCAGATTTTCATTTACCGCCGGCGTTATGTTACGTTGGAGCATAAGACATACCAAACAATTCAATTGAGATTCTAATCATTTAAACGGTGAAAATCACATAGAAATCTGCGCAGTATTTTTTTTTTAGTTTTTCTGGAACAAATACACCCGGTTTTCGTTTTAAAGATACAGATATTGTTCTTTATTTTCCGTAGGCGTACTTTATAATCTATGAAAGTAATAAAACACATTGTTGTTGCTTTTTTTTACCTGACTCACATTAGTACCTCACTGTTTGATTTCTTACGTACAAAAATAGTATCCAAACGCGTTCTTAACAAACCATGATTAAGTGTTTGGCACACTATGCTGGACTGAAAGATTCTCGCATTTCTGAAAGCAATCACAATGTAATGTCAACGTTAATCACTTCACACTTGACGTGTGACGTTACTTTCCATTCACACGATATTTTTCGTTTATAAAGAATGAAATCACTCTATATTTTAGTTTAAATACAGACCGCATTAACAACTGAAAGCTTTGCCAGAAATGAATGTCAATTTTTAAGGCGCGTAAAAATTGTAACCGAGGCCGGTATTTGAACCGGGAATCTTTCGTACCTGAATCACACGTCGTAACCTTCTGAGGGCATCAGAAGAAATTTATAAATAATGAAAAATATGTATTCAAACTTAGTAAAATTAACGTACTTTGTTTATGTACAAACTATTTTATTTTTGCTATCTCAAACACAAACGTAGTTTTATTGTTACATTAAAAAAAGGGGGGAGAGGTTCTACCTTTGTTACAGCATCTGATGGATACTGAAATAAAATTTTACAAATATTTTGGAGTGACACAATCTATCTTTTATGACCACCTGATGAACCTGAAGTGAGGTTGAAGGGAAAAAATACTTTTTAAGGCTATCGATAATAGTAAAACAACATTTTGTCGTAAAAGACTGGAAATTTGATTCTCCAAATCCATCAACCGGACACCGGACCACACGGTCAAAACGGCGAGTTGTGCGCCAAATAAGGGAGCGTCCATCAACCCTGTAGCTCCATTTTGGCCTTCTGTAGACCCCCCTATTCCCCACGTATCCTGACGTGGCTTTTGCTCTACCCCTCCCCGCGTAGCACGCAGCTTTTCCCCCTATTGATTGCAGAAAACATTTTGTGCTGTTTTCTCTATCGTAAATTACATACGGAGATAATTAAATAAATATTCACATGCTGTTGTGTGTTCTGTACACCATTTTAACTACGAAAAAAAATATTAAAAAAATGGATAGTTACGTGGCCTGTCTCGGAACGCTTCCCCCCCCCCCCCCCGATTAGACCAAGCACGCAGTTTGTTGACACTCCGAAGGGAGCGTGCTTAAACCACGTAGCTCCATTTTGGCCTCCTGTGAACCCCCCCTCCCCCGCACGTAGCTCTACGTGGCTTTTGCCTCTACCCCCCCCTGCCCCCCACGTAGCACGTAGCCTTTTTTCCCTTTTCATTCCAGAAGACATTTTGTACTATTTTCTCCTGTCAACTATTGTAAATTACATACAGAGTTAATTAACTAAGGGAAATTAATATCCACATGCTGTTGTGTGTTCTGTTCCTCATTTTAATAGTGAAAAATATTATGAAAGGAAAGCTACGTGGCCTGGCTCGGAACCCCCCCTCCACCCACGTAGCCCAGCGTAGCCTTCCAGCCAACCCCCCCCCCCCCGGACCGAGCCACGTAGTTTGTGCACGGTCCATAACCACTTCAGTCGGCAGAATAGGTCGGCAGAGTTGAGTTGGCTGTTCGGCAGAAAGAAGAATCGGTTAAAGTCTGTTCTAGTGTAAGCGCAACCTTAGTTCCGCTCTACACAAGTTATTTCCACTAGTTCTTCTTTTTGATCAGTTAGCGCGTTGCCAAGTATGAGATTGCTTGACTGTGACAGAAAAACGAGTTGAGGGCTGTGTCAGCGAGCCGTTTACTAATGTGTGATGCGAACTCTGTTCATGATAGCTCTGCTTATAGATGGATATTGGAATTAGTTCCTGCTTTTACATACGAGAAGTAAATAAATAGTTCCTGCCTATATTGTGATTGCAGAAAGCCGCTTGAAAATCATAATTACCATGGCTGGTACGCAGGCACGGATAGACAGATAGTGCAGGTTTCTTCGTTATGCAATAATATAGAGAATGTACTGCTTTTGCGTGAAATTTGATACGAGATTTCGTTGGATCTTTGGATTTTCTTGTCTCCTCAGCAGGGTTTCCACTTTCGTCATTTTTCTTTGTGCCTGCGGAAAATTGCTGTTACCTCTACAGGAAGACTAATGTCTGTTTTTATGGGAGGGAAACGAGTAGAGACAAGCTGTCAAAAACATGGCTTTTCATGAGGCCAATGCTGCCAGTCTGAAGTCTCTCATTGACATGGGGAGCGTCCATAAACTGCGTGGCTCGGTCTGGGGGGGGGGGAGTTCACTGGAAGGCTACGCTGAGCTTCGTGGGATAGGGGGGAGGGGGGAGGGGGGAAGGTTACAAGCCAAGCCACGTAGCTTCT